>OY979713.1:28985171-29401515 GCA_963855925.1 Inga laurina
TGCATAAGTATAGTAACCTAGAAGCCAATCCATGGGTAACTGCATTCAATTGTAGGGATGCTCAAAGTATGAATCATGTGTTAACAGTATGCAGATGCCAGACCTAAAATTGCATATGCTAAATTCAACACTAAAAAATCATTTAACTCCTTTGGACGTGAGGAAAATACAAGCAAAAAAAAAAAGTAGACAAAGAAAAAACAAATGTCGAAATTAAGATTCAATAATTATCTAATAATATAAGGCTTAGATTCATAGTTATTAGTTATAATTGTTTTTTATGTCGATTGCATTTTTGTTTTTAGGGCGTCTGTAGAATTTATATTGCATAATATAACTTTTAGATATAAGTATCCAACAAGGCTTCTGTAAAACAAAATAAAACCTACTTTTTAGATCGGTTATAAAATCATCTAGTTTAAAGAGTAGGCATTTTTTTTATTATAAATTGAATTTTTATTACACTAGCATGAAAAAGTAACTTTTAAGACCGATTATATATTCGGTCTTAATAAGGACAAATTTTCTAAACCGGTCGATACAAGGCCGAACCTAATCCCAATCTAAAAAGTCAATTTCAATCGATCTTAAAGCTCTTTTTTCTAGTAGTGTTATTTTGGAGACGTACAAAGAAGGCTAATGGATATGCCAATGAGGAGGGCAAATCAAGTTGTTTGGAGTTTAGTTAAAAGGGGTGAAGGAATAATTGAAAAAACACTAAATGAGGCAATTGAGTGAGATATCTTATTTAACAATTTATCTCGAGATTTGACTTTTGACTGAATTTGATGGCGTTGTTTGATCAATATATCTGATTCCACCAATAGGATAAGGCTATGTTGTTATTTTTATAATAGAGCCTAGAGTGTGCTAGCTCTTAGACACTTTGGATATTGAGTGGGTTTACTTGGAGCAATCTGTATAAATTTAGCCAAAAGAAATAATATTCACATATTGTTATTAAAGAGTCTTTAACTCTTCATTATCACTCATTGATCCAATTAATCTAATCAATGTATATACATCATTCTTAAAATGTAAATATTAATTATATGTTTGAACGATACTCATTTTTCTTTTTTTGTATGATACTCCTAGTATGGTATGTTTTATGTATCTAAGACCATGACATTTATGTGGAATCATTTGATTCAAATAACAAATATGATATGATTCATATATACTTTATTAAATTGATGGTAAAAAACTATAATAAAGTGAAGCTACCCTATTTAAGCTTGATATTTCTTAAATTTAAATTTATTTATTTATTTATTGTATATTAAATACCATATAATTATCACAAAATAATTACCTCATCAATTTTAAAGGTAGCCATATTTATGATTATAGGAGTTTTTTTAAAAACTATTTTTATTCAAGTTGAGACAAAACTCTTTTTATACACTTATTTCATGGTTTAGAAAATCATTTTTATGTACATTTAGGTGATGCATGAGACAATGAGTAAGGAGTGTGCAGGCAAAAACGAAAAACATTATTCATGAACATGCATTGTCTACATTAGATTTGTCACAATTTTTCTATTTAGTTTATCCTTTTTAACAGAGATAATTGTGTTTGAAATACTGCCATGCAATAAATAAAAACACCTAATTGTTGTCATATTATGAAGGGAAAATTGTGAAAAAATCTCTCATTGACAACTTATTTGTCAAATGGGACCTTTGCGTGCAGATTATCTTCCACGTGTGCAGAATATCTTCCTTGGTGTGCAGATGATCTTCTCTGTGTGCAAAATTCTTCCCTATGTGTGTGCAGAAATCTTCCCTACATGTACAGAAATCTTCCCTCCGTGTGCAGATATCTTTCCTCCATGTGCAAGATATCATCCCAGGTCTCATTTAGCAAATAAGTTGTCAATGAGGTCTTTTTTAACAATTCTCTCTATTATGAAACCAAATTTATTCCGATAGACTCAATCCCAGTATTCCCCTTATCCTAAATATAAGATATAATTTAGAAGTGAACTTTGAACATAAATATAAAACCTTTTTTTACATTTTATCTTTTATACTGTATTTATTATTTTTTTTAAAACCAATTAATCTGATTTATAAACATAATATATAATCTAATATAATGTTGCATATACTTACTTTAAAGACATCATATGATAGTTGTCAACACTGTGGGAGATATGTGTAACACCCCAAATTTATATTCACTAAATATATTATAATTATTTGAGAAATTTAATAAAATGGTGAATATTCATGAATTTGGAATTTATGGATTTTATAAATGTTCATTTTTATGAGAAATTGGGAAAAAATAATTATGGAATTAATTTGGGTAATTTTAAAAGCCCAATATTAAGGTCCAAAAATGAAAAATATTGGAGAAAATACTTGGTCCAAACATATATGAAAATTGTTCAAATACAATTAAGAAAAGATATTAGAATAAAAAGGTAATGGCAAAATCGTAATTTTGTCAAATTAGCACAAAATTAATTATTTTCTGATTAATTGAAGTTAATTTCAATTAATTAAGGAAATTAAAGGGGGGAAATATATTTGGAATATTTTAGTAAATTAAATATGAATTTATGAAAAATTTGAGCAAAAATGCAATTTTGACTAAAATTGGGACTTTGCTTGTGTACGTAACTAGAACAAGTTGTGAAGCTAATTTGGATATAAAGGAGGGATCCTTAGGTGTCTCCTACATGTGGCATGAAGAAGGAAATATTAGTTTGGCTTAATGACATGATTACATGTACATAGAGTTATTGTACATAAAAATGGATTTTGGTAATTTTTGAAAATTATTAAATAAATGAATTATGAAATAAGATAATAGAATAAAGCTTCACCTCCTTCCTTTTGCTCCAATAAACTGACGTCTATAGCTCTAAAAGGAGAGAGGAAGTGCATATTTTCTTAGAGAGAGAAGGAGGAAGAGATCTTGTACGGCAAGTCGATTTCTTTGGTCAATTGGCTCCTAACGTGTATAACTCCGTTCTTAAGCTACTCTTCTATGTAATTTAAGGTTTGAAAGCTCAATTTCTTGTGTTGAAGTGAGCTAGGGTTCAGCCACCTTGAGAAAAAGTTAAGGAGAGCTTGAGGTAACTTCCAAACCTTTGTATATTGACTATTCTGGCTGTTGTGGGCAATTTAATCGGTGAAATTTTGCCAGATTGTCTTTAATTTGAAAATTTGGAATTTGTTTTGCCTAAGGGTGTGTTTGGTTTAATAGAGGTTAGGTTAGGTGGGGTTTATTTGAGTTAGGTTAGGGGAGGTTATAATTTTGTTTGGTTCAAGAAGAGGTGAGGGGAGGTTTGGTATCTTGTTTGGCTCAGAAGGGGAAATGAGGGAAGTTAATTATAAGTGGACAAAAATGCCCTTATATATATTTTCCTTCTTCTTTTACAATATATTTATTAATAATTATTATTTATAAACTTATTATTTATAAAATAATTATTCTAACAATTATATACGCTTTTTTCACACATGCCTAATGAACTGAAACTGCACTTCCCAAACCCTACAAAGGGAATAATTTATTCCAGCATATTTATTCAACTGTCTACGTCCTATACCATAACAATTATCATATGGGGAGAAAGAAATAGACACGAAAAACCAGAGTTTTACTGTAACAATTAATGATCAGGCATAATGATAGAGGGAAACAAGAAATTAGAAAAGATCTTTATTTCATCAACAGACTTCAATGCATGATATGCTAACACAGAATGATAGAGGGAAATATGTTTTTCAGAGGAGAGGGCAGTGTTGGAAATATGAAAAAATGCCATGGGTAATTTAGTCGAGGTTGAACATAAATATTCTCTAACCTAGGAAAACTCCCAAATCTGGAGGTTTTAAAAAAAGGGGAATGTTAGCACTAAAAGACAAAAACTCCTCTCACCCCTCACCTCCCTTCCTTCCAATCTAACACCCATTTTTAGTGTGTTTGGGATAGCGGTAGGAAAAATGACTTATTGTGATTCTGACTTGTTAAAAATGACTTAAAAGAAAAGTCAATTTTTGATTCGTGATTTATGTTTGGATGAGCGATTGAAAACATGCTTTTTCATAAGTCAAAACATGTTTGGATTAGCGATTGTATAAGTGCGTTTTTAAAAATAAAAAGTTGAAGGGCATTTGTATATTCTTCAAATTTTAGATAGATCATATATGCGATATCCAACAGTAACATATCATCTGGTTGGTTTTGTTACCCCTCCCCATATTTGGATAATATTACCCCTCCCCATATTTGGATAGAAAGGAAAAAAGGGGGACAAAAATGGAGAGTGGTGTGCATTCGATTTTTCGGTGAAAACCGAAAAATCAAATACAACTAATTTTAAACACCGAATTGAAGCCAATTAATCGAATTAACCTAACTAAATAAACTGCATTGAGATGGTTTTGTTTTTTTGTTTCAGTTCTAATTTGCTCACCCCTAAATATGGATGACATTTATTTTATTAAAAAATGGATGACATTTACAATGACAATAATAACTTTATTGATTTTTTAACCCAAATTTTTAAGTAATGCAATAGAAAATAAATTCAAATAAAAAATTAACACCATCGAATTAAATATTAAAGTCTAATTAAATGGAAAATATTTTAATATTTTATTTTAAAATTAAAATATTAAGAAAAATATATTTAGGGAGAATGCTGTATAAATCCAATTGAAATACTAAAATTCAAATTCAGGCATACACTTTAATAAATTATTAATGAGGCCAGGAGACCCAATTAGAAATTTTTAAATGCTACTAAAAGATTATAACACCCTCCTATAATGAAAAAAGAAAATTAAAGGTAGATGTAGCCCATTTTTTTTTATTATTTTACAAGATTTAACTAAGATTTTCTCTTTATTTTTAGTTAGTTTGACAAAAAAGAAAATACAGCTAGCTTTTTTTTTTTCACACAACAAATACTTTTTTTTTGCCCAATTCACACAACGAATACAGCTAGCTGATGGAGAAAGAAATTGAACGAAAATTGGAATATTAAGGACGACTTGGATTGCATATGTTGACGGCATGCTCATTTATTAATAAGCGGCTAAAATCGGGCTTTTTTTTTTACAAACGCTCAATCAAACACTGACCAAAATTGATTTGGGCTTTTTGTTCCCAAAACGGGCTTATTGGCCAAAAAAAGTGATCCCAAACACTCCCTTAATCTCCAACCCTCCCTCAACCTAACCTAATCTAACAAAACTTCCAACCAAACACAGCCTAAGGGTTAAGTTGCCAAATTTTGGTTCAAATGACAGTTGTAACCTTATTAAATAGTTAATAAAGTGGTTAGGAGTAGAAAGAAACATGTTTGAGGAGCCGAAACCGAAAAACTCCAATTTTTCACGGAATTCTTGTTAGTTTTAGCTAGGGTTATTAGAGGGTCTTAGAGTTGAATTTTCAATGATTTGATGATTTCATTGAGTTCAGGGGGAAAATTAGGTGGATTTACAGTTGGTCACTTTTTCCGAAAAGCCCTAAAAACATAATTACGAAAATGCCCCTAAAACCCTGAAATAGGGGTGCCAAGGGTAATTTTGTAATTTGATAGTGAATTTGGTAATTCTGAGTCCAGAAATATGTCAGAATAGCCTATGTCAAAATTTCAGGAAAAGTACAGCCTGGTTGGGCCGGGGTTATAGGGGCATTTTGGTAAATTTTTACCATAGATTAATATAACCACAATAAACACTATAGAAGTGTCTAAAATGATACATGAATGGGTTTTAACCTATTTTTTGTACATTTTATATTTTAGAACCGAATTAGGAGTTTTAACTTGGCACACGTTACGAGGCAAGCAAAACAAGGATGAGAAGGGTTCAGATAGTAATTATTATCTCTCATACACTATGTGATGGTTAATATGTTGTATGTTCTATATTACGTTATATGAATTCGGTGCCTAAGGTATGTTACCTAGCTGTGGTTAGGTACCCAGTTGAGGTACGCCTGAGGTACATTGCCTGGTTGTGGTTAGGTGCCCAGCCGAGGTACACGAATATTGCCTAGTTATGGTTAAGTGCCCATATGAGGTATTCGTAGGGGTTCCAAGCTGTTGTTTGACCCTAAGCATTGTATACACATTAAGATATGAATTTTCATTTTACACTATATGGTGTATTGCATATTTAATTTTCGCATTTTATATGTTTGATAGTATATTACTATTGAGATTCCCTGGAATCTCACCCCTTTTTCTAAATAAAAATGTCTCAGTGGGTGCCAATGGATCGAAAAGCAAGGACACAGATAAGGGGAATGATGGTCACGTTTCCCAAGATGGAAGCAGTGGTTATATATAGTCTATCTATGGAATATTTTTGGGTATTCTGTACATATTTGTAAATATTGTCGCCTGCTACACTGTTGATGCCTATATGTAAACGAATACTATTATCAGTATCACTATGCTATTCTGTTTGCCAGTGGAACTTGTCCGTTATTGCCTTGTGTATATCAAAATGGAAACGGGTGTTGATAACATATTTACTTATTTCATGTATATAAGTTTTAATTTCATATTTAATTTTTATTTTTGTGGATATAAATTTTACGAGTAGATTAAAATTTTTAAAATAAAAAATGTTTATTTTATTTCCCATGAATGTATAAATTCTTGGTTTAAAAAATGCATAAATTGACTCAAACCACCCTAAGCGGAATGCAACTATACTCTGATCGTTCTTGCTTAAGCCCCGTGCACGAACGGAGTGTAGCGCGATTTCTGGTACAACACTCCTCATTTTCTGTAACACCTCAAATTTTATATTCACCAAATATATTATAATTATTTGAGAAATTCAATAAAATGGTGAATATTCATGAATTTAGAATTTATAAGTTTTATAAATGTTCATTTTCATGAGAAAATGGGCAAAATAGTTATGGAATTAATTTGGGTAATTTAAAAAGCTCAATATTAAGGTCCAAAAATGGAGAAATATTAGAGAAAATAGTTGGTCCAAGAATATATGAAAATTGGCTAAAGGAAAATAAGAAAAGAAATTGGATTAAAAAGGTAATGGCAAAATCGTAATTTTGTCAAAATTGCACAAAATAAATTATTTTCCTATTAATTGAAGTTAATTTTAATTAATTAAGGAAAATAAAGGGAAAAAATATATTTAGAATATTTTGGTCAATTTAATATGAATATATAAAAAATTTGAGCAAAAAGTGCAATTTTGACGAAAATTGAAACTTTACGTATATATGTAACTGGAACAAATTGTAAAGCCAATTGAGACTATAGGGAGGGACCCCTAGGGGTCTCCTACATGTGGTATAAAGAAGGAAATATTGATTGGATATGATGACATGGTTACATGAATGTAGGAAGTTATGTCATAAAAATTAGTTTTGGAATTTTTGGAAAATTCCATAAATCATTAAAATAATATATGATATATTAGCATATATCATCATCCTCTTCTCCAGCCCTCATTTCAGACATGAACAGCAGCTACATATAGAGAGAGAATGTTTGGGATTGTAGAGAGAGAAGGGAGAGGAAAAATCATAAGGTAAGTCGATTCTTTCAACGATTTAGTTCCTAACGTGTATAACTCCGACCCTAAGCTAATCCTCCTTGTTCTTTAAGGTTTGGAGGCCCAAAAATCTGTGGTTGAAGGGTTAGGGTTAGGGTTTCATCCATATTGAGGAAAAATTAGTAGAAGCTTGAGGTAACTTCCAAACCTTTATATATTAACTATTCTGGCTCTATGGATACTTTAATTGGTGAAATTTCGCCAAATTGTCTTTTGTTTTAAATTTTGGAAATGCGTATGCCTAGAGGTTATGCTGCCGAAATTGGATCCAATTGGTAGTTGTAATCTAATGTAATACTTAATAAAATGGTTAGGAGTAGAAAAAAACAAGTCTGCGGAGCCGAAACCGAAAAACCCCAATTTTTCTTAGAGAACTGAGAATTTTAGCCAAGGCTAGTTTGGAGGGGTTAGAGTTGGATTTTCAATGATTTGATGGTTCCATTGAGTTTAGAAGGGAAAATCAGGTGGGGTTACAGTTAGTCAGTTTTTCGGAAAAGCCTGAAAAAACATAATTACGAAAATGCCTCTGAAACCCCTAAAGTGGGTTGCCAAGGGCAATTTCATAATTTGAAATTGAATTTGGTAATTCCGAACCTGGAAATAGATTCCTTGGACTAAAATATATTAGGATAACCTATGTCAAAATTTTGGGGAAAAATACAGTTGGACTGAGTACGGTGGGGCTGGAGTCCCGGGGCATTTTGGTTATTTTTTAATATAGACTCATATAACCCTTAGAAACATTGTGGAAGTGTCTAAACGATACCTTTGACATTGTAGGATCAAATATAGAGCTGAGTTGTTTGTATGTAGATCGATGAACTATTTCTGTTTAGCAAAACAAACATAAGGTAGGGGATTTATCTTAATTGCATGTAATTGATATCCTTGCTTGCATATTGATATATGTGATTGCTTTACTTGATTGTGTAGAGCATATTTGAGCAAATGAAGCTCTGTTTCTATTTATACGGTGGCCATATTTTGTTGCATGAAACATTGAACATGCAAAAATGTCATTATGAGACATATATCTAAATAAAGCTAATATGTCATGCACATAGTATCTATTATGCATGCATTATGGTATCTATTTCCTACTGAGATTCTCTCAAATCTCACCCTCCCTTGCTAATAATTTAGACAGGCGAATACAGAAGGTACTCGGAAATAAAAAAAGAGAACTACATGAGAGAGGGTTGTAGTGATAGAGTGAAGACAGGAAGGAAGAAGTCTCCGTTTCACTGGGATGGATTTAGACATCCTAATAGATTTGTGCAGCTACCTTAATTATAAGTATCATGTACGAACTTTTATGGAGATTTTCTATAATCATGTATAAATTATCAATATATTTATGTTATTTCTGAATTATCTATCCAATCGCGTATCATTTTCCGCCAAGTTGAAATTAAAATAACCGCTTTACATTCTCCTTCCTCTTTCAGTTCCTGAACTTTCTCGCATTCTTCATTCTGAGACGCACTTCTCCGGCAACGACCATGGAAGAGACCGGCAAACCTACAATTCTCGTTACAAACGATGATGGAATCCACGCGCCTCGTTTGAGAGCTCTGGTTCAGGTTCTCGTCGCCACTAATCGTTACAATGTTCAAGTTGCTGCCCCTGATAGGTGCCTATTTTTCCGATAATCAACATTTTTTATGGTTTGTTTAATTGCTTTGGATATGATCATCTCATGTTTTCGTCTAATTTCTCAGCCATTGGTCATGTCCTAGGCGTAAAACGAAATGTATTCTTGAATGTGGATATATATGCTGATACACACACATAGTTACTTCGCATGTCTATCATCGGGAAGTATTAGCGAGACTGAGTTACCTTATGGATTTAAAATGACTTGCTTTTTCCATGTATAACAATGACTTTGTACAACTTGTAGCCTTTATTCTTATCTTATAACTTGTAGCTTGAGAAGTTATTTAGCGGTTCTCTTTTCTGTTTTAATTTGAACTTTTCAGTGAGAAGTCAGCTGTAAGTCATTGTATTACCTGGCTTCACCCCGTTACTGTCAAGCAAATAAACATCGATGGAGCCACAGCCTTTGCAATTTCTGGTTTGTTTCTGTTTCCCATTAACCTAAGTTGAAATGTTATTAAATATACACGTACAAACTTGTACACTTAAACATCAGCTTTTTCCTCTGCTCTCTTTGTATTATTTTTGTTGTTGAGCCTCTTCCATTAGGTGATTTTGCCCATGGAATGGGAATGGTGACCTTCATATAATCTATCTAGCCTGAAATTGAATATCTTGAATGCGAAATATACTTCTTGTGGATTTCAAGGCAATTGTGATGTCATCTATATGGTTAAGATACTTGTATATAATGACAACATTATATGTATTTTGTCCCCGAATTCTACAGAATGTAACTGTTCAGTTAGGAAGTATCTTACATTAAATTTTTTCCATTTTAATAATGGTAATGGAATTTGAAAACCTATCTGCAACCTGGTCCTACTGCAAATTGAAGGCGATCTTCTTTTATTGTTTCTTATCTATCAGTTTCAAGAGCAAATCCATATGGAACGATCAAGATCTTTGGATTTTCTAAATTCCTCTTTAGATTCTTGTACAGTTAAAACGCTTTTCAGTTGACACAAACACACACATGCTCATTATTTAAAAAATTAAAATATTTTCCCTCCCTTTCATTTGACAGCAGGCCTACATTTTTTTCAGTCTCTCAGCATCAAACTTATTTTCTTTTAGTGACTCCAGCTGATTGTACTTCTCTGGGAATTTCCAAAGAACTCTTCCCTACAGTAGCTGATCTGGTACAGTTGAGGATTAATATTTTAGTTTTGAACTTGTAAAGTATGCATTCCTAGAATGGACTCTTTTCCTAATGCCATACTGGTAGTTTTTCTATAGTTCTGTTATGACAACACTTCAGCATATAGTGTTTTAATATAGTTGTTAAAAACTTGAAAAGGAGCTCATAAAACTTCCGATAATGCTGGGGTTACTCCAAAATTGATTTGCTATATTTTTATTTTGTCTGGATTTTTTCTCCTCTTTTTCCTGAGAAGACCCTCTGCATATGAGACCTATTTGACCCAGTCTATCCGCATAAATAACCCATCCTGTTGGTCACTAATGTCTTTTCTATCTACAAGTACAGGTAGTTACTGGCATAAACATGGGTAGCAACTGCGGTTATCACATGTATGTAGCTTTGCCCCCATATTTGGATTCTTTTAATCATATCTTTATGAAGAAAGCATGATTACCTTGAGACTGGGAAGAATGGGGCAGCATTTAAAGCTCTATTCCCTCTCTAAAGTAAACAAAATGAAGTTAGGTACCATGATGTGGATTTATATCAATTTTATTTTTTTATAGTTCAATCAGAAAACGATTCTTTTTTCATATGAATTATTGAATTGGAAGGTACTGCTTAAAATCTATTATGTGGTCATTTTTTAAAGCTTTAAAGCAAAGGATGTGATAGAAATTTTAGAAAGACATAAAAAATTGAAGTATAACGAATATTATGCTTATGACATATCTTGAAGTGAGCAAGGAGATGATAGCATTTGCAATCCATGGAATTTAAGGCAGGCACAACTGCAATTGAAACTATGATATTTTTCTCCCACTATTGTTGCTTCAATAGTTATTACTTATTTCTCCATGTTGCCATTTTATGCTCATCGGCTTATTGCTGTGCTGATTAGAATTTTCATTTATGCAGTGTTTACTCAGGCACAGTAGCTGGAGCTTGAGAGGCTTTTTTCAATGACATACCTTCCATTTCCATCTCATATGATTGGTATAATGTTACAATTGTTGCCATATCACTGGAATTATTTCTGCAACTGTTGAGTTAATTTTTGAAACATCTTTTATCAATGATATAGCTGATGAGAATTATAAGCTATGGCAATCATTTTTTCAGTTTATTCATTTTCCTATTTAACCATTTTAGGGTTCCTATACGTCCAGGGTTAAAGGAAAGAGTGACCCACTTGACTTCACCTTTTCTGCTCAGGAGTACTTTTCTATCATAAGTGCTATATTGGTTGAGATAAAGAATCAAAGATATGTTCGAAGATGCTTTTTAAATCTAGACGTGCCAACAAATGTTGCTACTCATAAGGTACATTGTGATGATTGTTGCATTTCTTTGTTTAGCATGCAAAAATTTGTTAACATGATATAGGCCACTATGTGCCTGCATGTCCCCATTGACAACATTTATTTCCAAAATCCTGAAGAACTTGGGCACTGTTCTGGCAAATAATAAAGCTTACAAATTATATATTATTGGAAATTTTTTATTCAGCCATGTTTACCTTGTCCACTTACGAAGCAGATGTGAAGTCATAGAGAATGCAGAATGATCCCATTATAATTTTTCTCCTTTGCTCTCAGCCTCTCCCCGATATGTTATAGAATTCTGTTTAACTTTTGTAGGTAACAGGTGCCCAATATGAAGCCGACGATAATGATTACAGATTTTTGCAAGAAGGATATGTGTGTATTCTCTTACATAAAATAAATTTCTTGAATACAGAACTATGGCCGACATAGTTTGATTTTTTTTGCCCCCTTAGATTACTGTTACTCCTCTGGCTGCTCTGGATAATGTTGAGGGAGACTGTCATGCCTATTTTAAAGATATTTTACTAAAGGTCTCTGGGCACTCCTCTTCGGCAGTAATATAAACTGTAAGTGTCATCTTGTACATGTGATTTATATGATAGTTTTTTAATGACCTAAGTCCAAGGACAAACCAGCCTATCCACATACAGTTTGGTCTTTAAGGCTTGTCTAAAAAAGGAGATTATACACTAATTCATACACATTCTTCATTTTTCACACATCTGCACGCATATTCACACAGATGCACTCACACTAACACTCATAGTAACACTAATACACACAAGAATCTCTCCTTTTAAGAGGTGCAATTTGGTGATTAAATAGGAGGCAAAAAATATTTATATGATCACGCCAAGCACATTTAAACAATAGGCATACAAATTGCGCATCTGAAGGTTTTCTCATTGCAATTAAAATTTCATAAAATATTTATTCATCACATTAGCGCCATAAGATCAACTACTACTTTTCCACCGCCTCACCCCTCTCTGTGAATGTGATGTGAATTCTTTCCTCTTGCAGATTACTCTTGTTGGGTGATTATGAGCTCAATCTGGAGCTAACAAAAATTATTTACTCCCTCCGGTCCTAATTATAAAATAAAGTTGACTTTTTTGGAGAAATTAAGGAAGTTAATTAAATTACTTTAGAGTATTTTTATTTTTATTTTTTTCTTCAAACTAATTAGTTTGACTAATAAATTAATATATAATCTAATGATACATTACATATGATATGATTAAATAACTTATTTAGCTTCTTTAATTTCTCCAAAAAAAAAAAGTCAACTTTGTCTTATAATTAAGACCGAAGGTAGTAGATCCTCAGTAGTCTGGTTGCTTCGATTTGCATATCACTGCCCCGGTATTTTCAAGCTAGGAGCAAATGTTTCCTCAGCCTGATTTAATGAGAAAGCCTGTTTTCTCTATAATAAAGACCTACTATTTGTCACAAAAAAACCATACTATTCATTTTTACACCTAGTTGATTGCCATTCTTGTTACTTATTTTTATCTACATGATTGTACAATTTCCTACATGAATGAACATGTAACCGCTAGTTTCTGTTTGACGTCACTCATTTTCAGATAATTCTGATGAGAAATTCATGTCACCTCTTTATTTAGGTGAAATTCTTAGTTTGGTGCCATGTCGTGCTAATGAGGAGGTGCCATTAGCACCATATGATCACTGACCACGGGATTGATACATTCTTAATTCAGCCCAAGCAAAATTTCTCAATATTCATATGGGTTTTTTCTTTTCCAAGTTGATTTTCATTCTTGTTATTTATTTATACAAATTTAAGATATGTGCTGATATGAATCTCCATAAAGCATGGGGAAATTAAAGATTTTTTTTTGCAAAAACTATATCTTTTTTTTTTTTTTTGCCCACATTATGCAAAACTATATCATTGCATCAGTATTTGGAGCTTTTATATTCCTTACAAAAATTTGTTAAATAAAGATGATGCTTTATTAATGTCTTTGATTATTCTGCTGTCTTCTGAATTGACCATGTTGGGATTATTTTCGTTGAAAAAAATTATACTGAGAAGGTAAGCTTTTTTCCACTATAGCTGCTGTTTCTGCTCATATACCAGAATTCCCAACAAATATTTAGTGCTTATTTCTGATTGTGGATGAGTTTGAAAGTGGTTATACCAACTCTGGCTTAAGTCATACTGGTAGTTAGATTACATGCCTTCTCCCCAGTCAGACAAAGGCCAAAGATGTGAGGAGTTATGCTGTGTAAATCATTGTCGTTTTGAAAAAACTTTCCAAGTAGGAAACAAAAATTCTTTTAAATTAGACAAAATGGGGAGGAAATTTGTCGGTTGGACCATCCCCATTCTGAAGTAGCTTTCACATGTCAACTTCAACTAGGAAAGAAAAGGAACAAACTACCATCTCAACTGCTAAAATTAGACATCTTAACAATAAAAAAAAAAACTGTAGGTGGAAAAACATTTGATTCGTTCATCTTTAATGGACATACTTCTCATAATACTCCACTGTTTTGTCTTCTACCAGTTTAGTTTTGTAGAATGAAAACTTCTATTAGAAGCAGAATTACTAAAGTAGAAACAGGAAAGATAGGTTTTTAAATATGGACTTGGAGCTTTATTGAGCACAAAAATTGCAAGGAGGATAATCACTCTCTATTGGTGCTACAAAAGTTAAAAAGAAGAAAGGAGAAGGAAAAAGAAAAGAAAAGAAAAGAAAACACTGTATGGGTTTTGGACTTTAAATATTAAATACTTTTTATTTACATTACGTGTGTTCTTCTGTACTCTGCCATTGCATAGACAGTCTTTATGTTTTGGATGGCAACGAAGTTGGATGTGATTCCACTAGTATTGACCAGAGAACGTGGACGTCTTCATAGGGGCAAGATTTGACATCTTCATACAGAATGTAGATCCCTCTCCCTGAAATGATGATGCAAAAAATTTGAGTTAATCAGAATGCAGATTGTTGTCTTGCTAGTATTGATAATGAATGATAGAAACTAGAAAGATGAAAAACAGAGTATGATGAACTTGTTTCTCAGAACTCAGAACAGAATGCAGAAAGAAGAAAAAGACATTTGAGAATGCAGAATTCCATCATTTGACTGATTTCTTGGAAATATGAAATCTCATTGATACAATTCGGAAAGGAAGGATTGCAGATGAAAGATACTGATTCTCTCAAGCATTTCTGGATCAGAAGGAACACACACAATACAAAACATTTGAGATTGCAGGTATGATGAACTGTATAATAGAATTAACTTACTCTTCTTTTGAGTTGAATGCAATCTGAGCCACATTTTCTTGAGGGGAGAGAGGAGGGATTGCAGCCACCCCATTTGACGAATTGGGTGTGGCTCATGCAGGTGAACAAGCAATTGGGAGCAAAACAATAAGAACAGTGTGTGTGTGTGAGAGAGAGAGAGAGAGAGAAGGAGAAATAAAAGAGGGGAAATCCTAGGCTTTGCTTAGACAAGGGTGAACATATTTGCAATGTCACTGTTCATATTATATTAGGGACATATTTTTATATTCCCTTGCAGACCAATCATGAAACTCACGTTTGGTATTGGTACAACGTCCCTTTCTACCGTGTACTAGAAGAAGCCACTCAACCAATCAGCTATGCACCTCACTCTCTTTCACCACAAAAAGGTGAGATTCTCAAGTAATGTATATACACTTATTAATTATTATATGCCAGATATAATTTTTTATAATGAGGTTCACTTCTAAGTTCTAACATATTTATTTTCTGCTTTGAACTCTTTCTATTGATTTTTGTTCTATAGAAAAAGCTATTCAATCAAACTTCTTTGTCCTATGTGTGTATAATATAATATAATATATGTTCACTTTAAAGAACTTGGTGGGGGAAAAAATGGAAGTTATGATACTTAAATTTTCTGTAATTGGGTTAATCTTGATTTTGGAAAGGAACCTCTTTTCCTTTTTCTTTTTCTTTCCAAGTTGAGATGCTTATGGATGAAGATTGAGCATTATATGTTTCCATCATCATGGGGCATATAGACTATAGTGGTAAAAGGCAAATTTCCTTTTTTTGACACTTGGACTTGCTCCTCTTGCATTTCAAGCAAGTACAATCCCACTTTTTAAGATTATCACACAAGCTTTGTTTCTCATTTGTCCACCTGTTGCACTAGGGTGCCTTACAAGAGTAAATTTTTCTCCTTTGTCTTGTTGACTCAGATTTGACGTGGCATCACATGATAAGTAAAATTTATTTTAAAGGCAAAATAACACAAGAAGCTTGTTTGAACACATGTTATATTAATTTAAGAGTTTTTATGCTTAATTTGTGTTGATACATCAATTTTGTTTTCAATAGAATGTTACTCCCTTCTGTCCTAATTATAAGATAAAGTTGACTTTTTTGGAGAAATTAAGGAAGCTAATTAAATTATTTTAGAATATTTTTATTTTTATTTTTTTTCCAAACTAATTAATTTGACTAATAAACTAATATATAATCTAAGGATACTAAAAATATAAGCACTCTAAAGTAATTTAATTGGCTTTCTTAATTTTTTCAAAAAAATCAACTTTGTCTTATAATTAGAACTGGAGGGAGTAGTGTTTATTACTCCTCTGGTCCCTCCAGGCATCAATGTTGAAGCTAGTAGAAGGGTTTGTTTTTGTTCTAAATGTAATATTTAAATCTATTTTATCTCTTAAATTTATAATTGTTTTCCAAAACCTTCCTATTGATTAGACATATTAAGAGCATTTTTCATTAAAAGAATAGTATTCAGTGCAAATAGTTAAAATGTATATTACCAATACGCATTTTTTAAACTTACGTTTTGAGAACCAGAAAGAGTAATAACTAGGTCATTCAAAGTGGTGTTTAGTAAAATCAAATTTACTGATATAAAGACGTTTGAGACCCAACAACCAGTTGACGTAGAATAAAATATATATGAAAATTGACCACGTGGAAGTTTGTTACGATATGTTGAGTATACAAACCAATAAAAATAATTTATTTGGACTATTAAAATATAGAAACAACGAATCACATGCGGAAAAAAGTGAAAAAAAAGAGAGTAATGATGTTTATATAATCATTTTGGTATAAATTATTTATAATTTTTATATCGCGATATTTTATTAATAAGATCAATGGGAAGATTGTCTCTTCTGTTTATGTTAGATTTAGATGCTGGTGTATTAATAATTGAGACTGGTTCCAAGAAAATAATAATAATAATTGAGAGGGATTATCTTAAAATAAAATATCTTAAACAGCTGTTATGTTTGGCCTTTAGCCTCGTTAGGCAAATTATCCATATGCGTACAGTTACTTATCAATATCAATATCAATATATCAATAAATTATTAAATGAAGAGCCATATTGTTTAAAGCCATGATAGTGTTCCGGCAAAAAAAAAAAAAAAAAAAGCCATGATAGTGAAATTATTTTGAGTTTTATACAAATATAACAAAGTTATTCTAATTATATAAAAAAACAAAATAATTTTCACTATATATTACTTTACACTATTGTCAAATTTATTACAGTATGATTTCTAATGCTTATGGATATTTGAACATTGGAATGGTTTATTTTGATGTAGATGAATAGGAAAAAAGACAAAGAACTTTAAAATTATAAAATTTCAAATCTGATATTTATCAACAAATGAGTTGTGAATTACTTAGCAAATTTCATCATATCATTTCCTTATTAACTCTTGATAACAAATCTGATTTGAAATTTTACAATTTCAAATGTCTTTTTCAGTCTTTTGCCCAAATGAATACGGAATTGCGAAGTTCTTTTTAAAAATTAAATTCAACGACAATTTTAAATCATAGTAAGTGTTCAATTATGTACGATTAGCACTTAAAGATGGTGTCTTTATCTTGAAATGTACCAACTACCAAAAGCATTAGTTTTATCTGTATCAATAAGGATTAGCTATTTGTCATTGTAGTGTATCAAAACATTAAGATTAAGCCAATCCAAGAATGGCTAGTATTGTAGATGTCATATCCCATCCTGGAATATGGATATAGCATGTCTTCATTTGCGGTTATAGTACTTAATTTTTTTAATTTAACAAAATAAAATTTAAATTTAATTTCCAATATAAAAAATCATGGGTAAATACCTAGTTAATAAATTCCATGCGTTATATGAAGTTTGAGAAATAATCACACTATTTTTTCTTTTGTCTTTTTTTTTTTAAAAAACGCGGAAAAGCCCATTACTCTATATTAATATCATACGTGGATACGTAACCCTACAAAATCATTATACAACACTATTTGGAGGTGGCTCTGTAAACAAATTTACCACCTCTTGCTGTTGAAAGCTAAATGTGTGTTTGGATTAATTTTTGAGAATAGTTTTTATGATTTACGAAGAAAATGTGTGAGAAGAGTTTTATCTCAGGTTACGTAAACCTAGGTTTGGAAAAAACCCAAACATTCACTAAAATTTGCTGGGCACTCTACACAGCAATTTCCAGCACACTTGCTCCATTTTAAGTTTTTAACTAGTGGTGGAAATAAGCCACATGACTTATAGCCTGACCTAGTTAAGACTAGGTCAGGCCTGACTCGTTTGTAAAAATATATGGGCTAATATCTATTTCACTTTATTGACCTATTAAGCATATCATGTAAATCTGGACTTGCTTTTTTTTTTTTTTTTTGGCTAGAGAAAATTTTTATAATATTAAGAAGATCTAATATATATAATAATTAATAGTTAATTCATCGGCTTGTTTAGGGCCTATTTAAAAGTGGTATGTTTGAAAGTCTAGACTTGTTTTCAAGCAAAAGCCTATATTTGACTTGTTAGTATATAATGTAAAACCGGACCGGATCAGTCAGTTCAGATAGGAAATCGGTTAGAGGTCAGTGAACCACACTGTAGCGATCTGGTCTGACCTGATCAACTCGGGGTGAACCAGCTGATCACGGTTTGCCTCTGTTTTTTTTAAGAAAAAAAACTTTTATATACTCTAAACGACATTGGCCTTTTTAAAAATTATTTCTTTAAAATTTTTTGATTTGCAAGGAGTTTTAAAAGAATTGTGGAATATTTTTGTTGTTTTGCATTCATTAGAAAGAAATCTTTATGTACTTAATGATACTTTTGTAAGTATTATGTTCAGGAGGCTATATTGGATTACTGGTTAGAAAAAAAACTCTTATGTAGTTTTTTGAATAATATGCATAAACATTTAAATATTATATATATATATATATATATATATATATATATATATTTTTTTAATAGAACCTGGTCTGAACTACTAACCCTTGACCTAGTGCCTCGACCGGTTCAATATCCGGTCTGGTTTTCAATACCTTGCTATTGCTTGTTATCCTATTTAAAGTTTTTTAAAAATGTAGGCTTTTTTAACAGGCTTTAGACCAAACCAGGCTCATGTCGACCTATTAAAACTTACATGACTTACTTGACTTGTCAAAGGTGAAGCTTGATCTCACCTGTTTCCCCTCTAATTCTAACATGTTAAAACAAAAACAAGCGATCTTTCACTATTTTTAACTAGTTTGAATTCAAAAGTGCAACTTCACGAACTTTTTTCCAACATACTTGCAATAGATGTGGAATCACATTCCACTACTAACCATTGCATTGCATATTAAATGTATGTTTGGAAGAGTGATTGGAAATTGGGCTTGTTGTAATATTACTTTTGGTAAAAGTTAAATTATGTAATGTGATTTATGTTTGGAGTGTCGATTGTCAATTGGGCTTTTGCAAAAATAAAACTTGTTTGGATTGGCTTAAGCATAAGGGCTTTTGTGATAATGGTAAGAGAGAGTGGGTGGAAAAATATTTAAAAAATCAAGTAATTACTTTAAAATATTAGGTGCTACTGGAAAAATATTTTAGAGTTGGTGGAAATCAATAAATCAATATTCTAAGTTTTGAGTGCTCTTTACTACTAAAAAAAAATACATTAAAGGTAAAATTGTAGTCGGTCTCCTAAGACTGAGTACAACTGAAAAAATCTTTTAAAGGGTTAAAAACACAAAAATATATTTTAAAGTAATTTTTGGAGTTGAAAAAATACATTAATGGTAAAATTGTAATCAGTATGATAACACAATGGGTACAGTTAGAAAAATATTTTAAGGGGTTAAAAGCCCGAAAAATATTTTAAATTAAATTTTGTAGCTGAAAAAATACATTAAGGGTAAAATTACAATCAGTCTGATAATACACTAGATACAACTGAAAAAATATTTTGAATGCAGTCGAGAGAGAGAGAGAGAGAGAGAGAGAATATTCACCCTCAATATTGAGCTTGACTGAGCTTACTAAGTTGTTGGGCTAATAAAGTAATAATAACAGAAAACGTGAGTGTAATTGCAGACGAGAGAGAGAAAAGAAAAAAAAAAAAAAGTGGATCATGGGATATATTTCGTTTGAGCTTTTGATAAAAGCTCTTACATTGAGCTTTACCTAATTGTGGGTGTACAGTGCTCAATTTGTCAAAAGCCCAATTGCTCATTTTGTCAACCAAACATGCATTTTTTTTTCTCAGCCACCTATTGGGCTTAAGACTAAAATAAGCCCAATTGACCCCTCCCATTAGGACTCCAAACACACACTAACTGCAATCTAACAATCACTTCCCATAATTCAGCCTTAATAGCTGAACAAATACCCAACTTCCTTGAGAATCTTCAATCCACCTTTCATGGCTTCCCCTAAATAAACCACCACATCCTGCCAATCCAGGATCACTCTTAGCAGCACCATCCATACTTAGCCTGATCCAACCAATTCTTGGTGGCTCTCAACAAATATTCTTCTCTATCCTTCACATTCCTTTATCATCAAATTTTCCATTTACCATCAATATAATATTTATTTCACATACCTTTCAAATACTACCATAGGACTACCATGTATTCTAAATTCCTCCTCAAACAAGCATCAATTCAGCCATGGGAACAAATAACAGTATGCTACTCCAAATATTGCAACCCACTTCTTATTTTTGTCCCTCAAATTCCAAACAAACCAGTCTCTACCTTGCAATTGATAGAAAAGGGATTCCTCATTTTGTTTCCCTAATGCACTCCACACCTCCTTTGTAAACCCACAATCCCTCAGTACATGAATATTAAAGCTTCTACAATATCCCCACATCTAAAACACCTATGTGATCTGTCCATTAACTGACCTCTCCATTATGCTATTAGAAGTTTATCATGTGCTTCTTTCTTTTTCTTTTTCTTATTTTGACCCTGAGTGTCCCCAAGTTATTTTGGACTTATGCGTATTCTTCGTTGGACTAGGAGTTTTAAGATTAAAGCCCTCACAACAATTATGTTCCCTGAGATTTGAACTTGTATTCTTCTCTTTATGAGAGTGAGATCGCTTACCATATCAATTAACACTCCAACAGCTTGTTGATAGTCTAACATGTGCTTCTATCCACATAAAAACTTAAATTCTCCTAGTCTATCATCCCTTCCTTCTTGCTCATTTTTTAATTCGCAATACATCTCTGCAGAGCTCCCATTATTTCATCATTTCAAGGCAATCCTTTGGCGGAGGCACAGTCATTATGTATTTAATATCTTCTTCCAAGACCAAACCCTTTAATCTTTGATAATCCCATTCACCATTCCTAGTCATCATTTCCTTCACTGAACAGTTCAAATCTTCTTCCCACAACTTCACAATTGTTATACAACCTCCTACCACCCTCCAGCCAAAGATCTCTCCAAATTTCACCTCCTCACGATTCCCCACTTCCCATTGCACATTACTTTTTACTCCTCTGATCTTTAATATAAGACATATTTATCTAATTTAATTGGATCAAGGAAGTTAGTTGAGTTAGATAATATGATATGTATTTTCTAAAACACCATAATCATCTTCTTAGTCCTTTATTCCCTCTCCTTTTTTATTATTATTAAGGGAGCATTAATAGAAGTAAATTAGGAAAATATTCATAAATATGAAAACTATGATTTATATTTAGGACCAAGATTAATTTCCTAAATATGTTTTATATTAAGGACTAGAGGAGTATATTTTTACCACATTCTCTCTAAATTCCTCCATGACTATGAATATGCTTTCTTTGCAACACATTCCCTTTCATACTTCCCTTTCATAATGGATTAGGTTTTGCTACTACTCTATTCGGTCCTTAATATAAGACATATATAGGAAGTTGATCTTAATCCTAAATATAAGATATATTTTTCATATTTGTCAATCTTTTCCTAATTTACCTCAATTAATGCTCTCTTAAAACAATAGTCAAGAAGGAGGGGGGCGAGGAAATTAAGAAAGATGACTAGGATACTTTAAAAAAATACATGTCATATTAATTAATTTAGTGCCCGTTTGAGGTGAAGAAGCAACTTTTTTTGTAATTTGACTTTTGCAAAAGTCAGGTAGGTTAAAAGTCAGATTGTAAATGTGATTTGTGTTTAGATTGGTGGTGGCAGAAGTGATTTTTTTTCTAACCTTAAACCTATTTGGATTAGTGTTTGAAAAACTCATTTAGATAGAAAATGACTGAAAAGAGCATGAATCTTATTCAATACTATATATATATATATATATATATTATTTGTATATATTGTGATAATTGAAGTGAAAAATTAAAATTAAAATTTCATAAAATACAAAAAGTGAAATTATAATTTAAAAAAAAGGAAAATACACTAAAGTACTTAATTATAAGATTGATAAAGTTGTATTTAAAATAGAATGCATACATTAAGTGAATCATTGATGAATTACCTACTCCTAACAAGGTCGTCTCTGATTCTGTCACGAACAAGATTCATTTGTGGTGAAGACAATCTATGAATAATTGATGTAGATGCTATATCAATTGAATCATTATTACCACGATGATCCAAGACGTTCTTTTTTGTATATTTGCTCAATACAAAGTTTGATAAAAATCGTAGTGGAACTTGTATTCCACGATGCTTTTCCTTTTTCCTTGTTTATATTTCTATGTCAACAATTAACCAATAAACAAAAACAAATGGCCAAGTGAAATTCATCAAAAATTTGAGAATGTCAATTATAAATAACATTATAGTTTTATAACATTTATCCACAAGTACTTAAGGGCCAACAACACAATTTCCGGGATGAAATATTGTCACATATTCTCTGAGCGAGGAATAAAGCAAATACCTCCTATAAATGAAATAAAAAAAATATGATACAAATACTAAAGAAATGAAGTCTTTTGTAACCTTATCAAGGTTCAGCAGTATCTATTCATGATTTTAAACCAAAATATTTGATGCTTCATCACCTTGAAAGTATTGAATGGCATTTATTATGCCCAACGGTCACACACTCAAAAGCTGCTTCTTGAGCCGTGAAAAGCGCCTGCAATGAGCTTCTCTCAAAAACTCCTTTTTTTTGAATAAGCCCAATGAAAAAAAAAACGCCAACCCAAACGGAGCTAATTTGTCTCAATTGGGCTTTTGGCAGCTTTTGTAAGGTAGATGAGCCTTTTTTATCCCCTCAACATCTTCCCAAACTGACCATTAATTAACTTTCTTAATATAATTTAATTAAATAAATATCTCTTATATTAAAGATTGGGGGGAGTACATTCTTGCCAACTCTAACTAACAAAGCATCGTAATAACACCAAGGTCTTTTAAGCTATATCGTCCGTTCTCCTTTGATGAGCATAGAGGATCCCAACTAATTGCATGAATCTTCCTCCTTCCATCCTCATTGTTCCAGAGAAAGTCTCTTTGAATCTTTTTCATATGTTGCCCCACACCTATTGGAATATGCAGATGTTACTAAAGGCCTTATAGTTTAGTGGTATAGATTCTTTTCTATAAGTGAGAGGTTATAGGTTCGATCTCACTTATAATTGAAGCCATTAGTGTCTGCCTTGTAGCTAAAAAATGCAAATATTGCATATGAAACATTGTCATTTGATTTGTCACTGCTTGCACACATGCAAGTTTTCTTGCTAGAGATAGATTCTGCTTTTTCCATCCACAAAGCTTGTTATGCATCTTATCAATCAAATATTGAAATTTGCCCCTCAAACCCCTTCCTCCTACTATATTAACTCCTATGTAACTTAATCACATTATTTATTATCGGGTTAAGGTGTTAAAATCACCTTCAATTTTTTTGAAAAGTGCAACAATAACCATAAACAATAACCATAAATTGCTTTCAATTTTAGCACTTTAACCCTTTATTAAAAAGCTCACAATAACGGATGTTAATGGATTATTAACGTTATGGTTACTTTTGCCCTCTTTTATAATGTTTATGGTTATTTTTACTCCAAAAAATAGTTTATGGTTATTATTGCATTTTTCAGAAAAGTTGAAGGTTATTTAAGCGTCTTAACCCTTCATTATTTATAATAGTGCAACTTGTTATAATTTTTATACTATATGTGTAGAAGAAGTTTGAAAATGAATTGTAGTGTGCTTGATTTGTTTATAAACTTACAACTCATCTTCATCTTATTTTGTTATTAATGGAATTATTCTTCTTTTTATAAGTTATACTACCTTATACTATTTGATATTATTGGTCGAAACAAGCATCATCATGTTTAAGAGTAGTTCTTCTAATATTTTCATGGACTATTTTTTTCCTTTCATTTTTTTTTTTTTGATACAAATGATGGCCAAAGCCAAAATTTTTCCCCATTCATTCCTGACAATCAGGATCATGTTTTTGTCATTGGATTAAGAGTTTGGGCTCATGATAAAGGTAAAATTTTATTCTGATTTTGTTGATGGGCCAGACCCGTCAACGTTAGGCCTACAATTAATGGGCCCAAGTTGCTTGGGTTGTCCATGAGCCAAGCCCAATAAACACGACTCAAGCAAAAGTAGCCCCTATTGACTTCGTCCAGAGCCCCAAGCTCCTCTCAAATTCGCAAAGTTGTTGTTTCATTTTTTAAAAATAAAGTATAGGTAAAACACTCCAGGAAGGTAGTCATTATCGACAAAATAAAAGTAAGATACTCATTATTTTAATATTCACTTCTAGTGTTTGGTAGTGCCTCAAACATAATTGTGTTGAATATGAGAACACATGTACTTATAAAAAATATCACTTCATTGAGTTAACGTAGAGTTGATCTAATGGTGTAAAGTCTCATTAAATTCTCTTAGATCTTGAGTTTGAGTTTCAAAAGAGATACTTGTATTACAAAAGACAATCATGAATTCTAAACTGGATACTCGATGATACTATAAAATCTTTCTTATTCTAATTCTAAATTTTATGTGCTCACGAATTTATTTTACTATAAATATGGTGTTAACCTCTAAAACACTGGCATTTCAAAAACGTAAATACTCTTTTTAATACTCTCTCCGGTCCTAATTATAGGACAATATTTGAGAGTTGATCTTGGTCTTAATTATAGGATAAATTTCTAATTTTTATCAATTTCTTCCCAAAATACCCCCTATTGATACTTTCTCAATAATAATTAAACACAATAATAATTTAATAAGAGTAAATCGGAAGTTGTTGAGGGAGATTGACAACGCCGGATTGTGTGAGAGCTTGGACAAGTCGTGTGTGAGGCAGGAGAAGTACAAGAAAAAACATAGAATTAACGTAATTGGATGTCATTTTAAATTTTAAATAAGAGTATTTTAGAAAAATAAATATGATTAACTAATTTAACCACCATCCTTAATTTCTCCAAAATTAGGTAAATATGTCCTATAATTAGGACCGAAGGGAGTAATTAAGAAGCTAGTTGAACAAAATACCATTATTTTTTATATTGAATTTATGCAAAATCTATAATATAATTATTTTATAAAATTAAGAATATTTTCAAAAATTCTTTGGGCACCATTATTAAAATTATTAATAAAAAAAATATTACAATACAAACATTTATTTTCCTTTCACCGAAAGCATGTGTTAAAAAAATTAAAATATTAATAAAATTTGTGTTTATGAGGAGAACATCCATGATGATGCAAGTAAAGTAAGGTAGGGAGATTATGGCTTAGGGGAAAACACATCGCACTTTGAATTCAAAAGGCAATGATTTATGTTACCAAAAAATGGTAATGATTTACTTACCATCAAGTGGTTTGTTATAGTGATGATCGATCTGTTATAGTTGGAATTTGGAAAAAGATAAGATGCTGTTTCAAATTTTGAAATCATAAAATGACCAAACCTTTTTCAAACAAACTGCAAAGGTTAGGTGATGAGTGAAACAATTCTTGCTATATATCACTTTAATTCTTATTATAAGTTTAGTGAATTACTGGTAGAAGAAATTGTTTGTCATAAATATAAATCCATTTAAAGGTTTTAATGATTATTTTTAATTTTATCTTTATTTAATTCCCATTGAAAAGAGAAAAAGAGGACAGAGGTGAGAGATATTCACATTTAATTTTTTTTTTATTTTGAAAAGTTGAAAAATCCAAATTTAAAAAGAGCCTATTACATAAAATGTGATATCTTTATACATCATATTAATCCTTAATAATGAATACAAAATATTTATATTTATTCTTTCTAGTCTTAATTATGAGAGCTAATAAATGAATTTGTTTTTATGTGCATTTGGATTAGCTTTTGGAGAATAGTGTTTACAATTTATGAGGTAAGTATGTGAGAGAAGTTTTGTCTCAGCTTGCAGAAATTGACTTCTAAAACCACGGTTTTAGTAGTTTTCAAGCACTAACTTATTCTTTAATATACCTTATCTCTCTAATTTATAATTTTTCCCTAAACTTTCCTATTTTGACACATATTTAGGGAGTTTTCCATCAAGTGAGCACCGTCTAATACAAATGATCAAAATGGATAATTTTAGGAAATCAACAAACATTTTTTACAAATAAATAATTTTCTTAATATTTAAAAAACGATTATCTAACTCATACATATAGGCATTGTTTGGTTCAAGATTTTCTAAGGGGAGGGATGAGGTGGGGATTAGCATGTTTGATTGAGAAAAATGGGAGAGGGGGAGAAATTTTGTCTTTTAGTGCTCTCCTCTCTTTTTTCCACGCCCCTCCAAATTTGGAGTTTTTTTTGGAGGGGTGGAAAATATTTTATCCTACCCTAACTAAAATATCCATGCTAATTTTTTATTATCCCAAGTTTACCCTTCTAATTATAAAACCCATGTGATTGTTATTAGGATTAGTCAAATAAATCAGAAAATATATCTAATAACATCTATCTAATCAAAGTCTATCTTACTAAAATACTAAAAATTAAATCTATCTAGTCAAATTCTATCTAACTTTGAATTAAATATCAAAACAAGAAAGAAAATTGCAATGATAGCTCTCTTTATTAATTCTAACATCTAGTCGTCTCTCAATCCTCCTTCTAATGTCTCAAAATCTATTCCACCCAATTGCATTGAAAATTCCAGAGCGACCAAGTTTGTATGTTTTTAACATGATCACAAATATCTCAATAACATATGATATCCAGATTATACCATAATTATCTTTGTTATTTTAGGATTATAATTTGATTTAGGATTTAGATTTAGATTTAGATTTAAATTTAAAAAGCATGTTAAATTTGATGAGTTAACATATTAAAATTAATAAAATCATCATTTCAAATATGTAGATATATATATTCCCTCCGATCCACAATATAAGGCACTTCAACTATATTATAAGAAATAAGAAATGACGATTAAATTATTTAATATGTCCCAAAATGTAATTTTTTTCCCACTTTTACCCTTCTCGAGAAATGTGTTTCATTGCATTGGAAATGCTATTTTAGAGAGAGAGGGTATATAATGAGTAGACAAAGTTGAAAAGTGAGTATTAATCATAGGGGCAAAACAAGAAAAAGAGCATTAATTAAACTATAGGTAACTTATATTTTGAACCATATCTTCTTTTTAGTAGTGCCCTATATTATGGACTTGAGGGAGTATATATATATATATATATAAGTTTTTTATCATACATAAGTGAGGTTTATAACTTAGAAAATAATAACTTTAATATCTAAATAACGTACTAAAAGCACATTTGTCAACATTTAATTAGCTCACCCCCTCATAAACCAAACAAGACACTTCTTTTTCCTTTCCCTTTCATCCAACCAAACAAAGCTCATAACTTAACCCTACCTACTCCCTCCTCCCCTCCCCTCCCCTCAATTGAACCAAACAAGCCCATAGTATCGAAAGAAATAATCAGTGATAGTATTCACTAATCAAAAATATCACGGGTCACTTAACTAAATTGTATATCATACACAGAAAAAGCAAGTGTATGTGATTATATCCCAATTACAGCTTCTTTTTCAAAGTGTAATAGGTGGTGGTAGCTCAACTAAGCCAACCAAACCCTCCAAATGTTCATTTTCAGTGCAAAATAGTCAGAGTTTTAAGTAGAGTTTATTTCTAGAATTCAGTATTTTTTTGTGGTTTATTCATTTATCCTTAACCTTTTTTTAAAAAATGATAGAAAAAGGAAGAATCTGTCTCATTTTTTGATGAGGAGTTGAGGACAAATGAATCATATTAATTAATTAAGTCACACTAAAGTCCACATTTGTGATTATTCATAAATTCAACTAATAAAGTATCAAACTTTAGCTTTGGGAAGATTAGATTAATAACCTAGCTAACAAATATCGCTTTCACTTTTGGAAAACTTAATTAATTTTATTTGGTATGAAGGGAAAAAAAAATTTATTTGGTAAAAGAATTACAATAAATCCCGCCTGTCTACAAAATGAAAGGAGAATCTATATATCGCAAATTATGTAGACTTTCTTTAAACCTGAAATATATTATAGATATTTTAATTTATTAAAACTTTGGTTAATAATTTGTTTAGATAGAGTTAAATAATTAAATAATTGACATGGCTATAAACACATACATCACTCTAGTCATGCAAGCACTTAAAAAGTGAAATAAAACTCTTCATACTGGCAAAAAAAAAAAAAAAAAAAGAAAGAAAGAAAGAAAAAGAAAAGAAATAAAACTCTTCAAATTATAATTTTTTAACGGATTAAAAACTCCCTTCAATTAGTGATTCTGTTAAATTACTAATATAAATTTAAAATATAAAGTCAATATATTTTGTTAAGAGTTAAGGGGCAAATTTAACAATAAAATTTTATCCAAAGTGCATGTAGTATCATAATGTTCAGTAGGGGGCAAAAATGACAATGAAGATATTAAAAGGGTGCAGAAATAATAAAACCGTTTATTGTCTCTAACTTGCATTAACTTTTTAACCTGTGAGCATCACTCTGTTGGAACATGGCACTGCAAGTTCTCAACCAACCTTAGCTCCTTCCTTTCTTTACCCTCCAAATTTGAATAGAGAGAGAATAGTTCGGTGACATGTGTCAACAGAGTGGGGCTGATGGGTTAAAAAGTTAACTCGGGTTGGAGACTTGGGCAAGTTTGTTATAGTGTTGAGATTGCTTATAAGCTGTTTTTCACGTAAATCAAGACAAAACTCATTTTACATACTTACCTCGTATACCGTAAATCACAATTGAAAAACTGTTTTTAAGCATTTTAATCGTTATTCCAAACGAACACTGGTTTTATTATTTCTGTACCCTTTTGACATGTTCATTGTCATTTTTCCCCCAACTAAACATTATAGTGCCACATGTACCTTAGACAAAATTTTATTGTTAAATTTGCCCCTTAACCCTTTTATTAAACATAAATTTGTCATGTCACACAATGTTGAGCCACACACAATATATAACATGAATTCATAAAATCTATATCATCATTGGCAACTCAACATATGATCTAAAATAAAACACATACATGTGATCAATGGTGATGTAAATGCTATCAATTCAATGTTATGTATGGCTTAATAAAACACTCATGCATGTGATCTAAAATTCATCAGAAGACTTATGTATATATGAGCTTAAAGATAATATATAAATGTAGATATGCAGTATGTCTTTACATTAGGAATCAGTTTTGCACTTTAAAAATGCATTGTTTAGTACTTCTTGAGTTTGTGAAAAGTCACTCTCCTGAGCTGATAACTCCAGTTACCAAAACATTAATTTTTTTTTTTAAAAAAAGGTTAATTAAAAGTGGAGTTGTAAATTTTGACACATTTTTGTGAGAATATTTTTCTTGTATTACAAATTTTTTGTTTATTTAATTCTAATAAGACAATGGTGTATTTTATAAGACTCAAATTGTCAGTTGTACAATAGAGTTTTCCTCATATGAGGTATGAGATCCACATGGTGTTGCACAATTTTTGCAAGCCAAAAAAATAGTCTCATGTATTATGTATTGGATACTAGAAAATTTATTCTTAACCATTGTACATTGAATATTAAAAAAGCATAATTCAAAATTTGAATAAAACTCATCCATAAAATATTTTAAGTTTGAACTAATTAATAGTTAAGAAACTTAATTTCATGATATTTCATTAGAATTAAACTTAGTGCTGCTCAAATGAGGTGTGGGATATGCATATGGTCTATATTGCGCACTTGTTGCATGCCAAAAAAAACAGTCTCCTATATCATGCATTGAATTTAGAAAATTTGTTCTTGATCGTTGTACATTGAATATTAGAAAACTTGTTATTAACTGTTTTGCATTGAATATTAGAAAATTTATTCTTAACTACTAAAAAAAGCATAATTCAAAATTTTAATAAAACTCACATATAAAATATTTAAGTTTGAATTGACTAATAGCTAAGAAACCTAACTTCATAATCCTTCCTAAAAACTTCAAAGGAATTAAATTTGGTGTTGCACAGTTGTGTGCCAAAAAAATAGTCTGTTGTATCATGCATTGAATATTAGAAAATTTATTATTGATTGTTGTACATTGAATACTAGAAAATTTATTCTTCATAATACTTCCTAAAATCTTTAGAAGATTTGATCTTGGCGTTTCACAGTTGTTGTGTGCCAGAAAATAGTCCCATGTAAGTGGGAAAACGGGCTGGCCCGTAGGTTGTGGACCAGCCCGCGCGGGCCGCGGGTTGCGGCAGGGCTGGCTGCACCAGCCCGCCCCCTTCGCGGGCTGGCAAGCCCGTTTAGCCTGTCAGCCCGCTAATTTTTTTTTTTAAAATTTTTAATCTTTTTCTCTTTCACCCACTCATATCACACTTCTTTTCTTTTATACATTTGTGTTAAGAAATCAATTTCATTCTTACTTTCCTTTTTTTTCATCTATTTACATCACAAAACTATATAAATACATCTCTTTTTAATTTAATAATAGTATAATAAATAAATATAATATGAAAATAAGTGTCAAATAAAAAGTATGAGGAATTAATTAAACACATCATCAAAGGAAATGAGATAAGGGGCTAAGGATATTTGAGAAAAAATTTAAAAAAATAAAAAAAATTTAAGCGGGCCATTAGCCCGCAGGCTAAACGGGCTGAGCCCGTTTTTAATCGGGCCGCCATTTCGGCGGCCTGAACCTGTTTAAAAATGTCGGACCCGAATTACCGGCTCTACATGCATTGAATGTTAGAAAATTTATTCTTGACTGTTTGATTTGACCATGTCTTTGTGTGTTGGGGTCAAATACAAATTTTTAAATCCAAGAATTGCAGTATAATGCAATACTCATGTCGTTCTCTCTTTTCTCGATGAGCCTTTTATTGAATCCTAGGTAATACTAAATGTCATGTAAAAGTAAATTCAATAAAACAAGGAAAATTGATTTTTGGGTTTTTCTTGTTTTTTTTAAAAATAAAATAAAATGCAATTTAATTAAATATATAAACAAACACGGCACTCAAATTAATGATAAGAAAAGGATATAAATCTCACAAGTAAAATTTAAGCGCACAAACTCAATCCACAATTATACAAACAATAATCAATTTTAAAGTAAAATATTTAAATAACAAAACAAGATGGAGTGACTCCCTTGTTTCACGCAAGTCAAAGAGATATAATGCATGTTGATGATGTCATCGTGCATGTAACCAACTGAACCGAACTGATCATGCTTCTTTCTTCCTTAGTTCAAGCTGAAAAGTAAATCACGTACTCACTGGTCTGGAGCACTTGGTAGACTTGGAAGTTGATGGTGAAACACAGTGGAGGAGGAATGGCACTGGGTTTCACCGGAGTTGGGGGTCAGAGCTGTGATCGGAACGGAGGAAGGACGATGGTGATGATTGGTAGTTGACGGAAATGGAGAGATGGGGACGGAGGAGTGGTGTGAGAAAGAGGGGGACGACGGTGGTTGTGAATAGGAGAGAAAATGGGTAGCTAGAATTGAAACTCGCCGGAAGTGGGGGTCGGAGAAGGTGCTTGGTGTTATGATGATAGTGATGAAAATGAAGAATATGGTGGTAAGGAAGGTACCGAGGCTAGTAAAGGTGAATGGTGGTGATGAAGGGAAGAGGTCGGTGGTGATAGTGGTGACCTCATTCTTACTTCAACTCCCCATTTTGTAGTACCTCAGCAAAAGAAAATGGAAGAGGAAAAACTAAAGAAGGAAGAGCTGCAAGTTTTCTGGATGCCCTTATGGTGGTGAAGATGGGGGTATATATAGTGAGATTGCCTACGTCCATTTCCCTTCACCAACCATAGATTGTTGTGTTAGGTGCAGCTGTCATCGTTGATTGCAATCTGAAAGCACTACCAATTGTTTGCCAAAAAGAAAGAAAAATGTGTTCACTGTGTTTAACACAAATCTTTCCGTGATGTACGCACATGTAATTTTCTACATATTCCAGAAGCTCACATGACAAAACGCCCCAAATTTTGCTTTTCTGTCGGTTTGAATGTTGAATTTGTGGCTTGGGTCTTGTTTTGTAATTTCCCCCAGTAAATTTTCTTCATGAAAAAGCTTATAGGTACTTTTCTATAATTTTCTCCAGCCCTTTCTATAATTTTCCTTGTCTTCAAAATATTAATTCAGACTCCAAAAATCACCAATTGCGACTCAAAGCATCTGCAATGCAAGATTAATCACATGGTAGTATTAAAAGTTCAAGAGATCATATGTATAAATATTTAATAATTTATGGTCATTTTACCCTTTAATTACAATTAATCCAGTACAAATGTCTCTAACTAAAATGAGTGCTTAATCATGCTATAATGCCCTAGAAAATACATTAAGAATCCCTATTTAATTAAGAGAAAATATATAAAATTATGGTTAAATCACTGTTGTACATTGAATATTACAAAATTTATTCCTGAGTGTTGAACATTGAATACTAGAAAATTTATTCTTAACGTCTAAAAAATATAATTCAAAGTTTGATTAAAACTCATATTTGCCAGTAAAATATTTAAGTTTGAATTTAATAATGGTTAAGAAACTTAATTTCATAATGCTTCCTAAAATCTTTAGAAGAATTGAACTTGGCGTTTCACTGGTGTTGTGTGTCAGAAAATTGTCTCATATAACATGCATAATGTTAGAAAATTTATTTGTGACTGTTGTACATTGAATATTAGAAAGTTTATTCTTAATGGCTAAAAAGCATAATTCAAAATTTGAATAAAACTCACATTTACCAATAAAATATTTGAGTTTGAATTAACTAATGGTTAAGAAACTTAATTTCAAAATACTTCCTAAAAACTTTAGAAGAATTGAACTTGGTGTTGCACAGTTGTTGTCTCTTAAAAATAGTTACTTGTATGGTTAGCTCCCAGGACCCAACTCATCCAGGCGTTTCACAGGTGTTGTGTGTTAGAAAATTGTCTCATGTATCATGCATAATGTTAGAAAATTTATTTGTGACAGTTGTACATTGAATATTAGAAAGTTTATTCTTAATGGTTAAAAAGCATAATTCAAAATTTGAGTAAAACTCACATTTACCAATAAAATATTTGAGTTTGAATTAACTAATGGTTAAGAAACTTAATTTCAAAATACTTCCTAAAAATTTTAGAAGAATTGAACTTGGTGTTGCACAGTTGTTGTCTCTAAAAAATAGTCACTTGTATGGTTAGCTCCCAGGACCCAACTCATCCAAGCGTTTCACATGTGTTGTGTGCTAGAAAATTGTCTCATGTATCATGCATAATGTTAGAAAATTTATTTGTGACTGTTGTACATTGAATATTAGAAAATTTATTCTTAATGGCTAAAAAATGTAATTCAAAATTTGAATAAAACTCACATGTACCAATAAAATATTTGAGTTTGAATTAACTAATGGTTAAGAAACTTAATTTCAAAATACTTCCTAAAAACTTTAGAAGAATTGAAGTTGGTGTTGCACAGTTGTTGTGTCCAGAAAATAGTCACTTGTATCATGCATTTAATTTTAGAAAATTTATTATTAGCTATTGTACATTGAATATTAGAAAATTTATTCTTAACAGCTCAAAAATATAATTCAAAATTTGAATAAAACTCACATTTACCAATAACATATTTAAGTTTGAATTTACTAATGGTTAAGAAACTTAATTTCATAATACTTTCTAAAATCTTCAAAACTAGGTTTTGCACAAATGAGATGTGGGATCTGTTGTAAAAATAGTCCCACATCGGTGGGATTATAATGATGAAGGGGGGCTTCATGCTATAAAAGGGAGCCTCCTCCTTTCCTTTCTCTTCACCCCTCAATTTGCCTATTTCCTTATATAAGGCATTTTGTATCTCCTCTTCTCTTATAATATTTCACTTGTAATTATTCAGAGTGAAATTAGATTTTGGTATTTCTCTTATTGTTGTTCTATTTATTATTTATTAGCTGTTATTAGATATAGTAGTTGTGATTTATTATATTATTAAATTACGTCTAGAGACTTTATTTCTAGTTTGTGATTTTTTAGTATAATCGGTTACGATCTATATATCCTGCTTCCGCAATAATTGGTATCAGAGCCAAGGTTTTGTCTGAGTATGCCCTGTGGTTGCATTGTAATCTGAACTTCCACATCAGAAAAGAATTACTTTAGGCTTTTGTATTGACAGCTATTAAATAGTATCTGGAGCAGAAATGACAGACAAGAAGATTGAAGAATTCACATCAAATGTCGACAACTCGTTGTTGACATGACAAGAATTGTGTCAAATGCGAAGGTTGCAGTTGAAATATTTGACGGATCTGGACATTTTGGGATGTGGCAAAGCGAGGTTTTTGATATCTTTTTGCAACAAGCACTAGACTTTGCTATTGAAGAGAGAAAATCAGATAGCATGGGGGAGGACGATTGGAGGAGCATCAATCATGTTGCTTGTGATACCATTTGATCGTTCCTTTCAAGAGAACAGAAGTATAAACACACAAAGGAGACTTTTGGATATAAACTGTAGAAGGCACTGAAGGACAAATTTTTAAAGACAAGCACCCAGAATAAACTTCATATGAAGAAAAGACTATTTTGCTTCACCTATGTACCTGGTACCACAATAAATGATCATATTACCAGCTTCAATAAGTTGGTAATAGATTTACAGAATCTGGATGTGACCTTCGAAGATGAAGATCTAGCCTTGATGTTGTTGGGATCACTTCCTGATGAGTACGAGCACCTGGAGACTACTCTACTTCATGGCAAAGAGGAGGTATCTCTTAGAGATGTTTGTTCTGCGCTATATAGCTATGAACAAAGAAACAAAGAGGCGGAGAAGTAGAGGCACTAGTCACAAGAGGACGTACTGAAAATTAGTCGAGATCGAGGAAAGGGAGATCCAAATCAAGGTCCAGACCCAGTAAAGATGAATATGCCATTTGTCGAGAAAAGGGCCACTGGAAGAAGGATTGTCCAAAATTGAAGAACATATCCAAACACAACAATGGGAATGCAGCTATGGATTCAAATGTACCTGGCTGTGATGATGAAAATTCGGATTTTTCACTATCTACAACGACATCGTCAAAATCGTCAGGCGTATGGTTGTTAGACTCAGCTTGCAGCCATCATATGTGTCCCAATCCAGATTGGTTCACTGATTTCCAAGAAGGAGGATATGGAGTTGTCCACACAGTAGATAACACCTCTCTTACCGCATATGGCATTGGTTCAATTCGATTGAGGAACCATGATGGATTGATCAGAACATTGACAGATGTTCGATATGTACCTGATTTGGAGAAAAATCTCATTTCTATGGGAACTCTAGACTCAAAGGGGTTCAAAATCACCATAGAAAATGGAGTAATGAAGATACTTTCCGATGCATTGGTGGTAATGAAAGGTATACGGAAGAACAATAACACATACCACTATCAAGGAAGTACGGTTATTGGAATAGTAGCAGTGACATCCGGTGATGAGAAGGAAGTAGAAGCAACGAGGTTGTAGCACATGCGCTTAGGACATGCTGGAGGAAAATCCTTGAAAACCCTATCAGATCAGGGGTTGTTAAAAGGATTGAAGCATTGCAGTTTGGATTTTTGTGAGCACTATGTAAAGAGGAAGCAGACAAGGGTTAAGTTTGAAACAACCATTCATAATACAAAAGGTATTTTAGATTATATTCACTCTGATGTTTGGGGTCCTTCCAAAACACCGTCATTAGGAGGAAAACATTATTTTGTAACTTTTGTTGATGATATGTTGATAGCTTCAAAAAATCAGGCAGAAATTGAGAAGCTGAAGGTTCAACCAAAAGGGGAATTTGAGATGAAGGACTTAGGAGAGGCAAAGAAGATTCTCGACATGGAGATAACAAGAGATAGACAATCAAAGAAACTCTTTGTATCTCAGAAAGAGTATTTGAAGAGGGTGCTAAATCATTTTGGTATGAATGAGAGAACGAAGCCGGTTAGTACTCCACTTGCCCCTCATTTTAAGCTTATCGCCGATATGTCGCCAAAGGCTTAAGATGAATGAGAGTATATGTCAAGGGTACCATATGCAAATGCTTTTAGTAGCTTGATGTATGCAATGGTTTGTACAAGACCTGACATTTCACAGGCTGTAGGAGTTGTGAGTAGGTATATGTATGATCCAGGAAAGTAGCATTGGCAAGCTGTGAAATGGATTCTACGATATATATATGTAATACTGTGGATGTTGGTTTAGTCTTTGAGCAGGAAGATGATCGATCTTTAGTTAGGTATTGTGACTCAGATTTTGCAGGTGATTTGGACAAACGAAGATCAATTACTGGTTATGTGTTTACTCTTGCAAAGACACCAGTTAGTTGGAAGTTAACTTTGCAGTCAACAGTTGCTTTGTCTATCACAGAGGCAGAGTACATGGCAATTATAGAGGCTGTGAAGGAGGCAATTTGGCTTCAAGGATTGCTAGGAGAACTTGGCATTGGTCAAGAAGACATCATAGTATTTTGTGATAGCCAAAGTACTATTCAATTAGCAAAAAACCAAGTTTACTATGCAAGGACGAAGCACATTGATGTTTGATATCACTTCGTACTAGAAATTTTAGAAGAAGGTGGAGTCATGATACAAAAGATACGAACAAGTGAGAATCCTGCTGATATCCTGACAAAGGTGGTGACTTTTGTCAAATTTCAACATTGTTTGGATCTGATCAACATTGTTGAACATTGATTGTTGAATTGTAAATAAAATTTGTAATTAGAAGAAACTGAGAATGTGGGAATTTTTTCAAGGTGGAGATTTGTTGGCTGTGTAAAAATAGTCCTACATCGGTGGGATTATAATGATGAAGGGGGGTTTCATGCTATAAAAGGGAGCCTCCTCCCTTCCTTTCTCTTCACCCCTCAATTTGTCTATTTCCTTCTATAAAGCATTTTGTATCTTCTCTTCTCTTATAGTATTTCACTTGTAATTATTTAGAGTGAAATTAGATTCTGGTATTTCTCTTATTGTTGTTCTATTTATTATTTATTAGTTGTTATTAGATATAGTAGTTATGATTTATTATATTATTAAATTACGTCTAGAGACTTTGTTTCTAGTTTGTGATTTTTTAGTATAATTGGTTACGCTTTATAAATCCCGCTTCCGCCACAGGATCTCCAAATGGTATATTGCACTATTTTTGCGTGTTAAAAAAAGTCTTCTGTATTGTGAATTGAATATTAAAAAATTTATTCTTGACCGTTTTACATTGAACATAAGAAAAAGTATTCTTAAGGACTAAAACTGCATGATTCAAATTTGAATAAAACTCACATTTACCCCAAAAAAAATTAAATTTGAATTAATGGTTAAGAAACTTAACTTCAGAATAGCCCATGAAAGACTTCATAGGAAGTAAGTCATTTTGAAGGCCATTTTAGAATTCAATTCCGATATTTTCATATGGTCCTTAATTATATGTATCTCTTCATATATTTTTTCTCTTTTGCATGCCCTTTTTTCTGTTTGTTTGGCAGCAAGGTAACATGGTTCTTGGCACTGAAAAGGAGAAGCTCCATACTTCATGGCTCTTAAAGGATTCAAAATTTACACGAATAAAAGCACACAACTCACAATTATAGTACATATATGTAGAAAATATTAGGGAGGATTGCACTTTACCACCGAAAAAGGACAATCATAATACATTTAGGATCTCACAATTATAAAAATGCCAATAAACTCAATTACAAAAACAACTTACAAGTTACATGAATGCTTAAAGAATGAATATTAAAAGGTTCTTAATTAAAAAAAATCCCAACTTTTGAGTTTTGTAATGGAGGCAAGTGGTATATGTGATAATAGAGAATTTTGTCAATTAATTTTTTTAAATGCTAGTCAAAGACTAAGACCCTTATTAAATTCGAGTCCCAATCAAAAAATATCACAATATAATGTTTTTTTAGTTTGCACAATATAATGTTTTTTATGTATAATATAAACCTCAAATTCCAAATCTAAATGGGAGAATTACATTCAAGTCCCAAGGAAGAGGAGAAATAAAAAAATGGTCCCTATAAATTACAAAATAAAAAAATGGTCCCATGGAATTGTCAATACAGGCTCCTGGAGTTGTTAACGAGTTGTCAATACATGCTCATAGAATTATTAATGTGACCATTTTTTCATTTTACAATCTACAAGGACTATTTCTTTTTTTTTTTTTTCCTTCCATGGAACCTAAGTGTAATTCTCCCAATCTAAATCTATGTACTTCTGATGTGCCCATCTCACTGGATCCCCTTTACATATATTCACTTTTCAGTTTCGTACTCACCTAATTCAACAATGGCACATCCCTTGTTGTTGTTCCTTTTGGGCACAATGAGGAATGTATATCTCAATTACAAAATTCTATACATTTTTTTTTTGAAATTTTTAGTTTCAAGGCCATTATTTATTTTCAAGCCAAGAGAACATCATTAATCTTTTTTATATAACTAGATACGAGTAATATTTGATATTACTTAATCATAAAAATCTGATATTTAAGCCAAAAGAAAGTGACTATTTGGACTTTGTAGCATACCATTATCATTTAATAAGAGGGAGAGTATCATTTATTAAGTTAATAAGAATAAAAGCAATGAACTAAGAAACAATCATATGCATAAATGTGCAATTAAATTAAACTATTAAAAAACAAGAAACCAATTGTTGTAACAGTTTTTTCGCCCTATGAGCAATTGATGTAGAATGTAGATTGAATTAGGATTTAGGAGGGAAACAAGGTGTATGTTCCGTTACAACAGAAGAGCAGGTATCATTGTGGTGACACGTAAGCCATTGACCATCAAAACCACTGTGAAGTCGTTGACCTCTTCAAACACACTCTAAATATCTCCCATCCAAAATATAAATTATTTTTAATTCCATTACCAAAATTAAGGAATAACTCATGAAATATGTTTTAAATTAAGAAAAAGTTTCACTTTCACCTTTAATTTAATAATGATGTTTTGAATGAGAGAGGGAAAAAAATATGAGGAACACATTTAAATATTAACTATAATGACAAAATTGGTAATAAGTATTAATTACTTTTCAATTGACTTAGTGTTCATTTAGGATAACTTATTTTTTATTTATAAGTGCTTATAAATCATGATTTACGGTATACAAGATAAGTATGTGAGAGGAGTTTTATCTCGACTTACATAATAAGGACTTATTGCTCAAAAGTGCTCGTTTGAGATATCTTATTTTTTTACTTATAAATGCTTATAATTTGTGATATACAGTATACAAGGTAAGTATGTGAGAGGAGTTTTGTCTTGACTTACGTAATAAGTACTTATTTCCTAAAAATAAGCTATTTCAAACACTCACGATGACAAACACACACTTACTCCCTCCGGCCTACAATATAGGGCACCTAAGCTATATCTTGGGAAACAAAAAATGATAGTTAAGTCATTTAATATGTTATAAAATGCAAATTTTTTCCTTACTTTTACCCTTCTTGGGAAATATATTTAATTGCATTTGGATTGTTATTTTAGAGAGGGGGATATAATGAGTGGATAAAGTTAGAAAATGAGTAATAATCATAGGGTTAAAATAGGAAATAGAGCATTAATTAAACTGAAGGTGATTTATATTTTAGAAGTATTCTATATTATGAACCGGATGGAGTATATTATAGACTAAAGAATCCCTCTAGAAGGGGACTTATATTGTGGATTGAAGTAACTTATATTATGGATTGAAGAGAGTGAGTATGAATGAATATTTAGGATAAAATTGGTGCTTTTATGAATTACATTTTATACTTGTCATTTTAATTCAATTTTTTTCATTTTTATTCCAATAAATTACATGCCTCATTTATCTTTGTTCCCCCCCCCCCCCCATTATCTCTCACCTCTTTTCCCTATTCCCACCTATTCTTTCCTTACTTAGCATCTCTATAGATAAAAGTATATAGAAAAAAAAATGTAATCATTTTTATTATCTTTAACCAACTTTTTCATATACATAATTCAATTATTTGTAACTTATATATACAATTGAAAGGAGTAATTGGTAGAGACTAATTAAAAATTTGGTTAATGAAATTATTTGTAATAAATGTATATCAATTTTCTTCAAATACCCTATTTAATCATTTACATTTTTTTCCATATAACCGTCTGCATTCAAACTAGCAAGGGAGAAAGGAAATAATAATAAGCCATTTATTTTTTTTATTTATAATGATAACAAAAAAATAAGGCGGTTCTTTTTATATTTGAAAATCTCTCTCCCTTGGCCTTGCATGCGCCCTACAACGGCGTTTTCCGCCGTCTTCTCCCCCTCTATTTATACCTCCTCCCAACCCTCCTCTCTTCTTCCACCTCTCTCTCTCTCTCTCTCGAAAGCTGGTTTTCAAAACAAGCTTCTATTAATATTTCTGAGAATAATAATGGGGAAGAAAGATCATAACGACCATAAATACCGTACTATTTCCAGAGTTGAAGCTGTTCTTCAACTCCTCACAAAACAATCCCCACTCTCTCTCAAACAGGTCTCTCTCTCTCCCTCTCCTCCATTAATCCACACCTATATTTCTTCTTCCAAATGCTTAACTTGTACTTTGTATGCTTTTGTTTGTTTTGATTCATTTTTTTTCAGGAGAAGTTCTGTAACCATGCCTGTGTTGAACGCTTTCTCAAAGCAAACAAAGATAATGTCAAGAAAGCTGCCAAGCAACTCAGAGCTTGCCTCTCTTGGAGACACACTATAGGCATCGGTATATACATATACATACATGTGTGTGTGTGTGTGTGTGTGTGTGTGTGTGTGTGTGTGTTCTTCTCTCATCATATTCCCTCTCTCTGCAAAAGCTTCATTTCTGGCATCATTCTTAAATCTCTGCAAATATTCTCGTCTTCATTTTGAATCACCCCCTTATATTTTTGTTGTTCTTTGTTTCACTCAAGAATCTTGCTTGTTAAACTAAACAAGCTTATTTTCTGGTATATAAATATTTCTGATTAATCTCCATAACTAAAGCTGATGAAAGATCATTTTTTTGTTTGGGAGAAACAGAGAATCTGATGGCGGATGAGTTCGCGGCGGAAATCGGCGACGGCTTAGCATATGTGGCCGGTAACGACCATGAATCCAGACCTGTAATGGTAATTTCCGATCCTCCTCCTGCTTTAATTTTGTCTCTTCTCTGTCTCTCTGAATTCCCTGTAAAAATGAAGGTTGTTGGGTGATTTTGAAATTGAAATTGAAAATTATTGGCTTCATCCACAGATTTTCCGGATGAAACAGGACTACCATAAGTCACATTCTCAGAAACTGTAAGTTTCAATAATTCCTACTTTCCCGCCAGCCAAACACACAAAAAAAAAAAAAGCACACTATTCAAGAAACCATAACCAAACAAGCTTATTTTCTGGTATATCTTTGAAACTTGCCAGGTTCATTCGTTTTTTGGTGTTCACATTGGAGGTGGCCATCTCAACGATGACCAGAAATGTGAACCAATTTGTGATACTGTTCGATGCAAGTAAGTATCCCTTTTTATGACTTTTGGTGACATTATTGAGACATATATCAATCAGAGAAGCAGTTTCCCAGGAATCTCAGAGATTGTCCGGTGTGCCCTTCCATTGTCACCGTCTAGTCTGGGATAGGAGCCTAGTTTGGCAGGGGTATTATTGGGAATTGGAGTATTATTGTCACTTCTGACTTCTGAGTTTTCACATTTCACATTCTGCTCATAACTTGGTCCATTATTCCTTCATTTTCACGTCTTGTTGTTTTGGAAAATAATTATGGCGTTTGATTTGATTCTCTTCCTCCAACACTAGATGCTCCTTTTTGGCTTCTGACAGAACCACCAGCCACATCATTATTTTTCTGTGCAGTTCTGTTGATATTCCTGTTAAAATTCTGATTCCCATTCTACCACTATTCACAATTTCACACACACCGTCCACCCGTCCACCCTTCCATCTTCATTAATATTATTATATATTACTCCATCCGTTATTAATACAAAAAATCAGTTGATTTTTTTTTTTAAGAATCAAGAAAGCTAAATATACGTCATTATTTAATTATATAATATATTATATATAATGTATAATTCGAATAAATTAAAAAGTAAATTAGTTCTTATATTAAAAATGAGTGGTACTATGAAATATATGGGTGTGTGTGTATTTGTGTCTGTTTTTTTTAAGGTTTGAGTAACAACAAGAGTTCTGGTCACATAATCGAAATGCTTAAATGTTTGAATTATAATAACTCTTTTGTATGTAACAATTTATTTAGAAGGACCCTTATTTTTATCCCATATCTTCATATGAAGGTTTGTTTCTGTTGTTAGCGAAGTACTCCCATCCAAAATATATGATGTGTTCTAAAAGAAATTCTTAATCTATAGAATAAGTCACATACTGCATTATATTAATTAAGAATTAATAATTAGTTAATAATTAATTAGTGTTTGGGTGCAGGTATGTACAGGTCAGCATCAGCCTTTATGAATGTATTAGTGGGAGCACTGAAAATTGTGGCAGAGAATTATCCAGGGCGGCTACACAAGGCCTTTGTGATAGACCCCCCTTCATTGTTCACTTGTTTGTGGAAGGTACTATAACTAAATTTGAAATCGCCAAACACGGCCTAATTTTTTGGTCTCTACCAAGTCAACGTTCCCTAATTTTGTTACAAATTTTATAATTCATATTATCATATTAGATTTTTTTTAAACATTATCTTTAAATTCTGAGACATAAAAAAAAATCTGATTTTAGTGCTCATGTGCATGCTTTCTTACTTTTTTGACCATCAACAAAATGAACACTTTCCCACTGTTTGACTTCTTATCATAGATAGATGGTCAGGTCCCCACACAATCCTATCCCAAGTACATACCAAAGTCTTTTCTTTATTATCATTTTTGAGAAAAATGACATTATATTTTTTAGCCTTCAAAAAAATTACATTATATATTTAATAGGAGTAGGGAGTTAGTGAGTGTTTGGAAACCACAATAACGTGATTTTACAAATCCTTTTTTGTAAGTTGAGACAAAACTCCTCTTATATACTTACTTCGTAGATAATAAAAGATATTCTCTAAAAGTTAATCCAAATGTGCACTAAATTATAAAATAATCAAAATTATAGAGACCAAGTTGTAATGAGTTAAAGTTTATAGATTAAGTTACAACAGAGTCAAAACTAAAGATTGAGTTACACCGAATTAAAATGTAGGGACTAAATTATAAATGGATTTAAATTATAGAGACTAAAAAATTAATTTTTCCCACTTTATTTAATTTAAATAAGGTTACAAAAAGATCAAGCCCAGAAACCTCATACCTGTAGAGAACTTTTATTGCCCATTCCCTTTATTTTTTTTATTTTTTGATCATATGCCATTCCCTTTATTTCAAGAAAAGAAAAAAAGAAGTTTTATTGGCCATTGACTTTTATTTATTATTTTGATTCATCTTCATATCATATACTTTATCATAAAACTTGTCTTTATCTTATAATTTAATATTAAATTCATGACTATGTAAATACCTATTCCATCCCATCCTTTTTATAAAGAATATTCTTTTTTATAGGGCTTGTCCTGAATATTAAAAATAAATACTATTTAAATGAAATTTTAAACTAATCTTTTTATTTTTATCCTCATTAAATATATATCACTCACTATCTTTCTGTAATAAATTTCCACTCACTATCTTTTATCTACACTCTTGTTAAATAAGGGTATAATTGAAAAAAAAAAGTATATCACTCTGGTCCTATTTATAAGCCATAATTATCTAATTCTCTTATATTGAGGAGAGTTAGCTAATTCAATAATTATGGGCTAAATTTTCAATTTTACCCTCATTTATGAATAAGTATTTTTCACATCTTTATTCTCTCTCAACTTTTTATTACAATTAATAAAGGTAAAATTGTGACACTCATTTGTTACTCTAAAAAGGGATTTATAATAAGGGCAGAAATGATATAAATTATATATTTATTATTTTTAACTAACATTTTGAATTACGTATTTTTAATAGTTGTTTCTGGGGGGGTTATTAATTAATAATTGTATATTGTGAGTGCAGGGAGTTAGGCCATTTATTGACCTTTCAACGGTGACGATGATGGTATCATCACTGGACTTTGAAGAAACACCTGACATAAACGACTTCGTATCATGTCCCCGAGCATCATCAATGCGTTTTAGCCCGTCCGTCACAAATTCAACGGCCAGTATTGGTTCATGCTCATCATCCGCACGATTTGCCTTCACCGTGTCCCACAACTCGCTAAAGCCTTGGTACCTTAGCCTAACTGACACATCAGCTTCCAAGGTGGGACCCATAAGCCCCTCAGCCAGAACCATGGGCCCCGCACTTATCTCCCCACTCAACGCTCGATCCTATTCGTTCGCATCACCAATGGCTCGTGGTGGAGATATCAACGGTGGAGGGTGGATGAGACGAAACGCATTGTCGTCTACTCCGATGCCGCAAAGTGGCACAGATAGAGAGGCTACTGCAAAGAGGGCGCACTCCTTCTTCCAATCACCGGCCGTTTTGTTCCGTAGGGATAATAATAGGCATGTGAGTGAAAACGGCAATAAGTGTAGCGAAGCATTCTTGCCGTTTTTGAAGTTTTATAGAAGGCCGTACAATGAGATGATATATAGGTCAAAGATGAGGCCTCCACATGGTGGACTCGTCTCTATTGTCTCTCGACAATTAAGACGTTCGGCGTCTCAACGTTTTTGAATAAAAAAGAGTAAATATTTAAATTTCCATTTTATCATCATAAATTAAAGAGTTAAAGTGTAATTTTACTAACCAAGGTTTTTTTAAGGATTATCTGATACAAATAAATTTTAAAAGGGGTAAAAATACTAATAAATAATTTAAAATAGTGCAGATATATCAAGGCCATTAAAGTTCATCAATTATCTGTTAAATTAATTTGAAATAAAAATTAATGAATGTTTGATGAAATTTAATGACATTGGTGAATTTGCACCATTTTATATTATTTATTGGTGTTTTTGCCCATTTTAAAACTTATTTGTACCAGACGCTACTAAAAAAAAACTTTATTAGTCAAAATTACATCTTAATCCTAAGTTAAAAATGTAACTCTTTGGTATTATAATATTATTACATGAATTTATTGTGTTTCAAGCAAACTGAACATTTTACTGTTCATAATTTTGTGCACAATTTGAATTGGGAGATGTGTATTCTTTTGTCCATGGACTTCAATTTCTTCTTTTGATGATATTCCATAGTAGTTCTCATCTTCATCTTTGGCTTCCATGATCTTCCATTTTTGAGGAAGTCACAAGGACTGAGAGCAAAGCATAAGATTTATATATAACTTCAGATTTTGATTGATGCCTTGATTTTTTTTTTTTTTGATGAAAAAAATTAAGATGGGTTAGATTCTAGGAGAACTTACCAGACATGTCTCACGACTTAAAAAGTGTTATAAACGTATTTATAAATCACTAATTGACAATAAGATTTGAATGCATGTCCTTGTAAAATATGGAGCAACTCTTTTTCAACTAGTTCAATCTTTATTAGTTTATGCCATAATTCCAATCTTCAAATGTTGCCAGTCTTCAATTTCAGAGAGTTTGTTATTGGTTTTTGAGTTGTAACATATCAACATTGGTCTCTGTGGTGATTCAACTTTGGATTCTATAGAATGTCGTTCCATTGAAAATAGAGTGATACAAATGAATAAAAGGTTAATATTAGACCTTATTCTTCTCCTGTTATATTATATGTTGTCTTTATTCTTTATATTTTTATACAACTTATTTGATATATATTTAGTGTTATTTTATTTAGTAAAATTCCACTTGTAATTGTTTTGTTCAAAGAAATGGAAACTTGAGAGAAACAAGAAACCAAGAATGCCTCTAGCGAGGGCATAGAATTAGAAACACAGGGCTTTTGATCGTTGAATCAAACTTAAAAAAAAAATAGATCTCAATTTTCTCTATCACCATCACCATATTAGTAAGTCCTTCTTCTTCCTCCTCCTTCTCTCCATCCCCTTCATTTCCGCTTTTCATTCATACAATAATAGATTCTGTAATAACTATGCTATTTTGACATTGAACCAAAAAATTACTGATTTAGGGGGTTTCATTTCATCATTTAGGTTTCATAGACATGAGTTTGTAATAATTCAGACTTTCTGAATTAGATGTCACAAAATATTGCCATTTACAAAGTTTAATTTTTTTTCTGGTTCACCACATGATCTATGTAGTTGGCCTCATCTAATAGGATAAACTTGTCATCATCGTTGTGATGCAGGTTGTAATCATTTAGCTTCCTTTCTTTTATTAACCATAGTTTAGTCCCTCTCCATCTTCATGTTATAAAAATTTGATCTTTTGATCAGGCAATTACCATGAAAGGCATTTTTAATTCTCAACAGTACAAGAAAGCTTTGAATCAATGACAAGGTGATAAATTATGGTTTGGTTTGAGATTCATAAGCACTCAGACAAGTCAACAAAAACCTGCAACAGAGAAAACTCATTTTGGTGGCTTGAAGGATGAAGATAGGATTTTTACAAATCTATATGGTTTGCATGATCCATTTCTCAAAGGTGCCATGAAAAGGGGAGATTGGTATCGGACTAAAGATTTGGTACTCAAAGGAACATATTGGATTGTGGATGAAATCAAGAAATCCGGCCTCCATGGCCGTGGCGGCATTGGCTTCCCCTCCGGCCTCAAATGGTCATTCACGCCAAAAGTAAAAGCAGATGGTCGCCCCTCATATCTTGTTGTTAATGCTGATGAGAGTGAACCATGTATTAGAATTCTGATATATAGGTATATATTAGTGTTGTCTTTCTGTCAAAATGACATAAGCCAATTTGATAGGACATTTCTTGACATTATATGCCTTCAAGCATTTTCTCTAATTAGTCGATGTGTGACCCATATATTCTAATATTCCCCTTACTATTTTTCTTTTCATCTTTCACTCACTTCCTTCATATTTTTTCTTTGTCTGGTCTTGTACTATTTTTTTTTTCTAGCCTAAGAGGTATACAATCTTCTTCGTCTTGTTTTTTTTTTTAAAATGCCCTATATCAAACTGCTCTCGATACTATATTATAATTTTCATGTAGATAGGTATATATTGGCTCGTCTTTCTATCAAAACGACATTTTTTTCTCTAATTAACTGAGGTGGGACTCTTATGTTCTAATACCAGGAACTTGCAAAGACAGAGAAATCATGAGACATGACCCACATAAACTCTTAGAAGGCTGTTTAATTGCTGGAGTAGGAATAAGAGCTAATGCTGCTTACATTTTACATAAGAGGAGAATATGTAAATGAAAGAAAATCATTGGAAAAAGCGAGGGGGAGGCAAGAGGCTTATAAGCTGGATTATTAGGCAAAAATGCTTGTGGATCAGGATATGATTTTGATGTTCATATTCATTTTGGTGCTGCTGCTTATATTTATGGTGAAGAAACAGCTCTCTTAGAATCTCTTGAAGGCAAACAAGGAAAACCCTGATTGAAACCACCATTCCCTGCAAAGGCCTACATAGCTGTCCCACAACTGTTACTAAGGTCGAAACGGTGGCGGTTTCCCCCACGATCTTAAGGCGTGGACCGGACTGGTTCGCCGGATTCGGTAGGAAGAACAATGCAGGGACGAAATTGTTTTGTGTATCTGGGCATGTGAACAAGCCTTGCACTGTTGAAGAAGAAATGAGCATACCATTAAAGGAACTTATTGAGAGGCATTGTGGAGGAGTTAGAGGAGGATGGGATAATTTACTGGCAATAATTCCTGGTGGTTCATCAGTTCCATTGATTCCAAGAGTGTATGTGATGATGTTCTAATGGATTTCGACGCGCTTAAGGCGGCGAACACGGGGTTGGGGACGGCGGCGGTGATAGTGGTGGATAAGTCAACTGATATTGTTGATGCAATTGCAAGGCTATCTTGCTTTTACAAGCATGAAAGTTGTGGGCAATGTATACCATGTAGGGAAGGAACAGGGTGGTTGTGGATGATGATGCAGAGAATGAAAGCCGGCGAGCCGAAGCTGCTCGAAGAAATTGATATGCTTCAAGAGGTTACTAAGCAAATTGAGGGGCATACAATTTGTGCTTTGGGTGATGCAGCTGCATGGCCAGTGCAGGGTCTTATAAGACAATTTAGGCCTGAGTTAGAGAAGAGGATTAGAAAGCATGCTGAGAAGGAGTTACAGCAAGCAAATGCTTCTTAATCAAGGACTCTTTTGGAAAAAGGTTGTTTGGACCTTAATTTTATCTTATATAAGGTTTACGTGTTGAAAACAATTGAGAATTGTGATAAGAGGGAAATACAGGAAAAAATTTTAATATTTCAGCTAGATAACTAATATGAGGAATTGAGGATATTAAGGAAATTAGTTAAGTTAGTTAGTTAATTTTAATAAATGTGTGTTGGTTTCCCAAGAATACACTTTTTGATCATGCGCACTGTCACTGCATCTTGATAGAAACCCTCTTACTATCTGCAATCAATAGGAATACTTTAAATTTGAGAGACGATGTGGATTGAAGTCTTGTATTTAAGATTACAGTAAACCTTATGTCTAACTCTTATATTTATATTTAGGACCGGATGCATAATTTCTTTGGATTCGGTGTCAAAACTTGCTGTCTCTATAGGTAATGATGTTTGATCATCTAATACCCAGCTGGCATTTACTTTTGCCTTACACACACGCACACACACACTACCTCTAGTCCTTCATATAAGATATATTTAGAGAGTTGATCTTGATCCTAAATATAAGACATAATTTTTATATTTATCAATATTTTTCTAATTTACCCCTATCGATACTCCCTCAAGAATAATCAAAGAGAAGAGATAAAAAAGGAATTAAGAAAGATAATTAGGGTGTTCTAAAAAATATACGTTATATTAACTAACTTCTTTAATATAATCAAATTGGATAAATATATTTTATATTAAGCACCAGAAGAAGAAGTATTTATATAAAACGTGGTTTGTCGCAAATTTGTCATATTTTTTGTAGGGCAAAATTGTATTGATGGATGGAGAGAGTAGAAATAGAGCCTCTGTTTTCAGAAAAATAGAGGCCTTGATTGGTTCTTCTATTGAATTTTAAATCTGCAACAGCTTTCTGGACAGTAACTGTGAAACCAAAAGGGTTAAATTGCTGTACCAAAAAAAAAAAAAAAAAAAAGGGTTAAATTGAACCTGTTTAACACCTTTTTTGTTGTTGTTGCAATGTATCAATAATAATATCTGCTTTGTCCAAGTATTTCTGTCTAATGTTTAATTATGTTTGTCAAATCAATGATAAGAGATTAAGTCAATTATACGGCCATGGTTATGTTTTTTTCGTGTGTTCCTCTATGTTCATCAAAATCTATACATGTGGTATTAGGAGTGTTCATCAATTTTCCGTCCCGACCTTTCCATCCCAATCCGGAACAAATCGGGATTGGAAAATCCCGTCCCGAAAATTTCGGGATCAAGAATGTGATTTCGGGATCAGGAAAAAGTCGGGATCGGGATCGGGAATGGGACTTCTCGATCCCGAAAATATATATATACACATGTATATTTTTTAAAAATATTTAAGAAAATAAGACCAAATATAAAATAAAATGTGAAAATCCCTAACACCTTTAAGGTAATATCTATTCTTTTAGTTTATTTATTTAATTTTATTTATTATTTATTAAATAATTCTAATTTTTTGTTCTTGTCTTTGTTTTTTTTACATCTAAATCGACAACTTTAAGCATATATTGAAATAATTATATATTTATATTAGACTTATTTGGTACAATATAATATTAGACAAATTATATATTTATACTAGACTAAAGGAAACATAACAAAAAATTCAATATAGAGATTTTTTTTAAAAAAAAAAAAAAAGCAAATCCTGGATCGGGAAATTCCCGATCCCAAAATTTCCTGATTTTCGGGATCAAAAATGAAAATCATTACCGAACCCTTCTCGAGATCAAAATCAGGAATGACATTTTCCGATCCCGAACACACCTATGTGGTATGACATTTCTATTTGATTTCTTTTTTAAAAAATAAAATTACTTTCCAAAAGAACTAATTAAAAGTGTTTGATTTTTCATTGCTTTACCAAAACCATATTTCAACCAAATCAATGCTAAAAATCTATTCCCAAACTTCTTATTTCTTGATTACAAAATTAAAATAGTTTAAACATTATTCTAATGGGCAAAATACTTAACCATCTTACATGTCTATGATATCCTTGACACGATCATCACACGTTCATTTACAATTTTGTTTTTCAGCTAATCATGACCAGCCAGCTTGTTATCAAGTCACTGAAGAAAATTAAATAAATTAAATAAAATGATAATTAGATCTCCAAAGCTTTATTTAATACCAGCCAGATTCCAAAAATCTTGCTAAAAGATAAATTGCAAATATAGATTCAAATAGTTTGCGAATATAGGAATCTCATGTTCACATACAAATAATTAGAGTAACCTATGATTCCCATGTTCACAACTGTCAACTGTCTCAACCAACAGTCCTATATTTGCAACTCATCTTTCAGCAAAAACTTTTGAGACTTAACTATCATTAATTTAATTTTTCAAGACTTAATTCTTGCTTCAAAATCTCATCATCATTCAATAGCTGTCGCGGAGGTGTTACATCTGTACATCACCCAATTTGACAAAACAGAAATTGATGTCTAAAGTCAGGCTCATCAAAACGTTCATCTCAGAGTAACTTTCAATTTGTTCTCCACCAGTTCCCTAACCCTCCACTGCATTCAAAGGTTTTTTTTTTTCAAAAAAAAAAAAATCAGACTAAGTATGATAAAAAGTAAAATAAAAGCTGGTTATAAATAAGACCAAAATTTCTGATAAAACAACAATAACCTGGAGGTCGTTGATTTCGTCATCGGTAAGAGAACGTTCCATAGACCTATATGCAATCCTATAGCAGTGGCTGGTCATTCCTTTCTTGTTGGTGAAATTGTCTATTAATTTCACCTGGAATTTCAAGATCATCAATAAGCAAGGGGAAAAAAAGAAGATAATCATGCCCTATTTTAAGAACACATTTCATTTCAAATAAATATCAAGTTGGGTCAGTTGGTTGCTCAACAAGCTCATGACCTGTTGAGAGAACCCATAAGATGTGCATATCAGGTTGGGTTTTGCAGGTCAACCTGCCTCAATAGACATCCATAATCTAAAACAGATTCATTCAGCCTACAAATATTATTCCCATACAACTCAAAACAGGTTATAACTAAATTTGTTCTTAGAAATGACAATGGAGCTGATAAACTCATTTCGTGTGAGTTCTCAAAAACTAGGTTTGGGAATGTAGCTTAATAGCACAACCTATAAATTATAAGGTCCTTATACTAGTCGATGACGTGAGTCTTACTCAACATCTATATCAGTCCTAATTAACAGATTTGGAGCATAGAGACCAATGTCTATAATTGAAAATATAATCCGAAATGCACTTTATCAATGCGAGAAAAAAATGAAAACAGAAGTGGATATCAGGATAAATGTGAAAGCCAGAAAACTTTGCTTGCAAAAGTATTCAAAAGGCCTACCTCCTCTACAAGATCTCCAGTTACACTTCTGACAACTTCACAAAGATTGTTTTCAGTGAACGAATCACTGATCCAGAAACTCATGTCCTTGTAACAAGGAGGATACTGTCAAAGATAAACAGAAGAGAACATCATCTCAAGTGCTAAGAAATTTATGCAGTGAAGTGACACAACTAGTATAGATTTCTCATTACTGTTAAGAACTGAAGTTATGGGGCCCCTAACTAATGGGCCCTCCAGCCCTTAATACAAGACCTATTTATCTAATTTTAGATTAAGGAAGTTAGTTAAGTTAGTTAATATGATAAGTACTTTCTAAAACACCCTAGTAATCTTTCTTAATTCCCTCCTTCCCTCTCTTCCTTGATTATTGTTGAAAGAGTATCAATATGGGTAAATTAGGAAAAGATTGACAAATATGAAAAATAAGTCTTATATTAAGGACCAAGATCAACTCTCCAAATAGGCCTTATATTAAGAACTGGAGGGAGCAATTTGTAAGTGGCAGGGGCAAGGAATATGAGTGTGGTTTGCGAGAGAGATATTGCCCCTCAAAAGCTAGCATGGTTAGTGTTTTCAGCTATTTCCTTTTTAGTTCTCAGGTTGACCAACACTCTTCCAGATTATTAACCTTAATATCATTTTGAAGGTAAGTTCCATCATAATGATAATTGGATAGGCATATCATAGCATCTCAAGCTCCCCGTAAAATCTAGTGGTACAATTGCTTAGCTAAATGTTGCCTACCTAGACAAAGAGATTCACATATATAGGACAATGATCATTTGAAAGCTTGCACTCATGAAATCATATACTTTGAAGTTCAGATAACTGTGTCTTTCAGAATTAATACTGACTAGACATTTAACGTACGAAACATCAGAGCATCCAACACATACATACTTAACCACATAACTACAAGTCAAAAAAACAGCACATGAAATGAAAAACAGCTATATAAGGACAATCAAGCACATATAGTCACATGCCTCATGCAGAAGTTACCTTTGAAAATGGCTTAAACTTGACTCCTAACTGGCCTTTCGAGAACTGCATGAAAAAGACAATATAGAATGAGTAGAGAAATATGAGGAAGAAAACAAGAGAGGATGTGGGAAATGTAGTCAGAACCTATAGGAACCTCTTATTTATAGTAAGAGCCTAGGCCAACATATTAAGGCTAATTAATAGACAGAATAAATACAAAACCAAATCTCCCTAATTATGCACAATCATCCCTAACAACAGCAAATCAATAATCAATCATGATAATCAACATGGAGCATTAAAAGAAGTAAGTGCAACATGATAGAGATGGTAAGGAGTGTGTTAGACTTATATTGTCTAATTAAATACAAAACAAAGATACTCTATTTTACACCTTCCTCAAGATAAAGATTATAAACTAAACGCCCCAAGCTTTTTATAAAGCATGCAAGGCTTGGAATTGAAGAGACTCCGATAAAACCAAATTGAAGAGGAAAACAAAATTAATTATTTTGTATAATGTATAACCTGCTATTTATTTCCCCTTTTATTTTTTATTTTTTTGATATTTTAGGGATTGAGATTGCTAGCTTCTGTAGCATCGCTTTATATATGTGTATTCATCTGGCTTGATACATAATAATATACAAAGAAAAAAAAGATAAAAATTCGCAATTCTCAAGATGAATACACCATTGACATCAAATTTAACATCTAGGAAAATGGAAAAAGGACAATTAAACAATGTTGTTCAGCGTATACCTGGGAGGTAAATCGCTCATCAGATGACCAAAAGAGACGAATATCTGGTATGTCAAATAGAACCATAGCTAACCTCTCCAATCCTAGGCCAAAAGCCCAAGCAACATTATTTGGTTGACCATTTCTTTTTAGAATTTCTTGCTCTGTCACCCCACAGCCTAAGACTTCTAACCACTTTGCCTGGAAATAAAATGCCAAACATCAGTTAACTCTGCAAAAACATGGAAGTAAACGTTCAGCATTTTCTGTCCATTGTTTTCTTCTACTTCTTGTTTCTTGTGCCTGTTTTGCTTATCTTATAAATATGCAAAGGCCTGAATGAGGTTTCATTATTCTAGATGTTAAGTGTAGGGATCTTCCTGTCCATATCAATGCCATTCCTAAGTTTATTGGAGACGCCCATTAATAAAATAGGCAATAAATGAGGCTCAGAGCCTAAGGCAACAGTAATCATTCTTCTTTTACATCTTTGCAAACTTTTTTGCAATTTTGACCAGTCTATTAATTCATATCAATATTACTCAACATTTTTTAAGGGAATGAAAGTACACATAATACAATTGTTAAAGATTGTGCTGCCTGTAAACCTATATTTTTTCTAGTTATTAATTTCCTGTTATTTACAGTTGTTATCTTCCATCGTTTTAGGATAGTTAGTTAGCTTCAGGATTTCTTTTGACCATCTATACTGTTACAAATAGATGTGATTCGAATTAAAAATCAGATTCCTCCCCTATACGTACTTTCTGGATTTGATTGAATAACACAGCACAAAGGAACACAATAATAAACCATAACTTCTAGTAATCCTCTAAGCTTTTTTCATTTTATTTCTACAATTGTTGCAGCACAATTTTTTATCTTTCCATGATCCACTCTTCTTTCTATTAATAAATTCATTTTTACACCCAAAAAGCAAAATACTCTACCAGCGAATAAAATAAACAATATTAACATCTAATTACCACATGGTTTCCCAATCAAACATAAATAAACTTGTTACTTCTTACAAGGTTAAGAAAATAACTTACATCAAAATATATCTCAAGTTCAAATGATGGATTAGTAAATGGGAAATAAGTATCCACCCAACGCATTTCCACTGCACCTGCAATTAATAAATATGAGACTGTGAAACGGTGTGGGAGAAAAATTTCTGATTCTCATTGTTTGATTCAAATGTAAAAGACTAGGCTATATATATAAATAAACTAGCAGCATTCAAATGTAAAACGCTAATAAAAACTATACACTAAGCACCTAGCACTAATCCTATCTAAAGGAATATTTACAATAAATGATGAATATTACAACAAGCAGTACATGAGAAAGTATCATAAATTAGCAATTTGCAAGAAAATCATAACTTCAGAAGAATAACGTAACTAGATCTAGATGTCCTGTTATTTATCCTTTTTTGTTTGTTTTTTTCTTTTTAACTTTTTCAAGGAACAATTTAGCATTTTATTTTCTAGTTTAAATATTATCTTTTGCTTCAAGAATTTTGAGGTAGCAACATGAATTTCGTTTCAAAATTACTTTTGGTTGATATATACCATTTCATTTGCTTGGTAATATTGCCAGTAAACCAAAAAAAAAAAAAAGTTATACATATACTTATGTCAATAGCTTATATACACCCAAGGAATTTCCACTGTACTTGCAATTAACACTAAATATAACCATACACGACTGGAAGCACCATAGGGGATAGCATTATAAATTACTCCCTCCAGTTCTAAATATAAGACGGAGTTGAAATTTTTGGAGATATTAAGGAAACTAATTAAATTATTTTAAAATATTTATATTTGTCATTTTTTCTCTAAACTATTTTGCCTAACTTATAAACTTATATATAATGTAAGGATACATAACATATTATATAAGTAAATAATTTATTTAGCTTCCTTAATCTCTCCAAAAAAAAGTCAACATCCTCTTATATTTAAGATGGGAGGGAGTAGCAATATGCAAGTAAATTATAACTTCAAAGGATTGACATAACTAGAATTATATGCCTTTGAAGGAACAATTTAGCATTTTACTTTCCATACTGAAGGTGACAACCACAATTACACATGCATCTGCACACATTTGTAAGAAAGTGCATAAAATAAAAATTCAGTTTCTAACAATTCCACATTGATTCTTTCATATTCTTAAAATAAATTGTCATACAAATTCACATTGATAATGTAATTGCAGAAACTGATTATGTAATGTGCACATTAGGTTATTTGCATTTTGGGAATACCAAATAAATGGCGTGCTAACCCCTCAAGGCATTTCTTTAAGTCTGCTGCTGCATAGGAAGTGGCATCCATTCCTGATGGTTCCCATTCATCTGGAACAAAAACCCGGAAGCCTTCCATCTACACAATCAGACATAGAAATTTAAACGCAACAATCATTAGAAAAATCAAATTCCTGGCTAAGGGAACATGCCTGATGGAAGACAGGGTAATGAGTTGAATCAATTGAATCTCTTCGATACACATCTCCAGTAACAAGGAAATGAGTGTATCCTCTTCTCAATAACTCTGCCTGATGAGCACTTGTATGGCATCTCAGAACAGTCTGAGGGTCTATGTAGTATGTATCATTATAACTCCTACTCACATGGTCTTCAGGAACCAAGACATCATCAAAATTCTGAAGTAACAGGAAAATAATCAGCAAAATATGCAACCATGAAGTTCAAACAACCTGAAACAAACCAAAGAGCGACATATTCTCCTTTTGCTACTCTCAAAGTAGTACGAAGCATATTTAGATTGCAAAGGCTGGAGATTGTAGTATGAAGACGGTACAAACTGATAATTGGCAAAAAGTATGAGCAAAAGCACAAAACTTCTGCTCTAAAAGTAAAAGATTAACATTAATGACATGTCAAACAAAGCTTCATCATTAAATCAGCTTCTCTTGACTCAGCATAGGGGGCTTTGGCAAGAATAAAAATGCTTATATTTTATAGTCGTGCACAGCATTTGCAGTAATTTGGTGTTGGTAAGAAATGAAAACTCTCATTTTTCATGGTGTGTAATGGTTTGCCCAATTTGTGGTACACGATTTTTTTTTTTGGCAATTTCTTTCAAGTAAGAGAATATATGAAATCATCTTATCAAAACGAAAAACATGCTCAATCAGCTTCCATATAGGCCCATCAATTAAATCTCAAAGAATAAGAACTGTCTCCTTAAAATGATGACATTATATGTTCAAATAATAGGAACAAGTATATAAAAATCATTTGGATGAAAAAACATAACTAAGTATTTTCAGAAGGATTGATAGCAGTAACTTTCATAAACTTTGATGTTTTATTTTCTGTGCTCTATATGGCTTGAAAATTACAAGGGCATTGAACTAACTTTTTCCAAGCCAGAGGTGCTGTTAAAAAATATTGTTGACATTTCTACAAGTGGGATTAATCACATATTAGTTTTCTCTTCTAATATCTAGTGGTGACAAATAGGAAACTCCAGTAACATGCCCTATTCACTGGAACTATCAGCATGAATTTTGAAGGAAATAAACATAGGAACAGCACAAAAAATATTAAGACTTTTTTAAGGAGCAAGGATGGCATCATATCCATGGACAGCAAAAGCTAGTATCGACAAAACATCATATAGGAGTTAAGTGAAACTAACTCTCAAACGTCTTTTAATATACCTCCTTCACTGAAACAATCGGACAGAGATCATCAAACTTATCGAACTTGTTTGAATAATTGGAATCAAAGTAATCATATATGGCATTCTTCAGTATCCCAAGTGGGTGTTGGTCTCTCCTGTGAAGCTGCAACCCAAGTTTTGAAAATATTGTGTCTGGCACATTATTTGTAGGATCATCCCTCACCACATCTAAGAAACCATAATGAATCAGTTATAAGGACATTATGAATCAAAACAATTGACAATAGAATATACACGAGAGACAGGCACATGTATGGTAGGAATGTTACTGAAAAAGTATCCACAAAACCCAAAAACATGTTTCTCACTTGTATTAGTTGATAAAAATTTGCTCCCAAAAGGACACAAGAGACTAAACATCACTAAAATGACTTCAACGTAACATCATTCAAGTTTCAGTCGTAAAGAAAAGAAGCAAATTGGTAATGGCGCATGACATTCTGTTATAGATTTTTTTCCCCACAACACTTGCTTTTCTTTTAAACCTGTCAATAAGATTCCAATTCAAATAGAATGTTTAAAATTCAAAGATGAAGATAAGTAATTACAAAAAGCAAACCTTCTCTAGAAATCTTGACACCACCAAGCTCCAACACTGAGACCACTGGCCGCCTCCATTTCTTTCTTGAAAGATTGTCAGTAGAAACAGAACTAGCCATCGATGAGAAAGGTAAGAAAAATGTGAAGCTTCTTAAAGTATCTCTTCTACGAAGCAGTGAAGCCCCAGAGAAAAGTGTGGCTTGTACAGAAGAGAGAGCCATTGCCATCCAAATGAGTATGAACTTTTACAGGGGATAAGTATAGTTCACTGAATAAGAACCGGAGGCAAAATGCACAGAGAATTCGATTCACTTGATTAGCTCATATCACTTCTGTCAAACATTTTATGCGGGTCAAGCTAACATTTTGATCGCTTGGACATCAATACTCATTTTATAATTTATAAATAAATATAAAATACACACACAGGCATTGACACACATTTCCAACCCACAAAAGTAGGATCTGACTGACATGATGTACAAGTTAAATTTCAGTCCCTAAGCCCAGTAAATTAAACAGCGCTTCAATTTTTTAACCAGCAGCTAACTCAATCTCCTCCACTACTTAGATGAACGAAAATGGCAATAAAAAGCACTTAATGGAGAACTAATTGAGTGTAGTGATGGAGGAAGGAATTGCTAAGTCGCATAAAGGTGAATGAAAAAAGGAGAGCGAGGGAGAGAGCTACAGTCTTACACAAATTGACGGAGTCCTAGTTGCAGAGCACAGCCACGGTGAAAGGAGGAAGATGAAGGAGAAACTCGACTGCCGCAAACAACAGAGACGAACTCAACGAGCACGACGACGAAGCAGGAAATGAAAATAAAAACGCGTCACAATGGGAGCAACAAAGAGGGGATCAAGATAATTAGGTAAACGGAGGGGGTATTTTGTCCAAAAAAAAAAAAGATAAACGGAGAGGATTTTTTATTTTTTATTTTTCCCGAGGGAATTTTTTATTTTTTTTAATTTGTTTTATGGGTGTATCTTCCATTAGGGCTGGACGGGATCGGGAAATCCCATTCCCCATCCCGAGAAGTGTTCGGGAAAAGATTTGATTCTCGATCCCGAGAATTTCCCTTCCCGTCGGGACGGAAAATTCTCGGGATCCGGATCGGGAATTTCCCGAAATTTCCCAGACTGAAGATCCTGTTATTGGCATCTGTTTTCATATGTTTTTCCCGAAATAAAACAAACAGTTTATGAGACAAGTATAGCCTGATGCATGATACCATGAACTTGTAGTTGAACAAATATCTCTTCCAGCCAAACAAAAAGAAGAACAAATATTGCATATCTAAAATAATATATAGTGAACAATACCTCTATATTGTTGCACCGCGAGATTAAATGAAGATGGAGCTTCTTTTATGCCGATGAACTCAGAAAACAGGCGCAAACATAACCTAGGCAATAATTTCTCACAGAAACATAATAATCGAAACAAGTTTTAAATCAATAACTTTCAGGTTCCTTTGTTCAGCGGCATCGGCGATTTTAATTACAATGTTTCCCTCACAACAGATACTTGGACTCCTCAGCCAGCATCATCGTCGCCGACGCCGAGAGAGGAGTCGTCCGTCGCACAGGGAGCGGATGAGAGACCGAGATTAGGCGTCAGAGTCGCCAACGCCGACGACGAGATTGGAGATTTGGAGACCGCCAAAGGCTGTGAACTGCCGAAGGGGGAAGGAAATTAGGGCTTGAAAGTTGCCGACCCTAACGCCGACGCCGGGAGACGCCGAGATTGGGGATTTGGGGATCTGGCCGTCTGGGTCGAGTGGTCGAGGTCGAGATTCGAGAAGACGAGCGACTGTGAGTGTCTGTGCATGAGATGAGAGAGTGAGAGACGGAGTCGTGTGCAACACGAATCTTACAATGTTTTTTTTTTTTGACCCCCAGTGACTTTACTTACTGATAGATAAGAGATAATTAAAAAAAAAAATTATATATTTCGGGATCGGAAAATATTCGGGATTGGGAAATACCGATCCCGATCCTGAATTGAAATTTCCCGATCCCCATTTTTTCCCTTCCCAAAATTTTCAGGACGGGATTTTCTCATCCCGATTTGCTCAGGATCGGGACGGGAAGGTCGGAACGGGAAAAAAAGCACACCCCTATCTTCCATATATAATTTCACTTCAGCCCACTTCTTCTTTTTTTTTATTTCTCCAATTTATGTGATTTAATAGTTGGTAAAATAAATTGTAAGTCTCTTTTTTTTTTTATTTAGATTAGATTTTATGCATGTATGCTCCATTTTTTTTTTTTGAATAAACTATGTCATGAAATAAAGAAAAGCTAGGGAGTGAGGAAATAAAAGAAAATAGTAGGACAAGAAAAATTAGGACTATGATATGGCTTTAATCATGAGAAGCTTTTTACTGGCAAACAAAATAATCATGAAAAGCTCTCTTTTACAAGAGAATATATGTATAAGTGCGGCTTAATGTACGAACCTCCCATTAAATGGGGTTGGGAAGGAATAAATATATATCTTACCTCATAATTGAAAATGTTGTTTTTCGGATTTGAGGATATATATATATATATATTGGTATAATAACTTAACAGTAATTACCTCATAGGGGATTAAATCACATACATGCAGTCCGCAGGTATGGCAGATAAGAGTCCAATGAAGAAGTAGACAAGTCGTTATTTGCTAGCGCATATATAAATGTTGGTGTGGAATAGTTTATTTTTGGATGATAAGTACTTATAAATCGTTATTCATAATATACGAGGTAAGTATGTAAAAGGAGTTTTATCTCAGTTTGCGTAATAAGAATTTATTATTCAAAAATAAGCCCAATCAAACACACACTAAGTTGTTATTGTCTTAACTTATTTTTGGAGGTTGCTGTTGCTGCAAAAAAATAAAAAATAAATACTAAAACTAAAAACATGGTCTCCAAAGTCTTGGAATCAGATTCCAGAATCACCTTGGTAAACCCACGATCCAAGCACCTTTGTGATATCTAATTACCCGTCCACATTAGGGGTGAGTACATTACAGATGAGTATCGTGTCTTGGAGTTTGGTATGTCCACTAGAGCCCTGTCAAAAATTATTCTGTCCAACCCAAAAAAAGTTGTCTGAAAAAAATTTGAGCATCTTTGGGCCGAGCTAATTGCTGGGCAGGGCCGGGCATCGTACAGGATGTACTGTCTTGTCCATTTGGCCCTACCCGAAAAATTATATACAATTTATTTAAAATATATATTATTTTATATAAAATAAATAGTATTCTAAACATATTATTATATATATGTATATGTATAGATATATAAGTACATAAAATTTCATTTTTATGAAACATTTGATATTATTTAATACTTATCCACCATAGTTTATATATAACTCATTACTTTTTAAATGGACGTGGTTTTTTGATTTGGATGAATGATATAAAGCATTAAAAAGTTGAGATCAAAGACAAAAAATTGTGTTTCTTTGAAGTCTTTATCACAATTGCATCTATTTATATCAATCAATATTTACACACAAACACATATTACTTCATAATTTGTCATGTAATTATTAAGATATATGATAGTTTTTTTTTTTTATTTCAAGACTAAAGTTATAGATTTACTTTGAGATATCTCAAGGTGTGAAATTATGAAATGTATTTGAAGTTTTTAATAGTGTACATTAGATATAATTAGAGTTTTTGTACATATAGTATTAATTAGGGAATTACCACTTGGGTAGGAAAGCCTACCCTTACTTTACCCGAAATGTTTAGGACTTCTATAGGGTAGGGCTGCTCGTTCATCTTTTGGGCTAGGCATTGACCCTGCCCATGCCCACCCTTACTTCACATCCTCCTTTTGTTTCTTCGGCTTATGAGGACAGTCCCTAATTATATACATTTCATCCTCGACACCCGAATTACAGCATAAACACATGGCTGAAGCTGGAGACTGTTTGTTTCTCCATTCATCGGTAGGAAGTCTATTATTAAATATTTACTCAGGTTTTTATTTTAAGATATCAACTAATAAGTGTTTTTTACCTTTTTTATAAGACACTTGCTTGTTTCTAAAGAGCATTAAATATTTTTTATGCATACCCATATTTAATAAGGACTTGTTTGGTATGAGGGGAGGGGAGGGAAAGTGAGCGGAGGAAAAAAAAAAATTAAGTTGAATTTTTAAAAAAGAGAAAAATAGGGTTAAAAGCTTTTAATTAAATTTTTCTTACCTTTTATCTTACATCTTTGCTTTATTAAAATTTTAAAGACCCACTTCTCCAATTTTCTTAAATCCAACTCATAAAAATGTTCTCTTTCCTTCTTTCCCCTCCAAATCCCTCATACCAAACAGACCATAAGAGTAGTGAGAGAGGGTAATAATTAATATGATATTAGAGTTTAATGTAATTAGTAGGGTAGTATTGAAAATTACTTAAATTTTAAGATGAATTTAATGACTTTAACTATTTTTATTAACTTGTGAAAATTGTTTGTTGGTGGTTTATAATAAAGATTAGAGGAAGTACTATCCATAAGAATACTCTATCTCTTTTGGCTCCTTTCCATTTCCATATAGCTGTATAAATTGAGCTCTATAGATTCCCCAAAGAGAATAAATTGGTTAGAATAAATATTTTCAAAAGAGGGAGTGAATATAAGCCCAAGTTTTGAGAGTTGTGGGCTAAGGGTTATAGAGAAGGTTTGAAACTTCTGTCTTCATTTCATTATAAAATTCAAAGTATCTAGCTATCGTCATTTTTTTTTTCAATTAATGATCGTTCTTGTGAATAGTAAATTTAAGCCTTTTGCACTTTGCAGAGCTTAATTTCTTTGCTGAATGTAATTTTAAGTTATTGGGTTGTTCTAAGCATGAAGACATTCTTACACTGGGATGCTAGCCCAATAAAAAAAAAATATATTCTCTTCAATTCTAAATATAGAAGCTAGCCAAGTGACTTATTTTGACTATAAATATAATATCTTAATCCACTTTATTTTCTGAATTTATAATTTTTGTCTCAAAACATCCTATTAATTGTATATATTAAGAAGGTTTTCATAAAAAAATATTTCCAATGCACATGATTGTATTTTAGGAAAATCAGCATATATTTATTACCAATAACTAACTTTACTAATTTTTTTAATATCCATAAATTAGTCATCTAGAGGATAGAATGTAGTAAGATAGTGTTGTTCCTCTCTCATATCTATGGTTTCATTTTTCTTTTGAGTTATAAACTACAAAGGCAAGAACTAATAGCTTGAGTTACAAGTAGAATCGAATCCGTTACCTCCCACTTATTGAAGAGCATTCATACTGCTTGGCTAAAAGGTTTTTCCTTTTTTTCTCCTATTGTTAAACACATGTATCCTCCTATTGGAGGCTATCTTGTTTGAAGCATAGTCAGACACTGAATGTGAGCACCTCTCCTAGTGGAAATTCAAACTTTAATTCGTCGTATTATGAGAAACTAGCCTCTTTCACTAGACTCAACTTCTATTAGTGGCTACTAGGCTTTTGGTTATGGGTTCATTGTTGCATCAACACTCTCACATATTGCACCCTTCTTTCTTTAGCATTAATCATTTGATCCACACTTAATGGATTACCCAACAAACTCACAAGCTTGGCAAGAGACATGCCAATACTTTGGATCCAAGTGGGGAAATTGGACCCAATTTTGAACTCTAATGGCCTTTTTCTGCATTTTTTTTTGAAGGTCCATAGATCACAATTTTTTTTTGCCAATGGGTAACTCGTATTATTTACCGTTCAAAAGTTTATACAACAATTAGCCAACGCCGGATCTATCCTTTGGATGGCCAGAATCAATCACCTCAGGCACCAATATCCCACAAGGCAAGAACATAGCATATACAGCAGAACTCATTCTCAAGTTCATGTCATAGTAATCTTTGCTACTCTTCAGTTACCCACATTTCTAGTAGGTTGAATATAATATAATTCAACTTGGCAAAAGGTCATGTAGAGATATTTTAACTTCACACAAAATTTTATTTTTATCTTCTGATTTTATAAAGTGTCTTTTTATTCCTTTAACACTAGCGTTTATTAAAAAAATATGCTGATATTAAAGTTTTAAATGATGGAGAAACACAATCGAATGCTGACCTATTAAGTTTCATTTTGAAAATAACAATAATTGTTACACAAAATTATTATTTGAGACTAACAATGTTAAGGTTGGAAGACTGAAAAATACTTTTTAAAATTAAGGGGATCAAATTAAAACTTTGTATATAATTAAAAAAAATGAAAAAAGCAGTTTTGTCAATCAAATTTAGCTTATATAGAGTTAAGGGAAGATATTAATGTTGTAAAATATAAGTGTTTGAGTGGGTGTGTCAAAGAAGCTAGTCCCACATTGCTTGGGAGTAAGAGGTCACAAGCCTATATATATTACTTTACTAACTTGGGCTTGTAAAGAGGCCTAGAGGAGTGGTGGGCTCACGCGCACACAACAATGGGCCACCGGAAGGCAAACGTAGTTGAAATCCGGCAATTTCCCCCTGCGCGTGAATAAATATGTGGTACTGGCACTTTTGTGAATTATTTCCCCCCTGTCGTTGCCATTACCTTCCGCAAGTTCTGTGGCCTTGAAAAATCAAGAAGGGTCTGTTTAATCCTGGGGGGTGCTGCTTCCTCTCTGCCGGTGGTTGCGGAATAACTCTATAGGACAGTGTCCTCGGACGCGACTCAGATCATCCGTTTCAATCCTTACAGGTTGCTGTTCGTCTGTTCCTCCGGTTGCAGTGATCGACTACAATCTATAGAGTTAGAACTAGTATGGAGAACAACGCTGATAACAACGTACCTGACGCTCAGACTCATCACGGTGCAGCGGTTCTCGAGCCTCATTCCACTGCAACAACGGTGCCTTTTGCCATGCCGCTCCCGAGGCCTTTTCCCGACACCTCCAAGATTGATGTTTTTGATGGGAAAAATTTTAGGGTTGCTGCTCGATATGCATGGGGTGGTTGCTGCTCTCGATCAACCAGAACCTTCATCAGATTCTGACCAAGCCGTGAAGGATTCTTGGACGTATGCGAATAAGGTTTGCAGGCACACCCTTATAAGTACTCTCTCTAATGATCTGTTCGATGTTTATTGTGTCTACAAGGAGGCACAAAAGATTTGGGAGTCGCTTATCTTGAAATACACTGCTGAGGACGCCGGGAAACAAAAGTTCGTTGTGGGGAATTTCTACAAATGGGAAATGGTCGAGGATAAGGACATCAAACTACAAATCAATGAGTATCATAAATTGCTTGAAGAACTCCAGGCTGAGAAGATCAATCTGCCAGATGAGTTTGTAGCGGGAGTCTTAATTGAAAAGCTGCCAGAGACGTGGAATGATTACAAGCAACAATTAAAGCACAAGCAGAAGCAGTTGTCCCTGTCAGATCTGATTACGCATATTATCATTGAAGATACCAACAGAAAAGCAATCCAAGCAGCAAAGGGAAGACAAATGACTGCAAAAGCTAACTTAGTGGAAGGAAAGCCGCACGACAAGAGGTATGGCTCTAAACATTAGCACAAAAAGAAGTCTAATTACAAGCCTAATGATTCTAACCATAACCCCAATTTCAAGAAGAAAGGAAATTGTTATTTCTGTGGAAAGCCAGGTCACTTTGCCGCTTAGTGTAGGAAAAAGGCAAAAGTTGAAAATCGTAAAAGAGACGAAAATCCTCCAAAGCCAAAAGTAAATTTGGTTGAAGGAGAAGAAAATAGTGATGATGAAATTATTGTTGCGGTAGTCTCTCAAGCCTTATTGGTCTCTGATGTGAAGAAGTGGGTGGTAGACTCTGGTGCCACTAAGCACATTTGTGCAAATAAGGACATGTTTGCCTCCTTTGAAGAAGGAGAAGACCACATTTATTTGGCTGATTCACGAACTGCAAAAGTTCAAGGAAAAGGAAAAGTGGTGCTGAAACTCACATCTGGGAAGACATTGGCACTGAATGATGTTTTGTATGTGCCTGAACTTAGAGCAAATTTAATATTTGTGGCTCTATTAGGAAAATTTGGGGTTAAGGTTTCGTTTGAGTCTGATAAGATCATTATGACAAAGAACAATGTTCTGATAGAAAAAGGTTATTGTAATCAGGGTCTTTTTGTACTGAGTGTTGATGAAAATAATAACAATGCATCTTCTTCTGCTTACTTGATTGATTCCTTTGATTTGTGGCATGCTAGATTAGGACATATACATAGATCTTATATAAAGCGATTGCAAAATCTTGGGATAGTCTCTGAAATTAATATAAACAATGTTAATAAATGTGAAGTTTGTGCAGAAACTAAATTGTCTAAAAGAACTCATTTCCCCATACAAAGAGATAGTGAATTATTATCACTTATTCATACTGATTTAGGAGATTTAAAACAAACTGAGACTAGAGGTGGAAAAAGATATTATATAACGTTTATTGATGAATTTTCTAGATATACTAAAGTATACCTATTAAGGAACAAGGATGAAGCTTTTGGAAAATTTATTTTGTACAAGGCAGAGGTAGAAAATCAGTTAGATAGAAAAATCAAAAGAATTAGATCTGATAGAGGAGGAGAATATTTACCATTAAATGACTTTTGTGAAAAAGAAGGCATAATTCATGAAGTAACTCCTCCATATTCACCTGAGTCTAATGGGATAGCAGAAAGGAAAAATAGAACTTTGAAAGAAATGATGAATGCCTTACTTGTAAGTTCTGGTGCACCTGATAATTTATGGGGAGAAGCCTTATTAACTGCCTGTTTTCTACAAAATAGAATACCTCATAAGAAAACCAAGAAAACACCTTATGAGTTATGGAAAGTGTATATACCTAACTTGAAATATTTAAAAGTGTGGGGGTGTCTTGCAAAAGTTCTTTTACCCGATCCCAAACGGAAAAGGATTGGTTCAAAAACTGCTGATTGCATGTTTATTGGTTATGCTTTACAAAGTGCTGCTTATCGTTTTCTAGTTTTGAAAAGTGATATTTTAGAGCGTAATACAATTATTGAAACAAAAGATGCAGAATTCTTTGAGAATATTTTTCCTTTAAAAATTGAGCAAATTCCTAGAAGAGTCGAAAATTTGTCTAAACAAATTTCAAATGATGATTTGGTTGAAAATTTACGGAGAAGTAAAAGACAAAGAAAAGAAACATCTTTTGGAGATGATTTTTATACATATCTAGTAGAAAATGAACCTAGGAATTATTATGAAGCTGTTTCTTCTTCGGATGCAAATTCTTGGAAGGAAGCTATTAAAGCTGAGATGGATTCTTTGAATCAAAACAAAACTTGGGTTTTAGTAGATTTACCTATAGGAGCAAAGCCTATTGGTTGTAAGTGGGTGTTTAGGAAAAAAATATTTTCCAGATGGATCTATAGACATATACAAAGCTAGATTAGTTGTCAAAGGTTTTACCCAGAAAGAAAATATTGATTATTTTGATACTTTCTCGCATGTAACAAGGATTTCCTCTGTTAGAGTTTTAATTGCCTTGGCATCAATTCATAATCTTATTGTTCATCAAATGGATGTCAAAACAGCATTTTTAAATGGTGATTTAGAAGAGGAAATTTATATGGTTCAACCTGAAGGATGCATTGTTCCTGGGCAAGAAAACAAAGTTTGCAAGCTAAATAAGTCATTATATGGTTTAAAACAAGCGCCCAAACAGTGGCATGAGAAATTAGATCAAGTTTTAACAAGTGGTGGTTTCTCTACTATTGAAGTAGAAAGATGTGTTTATATAAAAGCTTTGAATAATGATTGTGTGATTATTTGCTTATATGTGGATGATATGCTTATTTTTGGTACTAGTTTAAAGGTAGTGCTTGAAACAAAAAGTTTCCTTGCTTCAAACTTTGATATGAAAGATCTTGGAGAAGCAAAGGTAATCTTGGGTGTAAAAATCATAAGGAATGAACATGGTATTCAACTTTCTCAAGAACATTATGTTGAGAAGATTTTGAGAAGGTTTGAACAGTTTGATGAAGAGCCTTTGAGTACTCCTTATGATGGTAGTATACATTTGAAAAAACATGATGGAGATCCAATAGCTCAATCTAAATATGCACAAATTATTGGGAGTTTGTTGCATTTAATGAATTATACTAGGCCAGACATAGCATATGCTGTGTGTAGATTGAGTAGGTATACTCACTGCCCAGGCAGTAAGCATTGGGAGGCTCTTATAAGATTATTACGATATTTGAGAGGTACCATGAATTATGGTATACAATATAGTGGATTTCCCGCTGTATTAGAAGGGTACAGTAATGCTAACTGGATCTCAGATTCAGATGAGACAAAATCCACTAGTGGCTATGTCTTTATTCTTGGTGGTGGTGCTGTCACATGGAAGTCAGCCAAGCAAAACATAATAACACCGTCCTCTAGGGACTCTGAGTTCGTTGCTATGGAGTTGGCTGGTACTGAGGCTGAGTGGTTGAAAAACTTCTTAGCGAACATCCCACTAGGTGACAAACCAACACCATCAGTGTCGTTACACTGTGACAATAAAGCAGCGATAGCCACAGCTAAGAATAAAACCTTCAATGGTAAGAGTAGACACATACGATTGAGACATAATATTATAAGGCAGCTGCTAAAGGATGGTGTTATCTCAATCGATTATGTAAAGTCAGAAATGAATTTGGCGGATCCGTTAACAAAACCTCTTGGGAGGAAAATGGTTGTTGAAACGTCAAAAGGAATGGGACTAAAGCCGACTACTAATTGACAACGATGGCAACCCATCCTTTGTGATTGGTGATCCCATGAAGAAGGTTCACTGGGTAAGAACAAGTCGTTCGTCAGTTCTGACTAGCACAAATATTTACATCCCTTCCTATGACATTTTGAATGTGCTAGACTGCATTATTATAGGTTGAGCAAAGCTCTTAATGATTTCATAGTCCAACAAGACAGTGTGCATAGTGCAGGTACACTTATATGAAATCACCTCTATGAATGTGGAGTGTGGCCGCTCCTATGAGATCATGGCAAAATCTCTAGAGCATTCATTATGCACCAGGCACGCGCATGGCCGACATAACGCGCAAAACCGTCGTTAACAGCGGAAATGTTAGGATATAATCTGATTTTTAATGCCTCTGATATACACCAAAGAAATGTGAGTTCATAGTCCATAGGACCACTGACATCTCTGTGTATCATGTGTTATTGATCTAGGTCTAGTTCATAGTCCATCGGACCACTAGATACAATGGTTATATCATGTGGGTAACACAGAGGGTTTCTTTGACACATGTGGGGGATTGTTGTAAAATATAAGTGTTTGAGTGGGTGTGTCAAAGAAGCTAGTCCCACATTGCTTGGGAGTAAGAGGTCACAAGCCTATATATATTACTTTACTAACTTGGGCTTGTAAAGAGGCCTAGAGGAGTGGTGGGCTCACGCGCACACAACAACGGGCCACCGGAAGGCAAACGTAGTTGAAATCTGGCGATTTCCCCGCCCCTGCGCGTGAATAAATACGTGGTACTGGCACTTTTTGTGAATTATTTTTATGCTCACCGAAAATATTATTTTTATTATCTAAAAATAATATTAATTTTGGCTTGCCGAAAAGTCACTATATTTTGGGGTTTGAAATTCGTGACCCTTCGTGACTGGAAATTGCTGACGGTCCGACGCTTCGTCAGGAGACATTCCCGTTCGCAATTTCTGGGCTTGTCTGTTCGGTGGTGCCTCTCCGGTCTCAACGGACGTATCGTTCGGGTTCCTTCGTGACCGATGGCTCTTCATGAAAACGCCTATAAAAGAGACACAGGCGGGGTGCTCAGAATACACGACGTTCTCATCTCCTCTCATCTGTTTTTCTGCCTGTCGTTGCCATTACCTTCCGCCAGTTCTGTGGCCTTGAAAAATCAAGAAGGGTTTGTTTAATCCTGGGGGGTGCCGCTTCCTCTCTGCCGGTGGTTGCGGAATAACTCTATAGGACAGTGTCCTCGGACGCGACTCAGATCATCCGTTTCAATCCTTACAGGTTGCTGTTCGTCTGTTCCTCCGGTTGCAGTGATCGACTACAATTAATTTGTATTTTGTTGTTCTCCCTCTTGTGCCCTCTTTGGATCTGTTGATGCATGAGGAATCATTGTTCTGATTTTGCTTCAACTTTCACTTTCGCTGTACAGCTAGACTTTATCTTTGTAAAGTATCTCAGAAATCTCAATACCTAAATCTTTATTTAAATCAATATGGAAAAAATTTAGTGCATCCCGTTCTAGTTTAAGAATTAATTGGGAGGTTGGATTTGTTTCAAAATATAAAATTCTAATCAACTTTATCTCTCATATTTATCTTTTTTTTTTTCCTTCTATTTAGTATACCTAACTCATATATTGATATAACTATTACATATGATATTTTAGGGAAATCAAATTAAGTCACATTTGGTATAATTAACTAACTTATATAACTTTCTTAATCTATCTAAATTAGTTAAGTAGCTTCAAAGAGTATTAGATTATTAGTTATCATGTATATTATTATTTTCTATTCTTAATATAAAATTCACTTTGTAGTTCAATTTCTTCGTTAGAATGACCATTCTATTAATGACTAGAGGAAGTATTGAATAAATAAAGCAAGAGGCAAGTCATGATGAAGTGGGATGGATAAGAAGAATTTTGGGACCATAATGCCCTAAACACCCCCCCCCCCCCCCAAAATAAAAACCAAAGATGATTTCTCAGTACTTCTTTTGTTGGCCTTAGCATCATGTCCAACATCCATGCCACTTTCGGCCTTATCCTCTCTTGCTTTTACTCTTTTTATTTATATAATTATTAATATAGGTATGTGTGTGAAGTAAGATATGCCATATCCATGACATCTAAATTGTGTGGGCATTTTAATATAGGTTTTATACTTTTTTTTTTTTTTTTTTTCATTTAACTGTTTGATTGGGTCATATATGAATATTGTTAAACCGAACTGAGGGTGGCTCTTTCAAAGGCAATTTCTGCATCCACACAGACTTGAAATCAAAATTTCATATTTAAACGGCTAAAACCCATTTAACTCTAATCAATGCATGCTGGTATATAGATTTTATATAACATGTTGGTCCATAAATAAAAATGGGAAATATTCTTGTTTATAAATTGTGAATAATACAACTTACATGTTAGTGATTATTATTTTCCTTTTTTTACTGACACTTTAATTTAAAATCTATTTTAAAAATTAATTTTCGTTATTATTTTTAAGAAATACAGTTTTAGGCCTCCTGCGATTATAAGATAGTATTTTTATGTTATAATATTATTAATAATAAATATTTATATAACTAAAATACATTAGCACTACAGTTTTCCTCTCAACTAGCTAGTGCATACCCTGTGCTATGCACGGGATGTGAAAAATATTTTTTATACTATACATCAGGAATGATTATTAAGGTATGAGATGATTTATTTGTTAAAAGGTTTAATTTTATACATACAACCGGTGTGATAATTTTTTTAAAAAAAATATTAAGATTAACATATAAAAAATGTTAGTAAGATAAATCATACTCTAAATGTAAAATAAATATACTAAGTTTAATAAACCTTTTGCAAATTTTAAAAGAGAGTAAGTCTTAAATCTCATGCTAAAGTGTGGTTAAAAAAAAAACTAATGCTAAAGATGTAGAAGACATTAATTGATTGAATGGTTCACATTCTCATATTGCAATTTTGCTTTCCAACTTAGCCATGATAGTTGCCGTGCATATTACAATTTCATCTGGAAAAATACCAATTTTTTAATTGTATGAACCTTAAATTATACTCCTTCCGGTCCTAATTATATGACATATTTACCTAACTTTGAAGAAATTAAGAATAATAGTTAAATTAGTTAATCTTATTTATTTTCCTAAAATGCCCTTATTTAATAAGGGTGATTTAAGAATACTACATGAGTCTATAATGATCCTGTAAGTGTCCTTCTCAAACACATATGACAAGAAATTGACAATGGAGGGTGTTTTCCTATAACTCACTTTATAAAATACATATGTGTGTTATAAAATTATTATTGTGTTTCATTATTATTGAAAAAAGTGTTAATAGAGGGTATTTTGGGAAGAAACTGATAGAAATTTAAACTTTATCCTATAATTAGGACCAAGATCAACTCTCAAATATTGTTTTATAATTAGGACCGGAGGGAGTAATATCTTTTCTATGTGGAGAAGTAACTCAAATTAATATTCTCATTAATCAAACGTAACATAATCCATCTCATTTAGTAACAGGGTCTTGTTCAAACTCATCAAAGAAAATATTAATTCCCTATATCCAAACAACACAAATGAAAACACGTGTGCTTAAAAACACACACAAAAAGAAATAAAAAAATTGTAAAGGCTGGATGAAATAAACTTGGGTATCACCATAAATAGGCTAGACGAAGCAAAATTTTCTTATTTTGCTGTAGAAATGGATGCATATTAACATGTCATCCAAATATATATACCTTTTTAATTATTATTATACATCATGATATTGATATTGCAATATTTTTTCTAACACTGGAAAAATAATTAATTTGAAAGATATAATTAATTTGAAGCAGCAACATATCTAGCTATTAATACGTAAATGAATGCACGTCACAAAAAAAAAAAAAAGTAAATGAATATAGATATATGATTTAACATAACTTTGCAGGCAACATATGAGGATCAAGAGATAAGAATAAATCGATTAATTTCTCATATCATATAAAGATAAACCCTACTCAATCATGAAATCATGCTCAAGAATTACTCATATCATATATCAAAAACCCTGCAGTAAGACGTCTAACTTCTTCTCATATTTTTGAGTTAGCAATATTTCTTCTAACTTCTCTAGCTGATACTTCCTCCGGTTATAAATATAAGATAGAGTTGCCTTTTTTTAAAGAGATTAAAGAAATTAATTAAATTACTTTAAAATATTTATATTTATCATTTTTTTCTCCAAACTATTTTGTCCAACTTATATACTGATATATAATCTAAGGATACACAACATATGACATTATTAAGTAACTTATTTAACTTCCTTAATCTCTCTAAAAAAAACCTAACTCTATCTTATGTTTAAGATCGGAGGGAGTATTTTTGTTCGCCTATTGTTACACAAGGTTAAAAGTAACTTATATTATTAGGTAACACTCATTTATATGGCATAGATGAAAGTCTGCAGATAACTCAATAGGGTGAAATAAGATGATCATTCATGCCTTCTAAGTTCTAATAGAATTGTAACTGAAGAATCAGTTAGAGTCTGGTACAGTCCGGGGGTGAAATAAAAATATTTTCATTCACTTAACCGGGATAATGCGAAGGTGGTTACGAATATATATGAATATTAATTAAAAAGAATAAAACAAACATATAAAAAAAATATTTTTAAAATAGGTGTAGGAGTTTACAAAATAAACAAAAGGCTAAATATACAGGGATATTAATAAAATTTTAAATAGGAAAAATAAATAAATGTATAGGAAAATATTTGGCGTCGCCTGCTCTGCTGCTTGCCCCACTGTTAGTAACCTCAACTTTTATATATAGAAGATAATATAGAACAGACATATGAGAAATATTTACATATTTTAAGAGTGTCACCTTATCTGTACTCTAATTAACTAAAATACAACAACTTAATTTATTTTAATCCTACATGACAGGTGAGTCATATGAAGAAATTCAAATTTTATAATTTTAAAAAACATAAACTTTATAATTTAGAAAAACAAAAGACGCAATTCCCACTCATAAGTTGTTTTTTAATAGTATTATAAAATTTGAGTTTCTCTAGATAATTTATCTACCATGTAAGATTAAAATAAGATGGGTTATTATATTTTAATTAATTAGAGTACAAATGAGATGACATTTAGGGAGGGAGTATGTAAGTGTTTCCCTAGACATAAAGAGAAAAAATGTTATGAAAAAAAATATATAAAGAGAAAAATCAATGAATTATCTGGTGTATCGAATATTTCGGGAAGTTATAAGATTTTTTAAAGATTTAGTATGCATATTCTTTAGCAGAATAAATATTTATTATGAAGGGAAAAAAGATCCCAAACAAAGGGAATTAAGAGAAAATATTAGTTAAGTAAATTATAATAACAATATGAATAATATGAATAACAATTAAAAAAAATCTATACAAACGGAGTGATATTTTTTGTTATTTAAGAGAAAAATTCGTTTGGTTATTCACCATGTAACGAAGAAATTAACCAAAAGATTTAAAAACATGAAGTTAATAGAAAATTTATTAACGGAAATTATATACGTGAATTATAATAGAAAATTAAAAATAATAAATAAAGGGAGTTACTTTATCAATTAAAATAATAAAGAGGGCACGTGGCGTGTTCTGCTTGATCCGACTAGTGACCTCTACTTTTATATAGATAATTATCCTAGATAGATAGATTAGGCGTGAGTCGTTAAAAGCACAATTATTTTGAGCAACGTGTCCACACTCAAAAGAGTGACTATGCAATTGCATGCGGTGGTCCCTAATAATTTTTATTCCTGGGTGAAAATACCTTTCAAGAACTGAAAAATTAACCCACAATTTTCTTGTAGAGAAAATTTTAAAAAACTATATTGGAAAATAGAAAAGGACATTTCAGTACAACGAAAATGGGAAAGGATAATTCAAGCGGGTGTCAGATTTTCAGAGGAATATGTCCTTTTGAAGTCTCGGTCAAATTACGAAAATGCCCTTCAGCCCTCAATCGAAATAACAACATGGGAGTTGTTAATGGCGAGATAGGTGTTGTTATTAGCTCTGAAACTTGTTAATTGTGAAAGAAGAAATTGGAGTTGTTAATGTTGAATCCGAAGTTGTTAAAAGTGAGATAAGTGTTGTTATTTGCCCTAAAACTTGTTTAGTGTGAAAGAATAAATTGAAGTTGTTAATATCGAATCTGAAGTTGTTAATGGCGAGATAGATGTTGTTATTGGCCCTAAAACTAGTTTAGTGTGAAAGAAGAAATTTGAGTTGTTAATGTCGAATCCGGAGTTGTTAATTAAGAGATAGGCGTTGTTATTGGTCTGAAACTTTTTAATTGTCAAAAAAGAATTGAAGTTGTTAATGACAAATCTGGAGTTGTTAATTACGATGATCATGTTGTTATTCTGAAGTGGGGAATGAAGGGGTGAAGGGCATTTTCGTAATTTGGCCGAGATTTCAAAATGATAGATTCCTCTGAAAATCTGACACCCGCCTGAATTGTCCTTTCCTATTTTCGTTGTACTGAAATGTCATTTTCCATTTTTCAATGTAGTTTTTTTTGGAATTTTCCCTTTCTTTTAGGGAACACTATTTATAATGTTAAAAATAATAAAATAAATATTTTTTTAAAAAAATAAATTTTAAGTATGATAAACCATAAGTTTTTTTTATTTTAATCTTTTGATGTATAGGAAATAAAAGACAATAATTTTTTCTCTACATATAAAATGATTTTTTTATCTCTCATAATCTTAATGAGTGCTCTCATACGGGCGGATTTTTTACATTCTTTTAATTAGTAAATATAAAGATTTTTTTTTTAACAAATGTAATAATGTAATAACTTGTTCTTAAAAGGCGTAACAATATTAGAAACATCTTAAAATAAACATGTAACATTTAACAAGAAAAAAGAGAGAAGTGTTATAAAATAAAGGTAACGATGAGATGAGAAAGGAAGAATGAGTAAAAAGTAAGAAAGAGTAATTTTCATTCACTATTTAGTGTTGTATGACATATATAACACATACCTTCTATTTATAGAAACAACTCTCAATTAATGTGATTCCATAATCATAGAAATTAATGGTAGAGAATAGGAAACTATGGGAGATAAGGATATCCACAAATATTATATTCATAACACTCCCCTTTTGATGTCTATGATCAAACATGTGTCTCATTAAAAAACTTCAACCAAGAAAAACCAAGTGAGACAAAAACTTAGTAGAAGAAAAAGAGTACACTGTTTATTGATACACTTGGTAGAGCTGCCTCATTAAAAACCTTGCTAGAAAACTCAGCGGGGAAAAATCATAGACAAGGGAAAATGAGTACAATGTATATCAGCTCCCCCTCTTAACAACATCAGTTGATATCTCTGAGCATGTAGAGTACGATGCCATGAACGAGCTTTTCAAATATTATATCAGGAAGTGACTTAATAAATAAATCTGTTAGATTTTCATTGAAACGAATTTGTTGGATATCAATTTCACTACCCTTTTAAAGGTCATGAGTGAAGAAAAATTTTGATAAAATATACTTTGTTCTATCTTCTTTGTTGTAACCTCCCTTTAGTTGGATAATACATGCAGTATTATCCTCATATAGGATTGTTGGGGGCATTTTACTAGGAGATAAACCACAAGTGGTTCTTATGTGATGTATTGTTGATCTTAACCATACACATTCTTGACTTGCTTCATGCATTGTTAGAATTTCTGCATGATTAGATGATGTGACTGATACAGTTTGTTTCATAAATATCCATTAAATAGATGTGCTACCACTTATGAATAAATACCATGTGTTTTGATTTACCGTCATGTGGATTTGACAAAAATCCAGCATTTGTATAACCAATCAGTTCATGCTTGGATACATTTGAGTAGAATAATCCTATGTGAATAATGCCTCTGAGGTAACGAAAAATGTGCTTCATTCCATTCCAATGTCTTCTGGTTGGTGAAGAACTATATTTTGCTAATAAATGATATATCAAGACGTGTGTGATTAGCAAGATACATTAATGCTCCAATAGCATTAAGGTATAGTACTTTTGGATCTAGTTATTCACCTGCAAAGAAGTTTAATGCGCCTACTTTGCTCGGGTTGTAAGCTAAGTCTTGGTATTGCCGATATCTTCCCATAAGATATAGTGTACTCCCTTGCCCTACTAGGCCCTCTCCTCCCTACGCTTCTTTGGGCTTCAGACTGAATGGAATAGCGCTAACTGGGTTAAGTTGATGCAAATTGACTTATCTCCTATCTCTGTGCGTGCCTTGTGTGGAGCGCACACCTTACTTGGTATCTACCACATTGTAGCCCATTATAGTGTAACAAGCTTTAATGTGCTTTGTCAATTGGCTGGTGCTGGGTATCGTGTGCGTTCTCGCCTCTCGTTTGCTTCCATGACTAAGAACAATCATTGGGATATATAATGGATGTGACTTATCTAGGTAAAAATGCTCCAGGACCTTCCTTATGTAAGTTTCTTGATATACAAAGATCCCATTTTCAAGTATTCAATCTGTAATCCAAAACAAAATTTTATTCTTCTCAAGTTCTTTATTTCAAATTCTTTCTTTAAGAAATTAATTGCCTTTTGAAGCTCTTTAGGAGTTCTAATAATGTTGATAACATAAACAGTCATTATAGCAAACTCACTTCAAGATCTTTTCATAAAGATGCATAGGTATATTGAATTATTTTTTTAATCATTCTTTCAACAAATATTTACTGACACGATTATACCACATACGCCCTAATTGCTTCAGGCTATAGAGGGACTTATTTAATTTTATTGAGTATTGTTCTTGAGAACTTGTAGTTGATGCTTCTGGCATCTTGAGTCCTTCAAGGGCTTGCACTTTTGGCACTTTGAGTCTTTCAGGGTTTTGTGCTTTTGGAACCTAGAGTCCTTTAGAGTCTTGTGCTTCTGGCACCTTAAGTCCTTCAAGGACTTGTGCTTGTGGCACCTAGAGTCCTTTAGGGACTTGTGCTTCTGACACATTTTCATTTCTCTTTCGTACAAAGACTCATTTGTATCCAACATGTTTTACATATTCAGGTGTAAGGGCTACATGTTCAAAATTTTTCACTTTGCCAATGATTTTAAGTTTGCATTTATGATATCTTTCCATAGAGGCCAATCCTTTCTTTGTTGGCACTCACTAATGTATTTTTGCTCATGATCCTCATTATCATTCATTACATTATATGTTATAGTATAAACAAAGATGTTGTCAACATTGACTTCATTTTGGTCCCATTGAATGTCATTCATAACATGATTTATTGAGATCTTATTATTTTCACACATTTTAGGTACCTTAGTCTCTTTTGGGACTATAACATTCTCTTTTGGAGATATCTCTTTTAGAGATAATAACTCTTTTTAAGGGATGACTCTTCTGAAGCTAATAACTCTTCAAGAGATGGCTCTTCTAGAGCTAATAACTTTTCTTGATTATCCTTTACCTGACTATCTATATTCTTAACTCCTTTTCTCTTTTGAGGATTTTTTATCTTTTGAATCGAAGGGCCTTTCACGCTTTAGGTGTGTTTTAGATTCATTCGTAATATGTTATCCTTCAAGAACTTCAATTTTGATAGGAGCGTTAGCAATTGGAACATGTGATTTTATTACTTTCTTTGGATTAGTAAATGCTTCTGACATTTGATTAGCTAAATTCTACAAATAAAATATCTTTTGAACTTCCAGTTCACATTATTTTGTTCGAGGATCAAAATGATCCAATGATAATTCGTTTCAACTAATCTCTTTATCCAACTACTTATTTTTTCCCCCTAATGTTGGAAAAAGTGATTCATCAAAATAACAATAGGCAAAATTTGAAGTAAATAAATCTTTTATAAATGGTTCTAAATATTTTTTGATTGAAAGATATTCATACCCAACATATATTCCCACCCTTCTTTAAGGATTCATTTTGGTGTGTTGTGGCAGTACTACAATCACATACTTAGATGGGAAATTTAGGTTCCTGACTAAAAACCATTTTAAGGGGGAATCCCTAAGATAACTTATTAGCCTAATGCATATTAACATTGATGCATACAAAACGACATGATCCCAAGCAAAAATTGAGAGATTAGATCTCATAAGTAAATGTCTTGCAATTAATTGCAACCATTTAACCAATGATTCTGCTAATCCATTTTGTGATTGAATATGAGCTACAAGATGTTTAATATCAATTCCAAGAGACATAAAATATTTATTAAAAGCTTGCAAAGTAAATTCACCAGCATTACTAAGTTATATTTTCTTGATAGGATAATTAGAGTAATGCACTCTTAATCTAGTCAAATGAGTAAGTAATCTCACAAACTTCAGGTTGCAAGAAGACAATATGCAAACATGCGACCATTTAGTTGATGCATCAATTAAAACTATATAGTACCTAATGGTTTGCATGATAGGTGTATTAGCCTATAAATATCTCCCTGTATCCATTCTAGAAATGTGAGAGACTCACTTTTTACTTTGCTTGGTGAGGGTCGAATAATTAACTTTTCCTTGGAACATGCAACATATGAGAAATCATATGATTGTTGTATTTATTTACACTTCAGGGTATGACCACATGGATTTTCAATTCTTTTTTGCATCATGATTGAACTGGGATGGCCTAATTGGTTATGTCAAACATTAAATTCATTAGTAAACTTTTGGTTTAATTGGCAAATTTATGGTTTGCATTATTATTTGTCAACTTCTACTTTACAAGAGTATGGGTTTCTTCACGAAACAATATATTTGCTCTTCTAGAGCCTTCAGTCAGATTTATACTTCTAAATATAGTCTCAACACCGGCTTCTCATATTGCCAAGGAAGAAAAATATTTATCATTTTTAAGTATGGTGTGAGTTGTTGCACCATCAACAAAACATAAATATTTAAGATTGGTGTCAATAAGACTCATTCTTCTTTTAAAGAGACATGAAAATAAAGAAAAATATAATTAAAAAGGAAAATACATATGATAGTAGTAACTTTAAACATATTAAAGTATAACAATTCAAATAGACAAAAATAATTTACGCTAAGAAATTAGCAACATATAAATGGAAAGTATCCATGTCACCGTACTCAGAATTATCAACCTTATTAATATGATTTATTTTAATTTTTCCCCTCTTCAGGTGGGAATTTGAACCGCCACAATTATGACCATGGCTACGCCTACAGCTGTAGCCACATCTACGTCTACTTCCATGACCACAATTAGATTCATTCATCACTACATTCACTTCTGCAAATGTCGTCAAGCTTATTGGATGGGATTCATGATTTTTCAACAAAATTTTATTGTTTTGTTTGGCCATACGGAGGTAAGAAATTATTCAAAATATTTCTGAAACTTTGTTTACAGTATTACTACTGCAAGAGAAAATTGGATGCATCATTCATAATGAGCTTTTGTATGGATAACCATCTTCTGGTGGTTATACTCTTATACATTTCTTTAAAATTGTTACAAAGAATAAAAGGGTCTTTTATGGTCATATATTTAGTTTTGAGACCTTCATGCAAATGATAGCGTAGAAAAATCATGGATCAAGTAAAATAAATAGTTTTTTCTGGTAATGACAAGAGTCATGAATTCAAATGTTGCAAGATTTAACATAGTTCAAACTAATGCACTAAAAGGAAATTCTTAAAATATGAAATATAAAAACACAATATAATAATACAAACGATAATAACAGAAAATTCATAAAGACAATAAATAATTCATAAAGTAAAATTTTACAACAAAATTAAAAACTTTACGCCTTCGGGCCATTTAGTACTCATAGCTTCAGACCAATTGATCTCAAGGTGAGAAATTCAAATTATATGGCTTGTGGCCATTTAATCTTAAAAAATTTTAAATTATAGCTTCAGACCATTTAATCTAAAAATCAAAATTATGGATCTTGGCCTTTTAATAAGATAAAAAATAAATGTTATATAGCTTCTAGCTATATAATCTCAAAATAGGAAATAAAAATTATATGGGTTTTGGCCATTTAATAGTGTAGAGGATAAAAGTTATATGGCTTTTATCCTTTTATCTTCAGGATAAATAAAATTATATAGTTTTTGGCCTTTTATCTTCAAGATAAATAAAATTATATGATTTCTGTCCATTTATTTTGATGATAAATAAAATTATACGGCTGATGGCTTTTATATCTTCAGGGAAAATAAAATTATATGACTTATAGCTTTTTTTCTTCAAGATAAATAAAATTATATGGCTTTTGGCCTTTTATCTTCAAACTAAATAAGATTAATGGCTAATGGCATTTTATCTTCGAGATAAATAAAATTTGTATATGGCTTATGGCCATACAATAAGATAGAATATGAAGAGGTATATAGCTTCTAGTCATATAATATGATATAAGATGAAAAGGTATATGGCTTTTGGCCATATAATAGGGAATCAAATGAATATGGCTTCTGGCATATTATAAGATAGAAAAAGGTATACGGCTTTTGAATATATAATATCAAAATAGGAAAGGAATATGGTTTCTGATTATATTATATCAAAATAATAAAACAAAGTGATATGACTTCTAATCATATAATCTCAAAATAGGAATAAAAAGAATATGGCTTTTGTCACGCCCTTATCTTATTTTCTCATTTTTCAAAGTATTTGTGGAAAATGATACGCAGTTCGGTAGGTAACACATGAATGGCATAAATATACTAATATTATGTGCATGATTACTACAATTCCCCATAGGGGTTCGTACCTGATAATTACAAACCTTATAGCCGTACATGGCTCTTGGGTATCTAAACCAGTCCCAGTGAAATGGAGACATCTTCCCGTCTTCGTTCTACTACTGTAACCCCTTTGTATGATTCTCTTCTTTGTTTTCAGCATATCTTCTATCTCCTCTTGTCTAAATTGTTGGTAAAGGAGGGTGAGATTCGAGAGAATCTCAGTAGGAAAACAATACCGATACGCATATAGGATAAATGCTTAATGCATGACATGCTTTCATTACATAAACTCTGTCATGCCCTTATTTTAATTTCACCTTTACTAGAGTATTCACGGAAAACGATATGCAGTTCGGTAGGCAACATAGGAATAGCATAACTATACTGATAATATGTGCATGATTACATCAATTCCCCATAGGGGTTTTTACATGATACTTACGATTAAGGTAGCCGCACAAGGTACTAGGGTGTCTAAACTCATCCCAGTGAAACGGAGACTTCTTCCTGTCTTCGTTCCACTACTGTAATCCCCTTGTACGGTACTTTGCATTATTGTTTGCATAACTTCTGTCGTCTCCTATCTAAATTGTTGGTAAGGGAGGGTGAGATTCGAGTAGGAAACAGATATCATAATGCATGCATGATTGATGCTGTGTGTATGACATGTTAGCTTTATCTAGATGTATGCCTCATAATGACATTTGTGCATGCTCAATGTTTCATACAACAAGACTATGGCCACAACGAAAACAGAAACAGAGCTTCATTTATTCAAATATGCTCTAAACAATCAAGTAAAGCAATCACATACATCATTACACAAGCAAATATATCAAATACATTCAAGTAAGGTAAGTCCCATACCTCCAGCTTTTCTCCTCGATTTGCGTGCCAGAAACTCGAGCTCTCAGCTCGGTCCTACAATTCCAAATATACCATTTAGACAACTACATAGTGTTTCTGGGGGTTATATGAGTTTATATTGAAACATTACTAAAATACCCCCGGGGACCCAGCCCCATCGTACTCAGTCCGGCTGTACTTTTCTTAAAATTCTAACCTGGGCTATCCTAACATATTTTCGCCCAAGAAATCCATTTCCGGACGCAGAATTACCAAATTCACTTCTAAAAGATGAAATTGCCCTTGGCAGCCTTTATTTCAGTGTTTTAAGGGCATTTTTATAATTATACTTTCCCGGCCTTTTCCGAAAAAGTGCCCAACTGTAACCCCACCTAATTTTCCCTCATGAACTCAATGGAATCATCAAATCATTGAAAATCCAACTCTAAAATACACAAAATAGTACTAGCTGAAATAGGATTTTATGAAAAAACAAAGTGATTTCCAAACTTCCAACCTTCCAAACACCTTCAATGCACCTCTAATCATTTGTTTAACTATGTAATCACATCTTGACATGATTAATGGAAAATTAGGCAGCATAACCCCTAGGGTTTGCATTATCCCAAATTTACAAAATTCATGGAATCAAAGCCAAACAACCAAATAACAACAAATACCACCAAGAACAATCAAGAAACATCAAGATTCAATGAGTTATTGGATTTACCTTAGATTTCTCCAATCTATCTCACATGGCCGTCCCTCACCTCCTCCTTTTCTCTTAATTGAGTTGACTAAACATGGTTTAAGAGAGGGTTTGAGGTTTAGGAAGGGAATTCATGAGATTTGCAAGCAAAACCACAAGGATTTTCATGGGATACTCACCTTGGATGACTATGAAGCTTGACCTTCTTGCTCCTTGGCTTCTCTTCTTGCGTCTCTCTCTCTCTCTCTGTCTCTCTCTCAATTTCACTAAGTTGATACCAAAATGAAGAAGGAAAGAAAGAATATTGGATTTATCCTATTATCTCACTTCTTACCTTTAAAATATTTTATTGCAAGTTTTTAAACACATGCATAATTAAATTAATCCTCATCTTTTCTTGGGCCCTTTTACTTGGCCGAAAGTGTATGTGGGGAGGGAGTAATATCATGTTTTAATCCAGCAATTTATCCTCCACCACAAACATTTGCCTGAGTTGCAATTGTTGACTTTTGTTGTGCTTGAATTTATCTATATGAAACTAATGTCATAAGCTTTATTAGAGCCAAACTATTCTTCCCTCTTTAGTCAGCCCATAACCACGTCCCATGAGTCCAAATTAGTGCCAAAATAGGCTGATCACCATTTATTTCATAATTACAAAGTTTTCATCACATTATTTCTTTATTTTCGGATTTATCAGAAATTATGGCAGATTTTCTGCTCTAACTTTGAAAAATCATAACTAATTCTAGAAAAATCGAATTGAAGTGATTCTAAAGCCTATAGAACCCTTATTGAGTCTAGATTCAAGGAAAAATATAGAATTTTGTTAGATGAAATTATAAAATTCCCAGAATTTCAATATTTGCATGTTGTTCCAGAAAATTTCCAATTTTTCAGGGCTAACTTCAAAAATTAATATCTTTTTGTATATTGCTCTAATTGAGTGATATGACCTATCAAATTAAATCTTAGGATGTCTACTTTCACGCTGTAAAATTTCATAATTTTTGCTCATCATTTGGTCATTAAAAATCATATGACAAGCTCACTACCTCATAGGCGATTTCACCATAAGCATAATCACTTTCTTTAAAATTAACCATTTTATTTTCTTTAATGCCCAAAAGATATAAGGAACATTAGAGAATATATTTAGGACATCTACTAAATCGGGGCTTAGTAGTCCACTCAATTTAGCTTATTCCAAAGCCTCCAATCCCAAAATTTGGGGTATTACAAACTCATGCTACCACAATGACATATTTATGTGCTTAATGTTTCAAACAACATACTTATGACTATAGCATAATTAGAAATAGAGCTTCAATCATTCATATATATTTCACATAATCATGCAAAGTAATAATATATATCAATACACCAATACAAATATCAAATATATGCAGGAGATATAAGTTCTCTACCTTAACCCTTTTCTGCCTCAAAATGTGTGCCTCGTAAAACGTGCCAATGACTGGGCTCTCAACTTGGTCCTAAAATTTCAAATAAACAATTTAGACACTTCCATAATGTTTCTGGGGGTCATATTAGCTTATTGTGAAAATTTACCAAAATACCCCTTAGACCTGGCCCGGCCCCAACGTACCTAGTCCGACCGTACTTTTTCTGAAATTTTGACTGGGGCTATTATGATATATTTTTGCTCAAAGAATCCATTTTTGGACTCGAAATTACCAAATTCACTGCCTAAAAACCAAAATGCCCTTGGTAGCTCCTATTTCAAGGTTTCAGGGGTGTTTTCGTAATTATATTTTTTCAGGCTTTTCTAAAAAAGTGATCAACTGTAACCCCATCTAATTTTTCCTCCTGAACTCAATGAAATCATCAAATCCTTGTATAACTCCAAGGCCCGTTTCTAGCTCTGGCCAAATTGAACAAAACTCCGAGGAAAATTAAGGTTTTTCGGCTCTACAAACGTGTTCCTTTCTACTCCTAACCATTTTATTAACTATTTAATTATGTTACAACTACCATTTGGACTAAATTTTGGTAGCATAACGCCTAGGCCATTACATTTCCAAAATTTAAAACTAAAGACAATCCGACAAAATTTCATTGATTAAATTGTCTACAGCAGCTAAAACAATCAAATATTGAACTTTCGGAAGTTACCTCAAGCTCCCTTTGGCTTTTCTTAGTGTGGTCAAAACCCTAGCTCTTCCAACACAAGAATTTGAGCTTCCAACACCTTGATTCATGTAAGAGAACAACTTAGGAGAAGGATTACGCAAGATAGGAGCTAATTCACCGAAGAAATCAAGCTTATTTGGCGAATTTTCTCCTCCTTCATTCTAGAAATCTCAAAGTCACTCTCTTCCTCTATGGTGAGCTTGGACGTCGGAAATGGTAGGAAAATATGAAGGAGAAAGCTTTTTATAATTATGCTTATGTCAATTTATATTTAGCTTATGTCATACTTTGCTAATTTCTAAAAATCAAATATTAACTTTTATGTACATGTAACTTAATGTTATCGGTCCAAATAACATGTACATAATATTTCCTCTTCTCTTGGCCCATGCAAAAGACGTCCTAGGGTCCTTTAGATTAGCCAAAATGACTTTTCCATTCATCTCATAATTTTAAAAATTGCAATCACATTTTTATTCAAATTTTGGATTTAATGGCAATTCTGACAAATTTTCTGTCCAAACTTTAAAAAATCATAACTAAATTTGTAAACATTGAATTAGAGCAATTCCAAAGGCTATGAAACCCTTATTGAGTCTAGTTTCAAGGAAACATATATTCTTCAACCAATTGGAAGCACATCATTCCCATATTTTTAGTTTTTGGAAGCTGTTCTAGAAACTTTTCAGTTTTTCTGGGCCATATTTAAAAATTCATAACTTTTTGTATATAGTTTCAAATGAGTCATGTGGCCTATCAATTTAAAGCTTAGGATATCTACTTTCACCCTATAAAATGTCATATTTTTTGGACATCATTTGTCCATCCAAAATCCCAATAAAATCTCACTACCTCACTTGAAGCAATTAAACGACAAGCATTTGCAACTTCAATAAATTCCATATTTGTATACAAATTTCCCCTACTCCTTAATTAACAATTTTATTCCCTTTAATGCCTCAAACATATAAGTAACATTAGGGAATAAATTTGGGACACCTGCTAAACTAGGGCTTAGCATCCACTTAATTCAGGCTTATTCTCTAGACTTCAATCCCAAAATTGGGGTATTACAGCTTTTGGCCATATAATCAAGGTATTAAAACTCGGACCGGGCACTGAACCGGTCGAGACAGTGGGTCAAGGGTCAGTGGGTCAGACTGAAGTTGACCCGGGGGTCAGACCGGAGTCAACCTGGGAGTCAGACAATTTGAGGATTAAAAAAAATTCCATAAAGGTTAATGAGCATCATAGTATCATATTGTAATCCAATAACATCAAAAGCAATAACCAAAACAAACTCACAGTAATAGAGGTTTTTTCCACTAATAATCCTTTAAATACTTAACTAATCATCAATTAACTCCATAATCTTCATTAACAATGGAAATTTTTCAGCATTAAAATATCATCCAAACCATCTTATTAGAAACTTCAATCATACTATAATTCAATCATCTCATATATTTTTCTCAAGCACCCAAATCATGATCTTCAGTCCCCCCCAAACCAAATTTTGAAGCATAATCTTTTTTAAGAACATAGACCAATGAGTTTTCACTTCACTAATAATGCAATAAACTACCACCGGAGAGCCACGGAAACTACTCCCTTTCGCTCAAAAAAAATTAATACATACCAGAGAGCCACGGAAACCACCACCGGAGCTGAACAGAAAAGAGCAGAAATGGTGAGCCACGGTCACGCCATCACAACCGGAGCAAAATGATGAGCCAAGACGCGGCGGCCAGACCACACACACAATCGGATTTTATCAATTTTTGGGAACGGAATCCGCCGCAAGGATGGATTTGGGGATGGAATCAAGACGCGGCGGAGCGGCGGACGGCAGGGTCGACACTGATCTGGGATTTGAGGGAGTGCGTCGGCGCTGGTGAGTGGAGAAGAAGAAAAAGCCAGAGACTCTAGGGCAGAACTGATGAGATGATGTCGAGGAAGGAGAGGGAGCCGGTTCAGAATGAGAATGCTGAGGTTGAGCTGATGAGATAATGTATCGATTTTAAAAAAAAACCCTCAAAACGGCGTCGTTTCAGACGCTGGAGGGAAACAAAATATGACCCGGCCGACCCGCACAGGTCGGCGGGTCAGCCGGGTTGAGACCGGTTTGATCCGGTTCTATCCGGGTCAGACCGGGTCGCTACAGTAGCAACCCTGTGACCGAACCGGACCGGCCAACTGGCCAGTTCGCCGGGTTCCGGTCCAAACCGGCCGGTTCGGTCCGGTTCTCATAACCATGCATATAATAGGAAATCAAAACAATATGACTTATAGTCATATAATTTTAGAATAAAAAATTAGAGCGATATGACTTCTAGTCATATAATTTTAGAATAAAAAATTAGAGCAATATGATTTCAGGTCATATAATTTTAGAATAGAAAATTACAGCAATATGAATTTTGATCATATAATTTTAATTAGAATAGAAAGTTAAAATGATATGACTTCTGGTCATATAATTTTAGAATAGAAAATTAAAATGATATGACTTCTGGCCATATAATTTCAGAATATGAAATTAGAAGTGTAGGGCTTCTGGCTATACTAAAATAACAATATTAATAATATAAATGAACTTGGAAAGGAGATTAAAAATAAGATAGAAAAACAATAACAATCTTCAATCTAAACCAAGGAACATGATATTTAAAAAATCGGTAAAATGGTCTCTTTAATTTCATATAAGGGCTCAAATTATCCCAGATAGATCAAGTAAAATAAGATAAAAGAAGGTGGACGAAATTGTTAAAATAACTAGAGAGGAGTATATCTCGCTAGAGATTTCATACTAATAACGTATTATAAAATAAAGATAAAGATGAGAAGAGAAAGGAAGAATGAGTATAAAGCAAGAAAGAGTAATTCTCATTCTCTATTCAGTATTGCATAAAATACATAATGTATGCCTTTTATTTATAGGCACAACTCTCTAATCTATAATTGATGTGATTTCATAATCATAGGAATTAATTGGAGAGAATAGGAAATAATGGAAGAGAAAGAAATAATGGGAGATATGAATATCAATAAATATTATATTCATTTTAATTCTTTTTTTCAATTTCTTCCATACTTTATTGTACTGACATCATATTATTATTTTTGAATAATTAACAAAGTCGAATTGAACATTAGCTTTGTTGGGGAAAAATTATACATAACCTTTGAATTTTGAGTCATATATAAATACTTTATTAAATTTTAAAACTTTAAAGTAAAGTCTCCTAAACGTTGAAAGTAGCGCAAATAATTGTTATCCTATTAATTTGTCCTTATTTCACTAAATCAAATGAAATATGATGCGAAATTTATTTACATATAATTTAATGTTTAGTGAGTCATTCACGTATACCAAATTATATTGCATTGCAAAAATAAATTTTAAGGAGGAACTCCTCAATTCCTATTTATAAGTCACTTTCCGTATGTTTCACATAGAAAAAAGAATTTAAACTTTATTTATTTTTTTATTTATAAGTCACTTCCAATACATTCCATGCATACTAGATGAGAATATGGTCAATAATATTTCAAAAGTTGATTTTCGTCTTAAATATAAGACATAGTTTTTATATTTATCAATGTTTTCTTAATTTACCCATATTGATGCTCCCTCAATCATAATCAAAGAGGAGAAGGAAGAATGGAATTAAGAAAGATGACTAGGGTGTTTTAGAGAATATATGTCATATTAACTAATTTAATTAATTTCATTAATCTAATTAAATTAGGTAAATATGTCTTATATTAAAGATAGAAGGAGTAGGATAATTGATCACAAGGGCATTTGCACAAATTTAAAAATTTAGGAGATTCTTTTATGAAATTTTAGATGTTAAGTGGCCATTCACGTATGGATATTTATATAATTTAGCCAAGAAGAGCAACAACAGGTCTCTCCTACTAAATGGTGGGATTGACCACGTAGATTACACTACCTCATTTTACCATATCAACAACAAAATTATAAACCTTATGCATATCCAAATCACGTTAAACAATTTTCTATCATTGGTTTTTTCAATAGATATCATGCTTACTCTGTTTTTTTTAATATTCATAACAAATCTTATCTTATTGTCTCTTTAAAGTCTAAAATTCACAACCATATGGTATTGTTGCTCTTGTGTAACAGTTCAATAAAACTTCTCTTTAAGATTATTAAATAATTGTTGTGGGAATGTTGTGTGTAATATCTTAATTCGGGATTAAGGGCTAATGACTTTGAGATTAATTGTAAGTGTGTAATTAAGCACTTTTGGGATTAATGTGATGTAAATTTGGTATAAATGTGTGTGGTATTTAAGATTAAGGGTTGATATTCATTGCACATGGGTCGGAATCCGGTGTATTAAGTTTGTGTGAGCTCATTGTGGAAGTGAGTAGGATGGTGACATGTGACATAGTGTGGACCATTGGATGTAGCACATGGGACAAAAGTCCACTTTTCTCTCATTCTCTCTCTCCTATTCAATTGGGTATGGGCAAGGAGGGAAGAATTGTACTTCATCATTATCATTTGCTTCATCTCATCATCTTCTCTCTCTTCTTCCTTCCATTTCCATCGACTAAGCTAAGAAAGAGAAAGGAAAGCTTTGATTTTGGGTAAGCAATGATCTTATAATGCCCTAAACCTCTTCTCTAATGTTGTGCATCACATTGAGAGCTTCAACTTGGTGATTTCAGAATCTTGAAAGGTGGAGGTTTGTGTGTTGGTCAAAATTTGAAAGTTGGGGAATCAAAATTTTGGATTTGGCAAAGTGAAGAGGTAAGCCTTTAGTGCATTTTTATATATTGTTTATGATTTTTGGATAAGTTTGTGAAAATCTGGAAATTTGCCCTAGTTTATGCCTATTTTTGGATATATGAATTTCATTGTGATTGATGTTGAAAATGGCCTATTGTGAAGTCATTTGAATATTGGATATAGTTTGGAAGTTTGGATTTAAGTTGAATGAGATTAGAGTATTGTGTGTGATAGAGACCCAAAGGCATAAATTGTGGTAGAAAGGGTTTTTGGGTATTTTGGAAGTTGCCAATGTGTTCCTTAGGCATGGTTAAGTGTGTTTGAGCTTTGTGAGAAGTTTGGGAACCATTGGGATTGGATTTGACCATCTGGTATTTTTCTGTCGTTTGCTTTGTTTCTGGTCTCTGATGCATAACACTCGAGTGATGGAAGATCATGCTCGAGTGCTGCGTATATTTTTCCCTTTCTGCGTTGTGTTTTGCCTGAGTTTCTCTTAAGGGAGGCTCGAGTGCACTTTCGTATCCGCGAGTGAGGTTGATGATCACTCGAGTGAGCTTGGGTTTGCTCGAGTGATAGTGTGAGAGCTTGGTTAGAGCTGCTCTCGGGTTGTCACTCGCTGGCCATTGTTCAAGAGTGTGCTCTGAGCCTCTGACACTCGCAAGCACGGCCGTCTCACCCGAGCACTGGAGGGTATGCTCGAGTGAGCTTGTCCCTTTAAGGTAGCATGTGCTCTCGGGGTTGTCACTCGCTGTGTTGCACTTTTGGGGACTCGAGCATATTTGGAGTCATCACCCGAGTGCAAAGTTTCATGCTCGAGTAATGTGAGCACTTTCTGGTCGTAGTAGTTGCTCACTATCAAACACTCACGAGTGAGAATCGTTCTCACTCGGGCACGAGTCTCTCATCACTCAAGTGAGGTCGTCTTCACTCGAGTGATCCAGCCTAAAATCACTGTTTTGTCTTCGAAAAAGGGGTTTTCACGGTAGCTTCTTCGGATCCTTTAGACATATGTTTAGGCCTCTAATAGTCACCTAAATAGTCCTAAATGATAACCAACTTAGAGTATTATGAAATTAAGAACTTGGAAAAGAGATTGACCGGTTGTCCCTAATTTGGTATAGGATTTGATATCTGTCGCCCTCATGAGACCATGGTACCGGAGCCAATCAGGAAAGATACAGATAGTGACTCTTTCTTTATACCTTATTTGATACATTGTATGTGTGCTATATCATTGGTTCGTAATGGATTTGAATGCTACAATATTTGTGAAAACTATGAAAGCTCCGCTATACCAATAGTCCCTGAGTCGCTAACAATGGTTTGGGTAAGGCCTGTGTGCCTTTCCGACGGAAAAAGGGGATGGGGTTAGGGTGTGATATATGTGATTATGTGGGTCGAAAGGCTAATTGTGGGCTGAAAGGCTATATGTGCGCCGTAAGGCTATTCGTATGCACTGCCATACCAACAGTCCTTGAGTCGCTAACAACGGTTCGGGTTAGGACAGTGTGCCCTCCTGGCGGTAAAAGGGGATGAGGATGGAGTATGATTTGTGTGTTGCTGATATGTGATGATTTGTTTACATGCTATGTGATTACGGTAGTATGAATGATTTGGTACTATTGAGATTCTTTAGAATCTCACTCTTTCCAAATGACTAATCTTTTCAGACATGGCGAGTGGCTCGAAAGGGAAGCGAACAACCAGGAGTAGTTAGGATCACTCTGAGACTTTAGTGGTTGTTGGTTATCTAATTTGGTTCGGGATTACCATTTGTACATAAGATGTAAATATTAAGTTTTGGATATGTAATCCCCATTTTGGGAACTTTAAACCCATGTTGTATATATGTAAGTAACCCGGGGTTTGCCGGGATTTTAGTTATGCACTCTGATGTTCATTAATGTGATTTGGTTTTTCAAGTAATTATATTCGAATGTGAATGTGAGACCATGATGTATTATGATTTTGAACCGTTTTCCAGGAAACCCCATCTCTTAGATGAGGGATTGTAATCTATTACTTTGTCTCATTGGTCTCTATTTCACTTAAATTTTATAATCCGAATGTAATTACTGTGAGGGGGTTACATTATGCATTGATTTTGGATTATTTAGATTAATTGTTATTTTATTATTAGGCTTGATATTTTTTATTTCTTAGTATTAGATATAGATTTAGAATAATATTTTTCCCTCAAATTGTCTATATGGTATCAAAGCCAATAAAGAAGGATGAAGAAGAAGAACAAGAACAAGAATAATTAGACTTTTTCTCAAAATATGTTCTGTCAATTGGTGATTCTTGGATCTGTCAAGTGTCGTCGACTACCAAGCAAGTCGACCCCTTCTTAACATCGCCCGTGCCGTCAGAGTTCATTGTTTGTATTATCACATGTTAGTCCATCCCTGTCAATATCTTCGACCACCAACAGTGTAACCCCCTCCGTAATTATTATCCAAAATACGTGATTAAAATGAAATAGAGATCAATAATAATCAAAACTCATTTACATTCCCATCCATAAGATAGGGTTTTCACAAATTTCTTTCACAAACACTTTAACCTAGTCTCACATTCATATTTCGAATACAATTACCTCATGAAGATAAATCACATGTATATAAACATCAGAGTGCATAATAATAATACCGACAATCCCGGATTCATACCTTCACTAAAGATTCATAGGGCACATACGCCCTTTACAATTTCTTAAATAGGGATTATACAATACTAATTCTAAATACATATTCCAACCTATCATCCGAACATATACAGTTTTCCCAACATCTAACGATAACTAACTACTAAATCCAAATGCTCATAAGGAATTCTCACCACCCTTAGTCGCTTGCTCCTTCCTTGAGCCACTGTTCTGTCAAAAATGTTGGTAGGGGAGGGTGAGATTCGAGAAAATCCCAACAGGAAACAAATACCAATATGCATGCAAGATAAGTGTTTAATGCATGACATGCTTGCATCACAATATCTCGTGCTCACATAATGATATATCTGCATACTCAATGTTTCAACAACATACTCATGGTCATAGCATAAATAGAAACAGAGCTTCAATTATTTATATATGTTTCACATAATCAAGCAAAGCAATAACATGCATCAATACACAAACACAAATATCAATACATGCAGGAGAGGTAAGTTCCCTACACTTATTCTTTCCACGTATGCTCCATCATCGGCTACTTGCGATCTGAGTGGATATCGAACCATGATCAGGGCAAACACCCAACCCTATAACCAAATCAAGGACATAGGATCATTCTCTTTTCCAAATTCTCATTTTCATAACACTTAAAGTTGGTTGCTATTCATGACCTTTAGGTGGCTAATCGAAGCCTAAATGTAATATCATAAATTGTAATAAAGGATTAACAATTTCAAAGTGATGTAATTAATGATAATCAAGCACTTTTGAAGTATATGTTGTGCAATGTGATATAAAGGTGCTTAGTGATGGTTTTGTAAGCATTGTGATAATCAGGGGCAAAATGGTAAATTTACCAACCGACTGGTCAGTTACCGAAGAGAAAACTCCTTAGTAATTGAGATCAATGGCTATGATTGAAAGAGCAATATGTGGAATCCTATGCATGCAAGTCCATGTGAAATCATGGTAGGAAGAATAAGATGGTGCCAAGTGGCAAAATATGAACCATAGATGAGGTCAAATTTTCAAACACTCTTCCCTCTCTCTCTCAAGTCGGTGAAGAAGCATGGGAAATGGGAAAATGAGATCATCTTCATCAACTTATCTCTCTCTCACTATTCTCCATTTCCGACGGAACCAAGGAGGAAGGAGAAAGGAAGAGTTTGAATTTTAGGTGAGTATTTGACTCTAAATGCTCACTTCACCTTCATTGATTTTATTCAAGAGGTCAAGAGCTTCATTCCAGTGTTTTCAGATTTTTTATTTGTGGTGTGTGGAAACTTGAGGAAATTTGAAAATGGAAGAATCAAGGTTTTGATTTCAGCAAGCTTAAGAGGTAAGCTTTTGATGAATTTTGGTATATTTGTTATGACTTTTGGTTTGGTTTTGTAAATTCTGGATTTTTGCCCTGATTTCTTGTGATTTTAGATGATATGAATTGAGTAGTGTTTGGTAGTGTAATAGATGCCAAATAGTGTATGGGTATCAATGGTTTTGGTTTGTATTTGAAAAGAGGAAGTTTGGTCATTGGGTGAATTTGGTTGCAAGGTGGTTAGAGGTGTTGAAGGTGTTATTGTGGTAAGATTTTGGTATTTTTGAGGTTACCAATAGGTTCCTTGCGTTAAAATAAGTAAGAATGAGTTTTAGTACAAGCTTTAGGACCATTGATAGCAAATTGATCAATTCTGGAAAACCTTATCAGTTGCTGTGAATCTGGCTTCTGATAGGCTTCACTCAAGTTAGGGAGGGTCTCACTCGAGTGCGGTATGAAATTCTGGGTATTTTGGTTGAGTCTTCAGGCAGAAATCACGGGTGCACTTCTTCATCTTTGAGTGACGTGCATCATCACTCGCGAGCATTGGGAAGTCACTCGAGCACTAGGGCTGGTGCTCGAGTGCACTTGTCACCTGGGAGTTGGGTTGCTCTCAGGCAGTCACTCGCTGAGCCTCACTTCTTGGTGCTCGAGTGCATTTAGGTTATCACTTGAGTGAAGCTTCCTGTGCTTGAGTGAGTGTGAGAAATATTTTCAGGTTTGCTCTCAGGCAAACACTTCCTGTGTCTTACTCGCTGGGACTCAAGCACAACTGTGGGCATCACTCGAGTGAGGTGTTCATCACTCGAGTGAGGCAGCCCAAAATTAGTGCTTTTTTTTTTTCCGAAAAAGGTGTCTTTGAGGATAGTTACCCCAACCCTTTAGGCATATATCTAGGCATTTAATAACCACTTAAAGAGTTCATATGAATATCAACTTAAAGTATTACGGAATTAAGAACTTGGAAAAGAGATTGATTTATTGTCCCTAATTTGGTTTATAGGATTCGATATCTGCCGTCCTCGTGAGCTCACTGAGCCAGCAAACGTCAGGAAGGAATGAGGTAGTGACTTTTCTTTTATACCATATGTGATGCATTGCATGTGTGTTATATAATTGATTTGTGATAAATTCGTATGCTGCGATATTTGTGGATATGTGTAAGCACCGCCATGTCAATAGTCCCTGAGTCACTAACAACGGTTCGGGTTAGGATAGTGTGCCTTCTCGACGGTAAAAGGGGATGAGGATGGGGTATGATATGTGAGATTATGTGAAAAGCCAAAAGGCTATTTGTGAAGGCTGACGGGCCAATTGTGAAAGGCGGATGGCTATATGAGCTATAAGGCTATGTGTATGCACTGCCACGCCAACAGTCCCTGAGTCGCTAACAACGGTTCGGGTTAGGACGGTGTGCCTTCCCGGCAGTAAAAGGGGATGAGGGTGGAGTGTGATTTGTGCTGTTGCTGCTGTATGATGATTGCTTACATGATATGTGCTTATGTGTGGTATGAATGTTTTGTTACTACTGGGATTCTTTTGAATCTCATTCTTTCCTTTGACTAACCATTCAGACAGGGCGAGTGGCTCCAAGGAAAAGCAATCAACTCGGAGTGGTTAGAACCTTGTAGGGACATTTGCTTTTGGATATGTTGGTTAATCATATTTGACAGAGATGTTGTAAATTATTTTTAGGTTGAAATTTTTGTTGAACATAGTTGTGTAATCCCTTATATGGGAATTATAAACCTTTTAGTGAATGAGTGGAACCTGGGGGTTGCCGGGATTTTTGTTATGTACTTTGATATGTATGAATGTAAATTAACTGCACAGGTGATTATATTTGATATTTGGACTTGAAACCAGGAAAGGAAAGAAATTTTCAAAATGTTGTGAAAACCCTACTTTAGGGAGGGTGTTTAAAATGAGTTTTAAACTATCCGTCGGTCTCTAATCCAATTTAATTATGTGATATCGAACTATAGTTACATGCTTAAAGGCAGGGGGTTACACTAAACATATGCCTAAAGGCTTGAGAAAACACTTGACCAAAGACCATCTTTGGAAGTCCAAAATTTCATTTTTGGGTGTTAGCCGCGGCTAAAAATAGGTCCGAAGCATTTGGGCCGCGGCCCAGAATCCGCTGGTCGTGGCCAAGAAAAATCATGTTTCTTGACTGAACTTTTAAAAATCATAACTAATTGTAGAAAAATCAAAATGAGGTGATTCCAAAGCCAAATGAAAGCTGTTTAAGTCCTATTTACTGGAAAAATATGAACCATTACTAGAAATCACTACACAATTCTAGAATTACACAAAATCCACCACTACCCCAAAACAGAGTCCAGTTTCCATCCCAAATTTTGGCAAAGCATAACTCTCAGTTCACAAAACGAAATGATGTGAATTATATATGTCCATTTTGAAGTTTGAGATGTGAACTTTAAGACTGGAAAGTTTCAAAATTTTAAAATACTATTTATTCATTCAAAACTTTTGTACAAACTGACTACCCAGAATACAGTTCACATAAGACAGATTTCCAACTTTTCTACCAAAATGTCCAATGACTCCAAAATCATTAACCAAACCTATTCCCATACAATTTTCCACAAGGAACACAATGGTAACCTCAAAATGACCAAAATCACAACCCATTGACATGCCATGTTTTGCCCAATGCACAAAAACCAACACAAAGTGACCAAACTTCACATTTAAGCTTCAATGTAATTCTATCACTTCAAAACACTAAACAAAGCACCATTTCCATAACAATAACATACCATACTCCCCCATAATCCTAAATCACTAAAATTAGGAAAAAAATTTCAAAAATTCAAGGCCCAACAAATGGCCACAAAACTTATATGAAAATGAAGCTTTCACTCACCTCAACAACTTTCCCCAAAGGAGTTCCTTGATTCACCCAAGTCCAACATTTTGTGAGAGCTCAAACACCACCAAATGATAAATCTAAAACCACGAAATTGAAGCTCTCAACACAAGGAACAAGTTTATAGAAGAGATTTTTTCCATTAGAAGCCATTTAGAGGGTCAAAAGCTCACCTTTTATCAAGAACACTTCCTCTCTCCTTGGAGATCCAATGGTGGACGGATTTAGAGAGAGAAATGAGAGAGAAGGAGGCTTGAAGAAGGTGAAATGATTATGCCCATGCTTCCTTGTCTCTTCAGCCAAAATGGGAGGGAAAGAGAGAGAGAAAAGATTAAACAAATGAGGATTTGACTTTTCTACACTCTTTTGCTTCTTCTCAACATGTCAAGTGTCAGATTTTTATTAGCTATCATAAAGTAATCAACCAATAAATCACCTTAATCCAACCATTAGCCATTTTAATTTCACATCTCATTTTTCTCTTAGTTAGTAATTAATTTCTTCCATTAATTACTAATTTATGGCTATGCTTTCAATTTCTCAATAATTATGGCATATTAATTAAAATTGCCACAAAATACATTATAACTCCAATTTAAATTCACCAATTATTCTCATTAATCATCATTAGCCCTTAATCAAAATTTGAAGCATTACAAGCAGAGTCGACCTCTTCACAGTTCACTAATCGTCCATATGTCGAACTCTACATAGGTCACCATCTGTACACGTTCAATCCTTTATTATGTGGTTTATCATCTGAACGTGTTCGTCATAGGTCAATCCGGCGTCAAGTTCTGATCTGTTCACACTCTCAGAATTTCTCTCTTCCACCAGTCCAAGTTATGCACTAAAAAGCTCGAATCCGGTTGTGTGATCCACGCACCCAACATCTGTCGGTCTCCTCTCCATGTACAGGAAATTTAATCGGAGATGGAGAAAGGCTTATTCTCTCTGAAGAAAATAATCAGATGCTTTTTCACAATCAGCGCTGTCAAGTCCGATTGTCATTCAAAATTGGTGATTCAGGTTGCCTTTGCAAAAATGGGGCAATCCTCAATCCTGCTAAGAATCGTCAACCACCAATTGAGTCAGCCTCTTTGCTGTTCATCATCGGTACCTGTTTGACTACCCGTCCGCAACTGTCATAGGTCAGTTCCTCTTCCAAGATTCTAATTATCTCACATTCTCAGAATTTCTCATGAGATCTAATTTCTTTGCAAAGTATCACCAACTTCAATTTATTGCCAAATTATTGTCAATTTCTTGTTAGACTCATTTGGCGTTTTTTAAGTCCTTTCAAGTGGTGATTTTACTTGTACTCCAAGTAGTATCTCTCTTATTAAACCATGATGAACTTTGGCTCTTTCCATGCTTTAAATACCACAAGCACAGATGCCTCTAAAGCTGAGGATGTAGCTTCATGCTCCTCATATTTTCCCCCTCATCTTTAAATGAGCCACAACATTTCTCTATCACTACTCATCATTTCAATAGGAACAATTATCTCCAATGGTCCCAAGGCGTTTGGATATATGTTGTTGGCAAAGGAAAGAAGGATTACCTCAATGGTATAGCTACTAAGCCATCTTGAATAGAATCTAAAAACAAAATCTAGTATACAAAAATGAATATGGTCAAGTCATGGCTCATAAATTCCATGACTCTAGATATTGGCCAAAACTACCTCTTATTTCCAACTACTATAGGAGTATGGGGAGCTGTTAAAATTTGTTATTCTGCCAGACAAAATATTACTGTTATTATATGGATATTGCTCGACTTTACAATATGTTCATCATGTATTAGCAGCAACTTGATCTCTATGACTCTTATGAGTGGAAGTGCAATGAGGATGCAACAACCTATCACAAAATATTGGAGAAAAGTCGTATCTACACTCTTCTCTTGGCTATCAACCTTACTTATGATGATGTAAGAAGATGTATCATGTCCACTCGACAAATCATCAAGTTGTGGATGTGTTGACAAAAGGATTACTCAAACCTACATTTGAAAGTTGTGTAAGCAAGTTAGACATGATTAACATCTATGATCCAACTTGAGGCCATGTCCAACTTGAGGGAGAGTGTGGGAATATTGCGCATTTATTTTGGATTATTTAGATTAATTGTTATTTCATTATTAAGTTTGATATTTATTATATCTTAGGATTAGATATGGATTCAGAATAATATTTTTCTCTCAAATTGTCCACAATTTTCATTCACAAATAACTTATGTAGTTTTTCTCTATTTAAACCACCTATATAGCTTGTATTTTATGAGCAATATCTTTATCAATTTCACCACCATCATTTTATATAATTAATCCTAAATATCTAAAAATTGTCACTTTGTAGTATGATATAGTCTCTCATTTTAACCTACAAATCACTTTTGACCTGTCTCTTATCAAATTTATTGTACACATATTATGTCTTACTTCTACTCAAACAAAAATCCTTCAGTTTTGAAGCCCTTAGTCATATCATAACCTAAATTTGAAGTTAATTTGTTCTATTGACTTCACATTGAGAACTTTATCATTAGAAAAAAAAAAGAGCATGCACTTGATGATTTCTTTAATATACTAAGTTACAACGTCTAAAACAATGTTAAAAAATAAAAGGGTTTAATGACGATATTTGTCTCACATCCAGACATTTTTACGCTACTTGTTACCCCCTCATGCATCCCTATTTAGCTTTAATACATGGAACTTGAACACCCTTTTTTCAAGGGTTTTTAGATAACTTCCCTTAATACACAATTATAAAAAAAATTTAAAGTGAACAAAAATCATGTATAAATATTTTCTTTTACTCAGATAGTTTTCCGTTAACTCCTTTAATAGATTATTATTTATGTTGTCACCCTTCATGACATAAGTTGAAATTAATTCTTAGAAATACTTCTCAACCATGTGTTCAATTACTCTTTGTAACACTTTCATCACATGGCATATAATTTTTAGGGGAAATTTTAGAAAAATACATTTAAAATAGGGAAAAGACAGATCAGGGAGTCCAATACCACAAATCCCAAGTTGGACCTGTGGAAGGAATATGAGATTTTAAAATATTTCCAAATGACCAATATGCCCCTGATAGCATTTAGGGAGCTCAAGTTGTGAATATGTATATTGAAGTTGTTAATTACGATTCTTAGATTGTTATTCTCTATACTTAAGTGACTAGTGACACCTGACATATGTGGCTTCAAAATATTACCTACAAGGTTGTTGGTATTTGGGGAGCTTAAGTTTTCAATATGTATATTAAAGTTGTTAATTGCGATGTGTAATCAACTTAGGTATAAAGAATAAAAATTAAGAAATGCAATTAACAACTTCAATATACATATTGACACCTTGATCTCTTCAAATGTTGTCAGGGCATATTGGTCTTTTGGAAACATTTTCTAATCCCAAATTCTTCCCACAAGTCTGACTTGAGATTTATGATATTGGACTCCTTGATATGTCTTTTGCCTATTCTAAACGTATTTTTCTGAGATTTTGTAACACCCTAAATTTTATTCCCCAATATGCCTTGTGAACATTTTTGGCATTTAATGAAATGAAAGGGTGAATTTTGGAAAATGTGATTATGTTGCCAGTGAAAACTTTCGGTAAGGCGATGAATCTATCATGCCAGTTGGGATGACCAAATGATGATAAAAAATTGTGAAATTTTATAGGGTGAAAATAGACATCCTAATATTTAATTTGATAGGTCATGGGTAATTTTTGGAGCAGTGTACAAAAAGTTATGGATTTTTAAACTTAACCCAGGAAAACTGTCTATTTTCTGGAACAGTGTCCAAACACTTAAATTCTGGGAAATTTGTGCTTTCAGTTGGCTAAAGGCTATATTTTTTATTGGAACTAGACTCAATAAGAGTTCTATGTCTTTTGAAATAACTTCAATTCGATGTCTACAAAGTTAATTATGATTTTTCAAATATTGAGGCAGAATTTGCTAGAATTTCCAAATAATCCAAAAATGAAGAAAATAATGTAATGGCAATTTTGAAATTATGAGATAGGTGGGAAAAGCCATTTAGGTTGATTGAAGGACCTCTTAGGCGTCATTTTGATGGACCAAAGAGAGGAAATATTAGTTAAACTTCAATTAGACTTGTGATAACATTACATGCAAAAGTTTGTGTACATAAAAGTTACAGTTTGGATTTTTGGGAAATTAGATAATTATGACATAAGCCAGATATCATATAAACCATTTTGCTTCCTCTTCCCTATCATTTCCCATCGGTTTTGAGAGCACAAAGGAGAGAGACTGGTTTTGAAATCTTAGAGAGAAGGAGGAGCCAAATTCTCAAGGTAAGTTTGATTTCTTCGGTGAATTAGCTCCTAACTTGTGTAATTCTTCATCTAAGCTTCTCTTCTATGTGATTCAAGGTGTTTGAAGCAAGAATCTTAGTGTTGTTAGGGTTAGGGTTTCGGCCAACAAGGGAAAAGCCAGAAGGAAGCTAATGTGACTTCCTAAACTTCAATCTTTAATTATTCTGACTGTTGTGGTTAGTTTAATTGATGAATTTCTGTAGGATTTACTGTGATTATAAATTTGGGAAAATGTTGAACCCTAAATGTTATACTGCACAAATTGATTCTAAATGGTGTTTATAACGTAATTAAATGGTTAATGAAATGATTAGGAGTAGAAAGGAGCAAGTCTGCGGAGTTAGAATTGGAAAACCCTAATTTTTCCCGGAGAATACTAGGTTTTGGCCGGCTATAGTTCAAGGGATTAGAGTTGGATTTTTGATGATCTGATAATTCCATTACGTTCAAGAGGAAAAAGTAGGTGGGGTTACAGTTGATCACTTTTCCAGAAAAGCCTTAAAAAGCATAATGACCAAAACGCCCCAGAAACACTAAGTTAGGAGCTGCCAATGGCATCCTAGTCTTTTAGCAAAGAATTTGATAATTTTGAGGTCAGAAATAGATTCTTTAGGTAAAAATACGTCAGAATAGCCCAGGTTAAAATTTCAGGAAAAGTATGGTCGGACCGGGGTAAGTCGGGGCCGAGCTGGGTCCCTGGGGGCATTTTGGTAAATTTTCACAATAGACTCATATAACCACTAGGAACATATTGGAAATGCCTAAAATAGTACATGAATGAGTTTTAACCTAATTCTTGTACATTTGACATTTTAGGACCAAGTTGAGAACCTGAAGGGTTGGCACACATATCGAGGCATACGTTTCGAGGTGAAAGAGGTTTAAGGTAATAACTCTATATTTCATACATTATGTTAATGTTTATATGCTTTATGTATGACATCTTCCACAATATGTATGATGCACAATGCCTACGGGTACACTAAACATAATGCATGACCGAATATAGTGCCTACGGGTACATCGAGCATGACTGAACATAGTACCTACGGGTATACCGATGTGCCTAGTTGGTGGTCATGAGCCAATTGAGGTATGAAACGAGTAGGGATTGCAACAGTGGTTGGCTCTGAATGTTCCCGACCGAACTGAATTATGTGTTATTATAATATTGTTGTATGTGGTATCTGGCATATTTATTATTACATTTTCTATGATAGATTGTCTGTTACTACTGAGATTCGTTTGAATCTCACCCATTTTCATAAACAATAAATATTCCAGTGGGAACCAATGACTCTAAGGGTAAAGTGATAGACACAGGCAACTGAGGTGCGAATCTCGAGATAGGAGCTAGTTGGTTATATGTTGTCCTACTTTGGAATATTTTGGATAAATTTGTAAATATTATCAAACCCTACGGGGATGATTGTTGTATGTGAACAAGTACTTTTATCAGTATAATTATGATATTTCTGTATGCCTGTGAAGCTATGCCTTTAACACTCTATACATATCGAAATATAAACGGGTGTTGAATGATTTTCCCTAACTTTTATCCCCTATAACTTGCACAATTTTAAATAACACCATTTATTTTAGTAAACAAACAAACATGTAGGAATGATTTTTAACATAAATAGTTTTATTTTATTTATTTATATTTTTTGTCCGGAAAACATCATGCCATCGTCAATATCGCATCAATAGAAAAAACATCCAATGACCTTCACATGTGGGCCACCGGGGACCCACAAAGAGCATGGCAAGAACAAACTTCGCAATGCAACACCCACAGCAATCACAACCAATTGAGTTGCCGAATCATACATTATAAATTGATCCTTTTTTCCAATATTACAAGGAACTCATAGAAATAAGGTAGTGTTGCTTATATTACAGAAATAGAGCATAAAAGGTTCTCAGTGGAACAATTTCCCACCTTCTTAAACTTTTCTATTTTTTCATCATGTACCCACCAAAAGAAACTAATACATCTATCAAACTTATAGAGGGTTGAACACACAATCTCTTTGTCAACACCTGTTTCCATTTTGATATTCACAGAGTAATAGAGACCAAGTTCCATAGGCATACATAAAAGTATATATATATTGATAAAAGTATTTGTTTACAGTTCAAAGTCAACCATACAGAATGCGACAATATACACCACTATTACAAAATATCCAAAAGTATTTTAGATATAGACTATCTATAACCACGAACTTTGTATTTGTCTCGAGGCACATGCCATTCACTTCCCTTGGTCTACATTCTTGCCTTTTGATCCACTGGTGCCCGCTGAGATGTTTGGTTTAGAAAAAGGGGTGAGATTCTAAAGAATCCCAGTAGAAACATGCTATCGTTCATAGAAAATGCGAAAAATAAATATGATATATGCCATGTATGCACCAATTAATGAACAATAAAAATATATCATCTGCATGTATACATGAGTAGGGCCCAGCCCCACTAATCTGCACCGGTTGGTCTTCCGCCAACTCCAGTGTAAGTGCCTCTAGCACTACTGGCCCCTCTATGGGCAAAACATGTTGATTAATAAAGCGCATTTACAAACAATGGTATCCACATAATCATAAAACTATGGCATGATGTATGAAGGATAATGTCTCTACCTCGAAGTTTTATCGACCCCTTTTTGTGTGCCTCGTGAAACGTGTTGACTTTCGGCTCCCGATTTAGTCCTAAAATATTAAATGTATAAGAAATAGGTCATAACCTATCCAAGTATCATTTTAGACTCTTCCATAGTGTTTCTTGTGGTTATATTAGCCTATGGTGAAAATTTACCAAAATGCCCCCGGGACCTCGACCCGATGGCATGTTTTCCCAAATTTTTGACTAGGGCTATCCTGACGAATTTTCATCCAAGGAATCCATTTCCTGACTCAAAATTACCAAATTCAATGTCAAATTACAAAATTGCCCTTGGCATCCCTACTTTTAGGGTTTTAGGGGCGTTTCCGTAATTATGCTTTCTCAGCCTTTTCTGAAAAAGTGCCCAACTGTAACCCCACCTATTTTTGCCCACTGAATCCAATGGAATCATTACATCATTGAAAATCCAACTCTAAGGACCTCAAACATCCCTGGCCGAAATAATGGAGTCCTTCAGGCAAAATTGATGTTTTGTGATTTCGGCTCCTTAAACTCGTTCCTTTCTACTCCTAACCACTTTATTAACCATCTAATTGAGTTATAACAACCATTTGAACTAAAATTGGGCAGCATAACCCTTAGGCACATACTTTTCCAAAATTTAAAACCAATGGCAATCCGGTGAAATTTCACCGATTAAATTGCCCACAGCAGCCAGAATAATTAATATACGAAGGTTTGGAAGTTACCTCAAGCTCCCACAAGTTTTTCCAAAATATTGCTGAAAGCCCTGAGTGCTCAACAACAAATTTTGAGCTTCCAAACCTTAAAGAACAAAGAGGAGTAGCTTATGATCGGAGTTATACGTGTTAGGAGCTAAATCGTCAGAGAAATCGGCCTACCTTATGATTTTTCTTCTCCTTTCTCTCTCTACAAGTCCAAACGTTCTCACTCTACATTCAGCTGCTGTGTGTGACAAAAATGGGCAGAGGATGAAGATGCACATGTGTTTTATAATATATATAACATTATACTTTAATTGTTTAACAATTTCCAAAACTTTCAAAAATCAATTTTATGTAAATAAACCCTATGTACGTGTAACCAAGCTCATTAATCCCAACCAATATTTTCTTCCTCTTGCAACATGTAGGAGACACCTAGGGGTCCCTCCCTATGGTCTCAATTGGCTACACAACTTGTTCCGGTTATGTATAAACGTAAAGTCTCAATTTTGGTCAAAATTGCACTTTTTGCTCAAATTTTTCATAAATTCATATTAAATTGACCAAAATATTCTAAATATATTTTTAAACTTTATTTTCCTTAATTAATTGAAATTAACTTCAATTAATTGAACAATAATTTATTTTGTGCTATTTTGGCAAAATTACAATTTTGCCATTATCTTTCTAATCCAATTTCTTCTCTTATTTTTCTTTGGCCAATTTCCATCTATTTTTGGACCAAATATTTTCTCTAATATTTCTTCATTTTTGGACCTTAATATTGGTCTTTTTAAATTATCCAAATTAATTCCATAATTATTTTTGCCCAATTTCCATGAAATTGAACATTTATGAAATTCATAAATTCCAAATTCATAAATATTCACCATTTTATTGAATTTCCCAAATAATTATAATATATTTGGTGAATATAAAATTTGGGGTGTTACACTCTTACTTAAGTTAATACTTAAAAACAGGTACTTTGTCAGTTGAATCAAACTACTCCAATCACCTCCTTAAATTTTTATGATGATTAGTGTTGAAACTTAAAATTAACTCAGTGAATTGACTTGATAAACCAGTATGATTTAGTCTCTTGATCGGTTCAGAATTTTGATTGAACCAAGATTTAATCAAACTAAATTAGCTTAGTCCATCCAACCCAATGGCCTCTTATAACTTTTTCAAGGCACCATTTAGAGCAAGTGTCCTTTATGGCCTTGTAACTCATACCATATGGATGTCAACATTTGCCACAAGTAGGCCTCCCAAATTTTCAAATTCTATTACTACTAGGCTACAAAGTTGGTCAATATCTAAATCCATTCGACTTTGATCTAAGAAGAGATCACTTTGATACGCATACGAAATATATGAAAAAAGAACTAAAGGAATAGTTGTAAGGAAGAAACAAAGAGGATGATACATACTTACCACTAAAAAAAGAGAGGATGATACATGGATTGAAAATATGTTCAATTAGTCTAAATGATAAAAATATAACTCATACTCTATAAAAATCTGGTTCAAATTTCATTGCCCTTTTTTTTCACGCCTATCCTAGCTCACACACACACACACTTCCCCTTAACCACATGAGGATTGATCCCCCAATTCCCTCAAAAAGAGTGGTGGGGTAAGGGGATTGAACCCCCAATCCCCTCAACAAGAGTGGTGGGGTGATATCATTTGAGTCAAGGCTCATTGGCGTTCAAATTTTATTGTCAATATCAACGTGGCCCAGCGGAAAACGGGTGAATAATGTGACTTCTCCCCATTTCGAATCCATGACCTCGTAAACTCGCGCGAATATTTTTCAGTTGAATTACAATGCACCTACATTTTTTTATCACAAAATTATATATATATATAGTATTATCACACAACCAATTGTATATAAATATATATTTGTTATATATAATATTAAAAACTAATCATAAATTAAATGAAAATTTGAAATGATTTTTATATATTTATTATAATTTTTTAATATAAATTAATTCAAATTAAATAAAGCTTGAATCTTGAATTAATTTTCTTATAAACATATTTTTAGCCAGTTTTAAATTTGAATTTTATTTTTAATTAAAAAAATAAATAATATATATATTTCCAACGTAGAGGTATGCGTTACATTTTATATATAATATATTATTAATATATATATATATATAATATATCTTAATTTTTATAATAATTATGGAAAAACAATTTTTATATATTTATATGATTATTAATATCATAATCTTTATTTTTATACATATATTATTTTAAATATAAAATTTATTAAAATATAATATTTTTGTGTCTAAATTATTGATGGAATTTGCTATGGAAATTAGCTACTAAACAATTCTGTGACAAAAAAATTTGCCACAGATTAGACAAAGAAAAATTTTTCGTGACTGATTCCACAGTAAATTGAGCGTTTTTTTTTTTAACAACGATGAGTTTCAGTATTCAGAACCTAACTCTTTTTTTTTTTCACCATACTCAAAATCTAACTCACATATACTTTTTGAGTAATATATAATTATATCACTCTTCTTGTTGTCTATTCGGAGTATAAATCATTTATATCATTAATTACGCCAAAATCATGGTTGGAGACGCTAGACCATCTTTTTTATACATAATACGAAAAAGCTAGACCATGTTTTCAAACTTCAGTTGATCAAATTTTTAAGAAAATATATATAGCTTGTATGTTCTTTTTTTTTTTCCAAAACACTTTTATAAAATTGTTTTTAAAAACAAGTTTTTTAAAAAAATTATTTGGATGGTTGCTTTAAGAAAAATTGGTTTTGAAGTGATGTGACAAAGGTGGCCATCACGGGTAGCGACATGGCGTCAGTTGTCCCCTACGGTGATGTAACACCCCAAATTTTATATTCACCAAAAATATATTCTAATAATTTGAATAATTCAATAAAATGGTGAATATTTATGAACTTTGGATCTTATGAATTTTGAAATATTCATATTCATAAGAAAATGGGTAAATGAATTCAAGAATTGAATTAGATTACAAAGGTGATAGTAAAATTATAATTTTTGTCAATTTAGCCCAAGATTAATTATTTTCCAATTAATTGGAGTTAATTTCAATTAATCAAGGAAAATAAAGGAAAATGTATAAATTGAATATTCTTAGTGGAATAAATTGAGATTTGTGGAATAAAGTAAAAGCTCTTTTATTGGTGGATATTTAGGAGAAGGGAAATATTTACTTGGAAGATAAATATGCCAAGTGGCATCATCTAAAGCCAAGAGATTAAATTATAATGGCTAAAGTTGGAGCATATGTTTAAATTGCAATAAAATATATTATGTTGACCAAAGGAATGAGATAATTGTAGAAACCCCAATTATTAATTGAAGGGAATTGGTTCAATTACAATGAGACTTATGACACAAGTTTGGAGTAGATAATCACAAGTTGAAAGTGGATAAGGCCAAGTACATAAATGCTTACAAGGGATGGCATAAAGTGGAGGGAGTATGGCCTAAAGCAAGTCATCATGAAGGGAGGTATGGTGCAAGGAAAGGTGTTGCAATCTCAACCATTGATAAGATCAAGGGTTAAGATGAAATATGAAGAGAAGAGGTGAGATATTTTATGAAGCCCATGCTTCATCTTTCTTGCTCATTCTCACATCCAAACAACAAAGATAGAGAGAGAGGGAGAGCTTGGGAAAATCTAGAGAGAAGGAGGAGAAATCTTAAGGTAAGACCTTGTGGATCCAAGTTTTAAGGCTTCCAATTTGTATAATCTCCTCTCTAATCTCTTCTTCTCCATGAAACACTATGTTTAGCAAGCAAATCTTGAGCTCAAAGAGAAAGAGAGAGGAGGACCTCTAGAGAAAGGAAAAGAACTCAAGAAGGTAACTTCACAAATCCTAAAATTATGCTAGTATGTGGTTATTGTTGATGATTAGGTTGGATTTGGTTATTTTGTTGAGTTTATAAATTTGGAAAGTGCTAATCCTAAGGGGTTATGCTGCCCAAATTTCTTTAAATCATGATTAAGAAGTGTTTAAATAAGTTAATCAAGGATTAGAAATGGAAAAGTACAAGTTTTGGGAGCTAAAACACAAACCCCATTTTTTCCATTTTTCCTTAATATTTCGGCCAGAACCAGAACTGGTACAAGGAGTTGGATTTTCATGAAATAAATGGTTCCATTGGAATCATTGGGCAAAAATAAGTGGGGTTACAGTTGGGCACTTTTTCGGTAGAGGCCGAAAAAGCATATTTACGAAAACGCCACTGAAATCCCTAAATAGGGGCTGTCAAGTGTATTTTCGTAATTTAACAGTGAATTTGGTGATTTTGTGCCCGGAAATGGATTCCTTGGGCGCAAACAAGTCAAAATAGCTTTGGTCAAAATTTTGGGAAAACGTGCCATCGGGCCGGGTACGGCGGGGCCGGGCCGGGTTCCCGGGGGCATTTTTGTAAATTTTCACCATAGACTAATATAACCACAATAAACACTATGGAAGAGTCTAAAATGATACTTGGATAGGTTATGACCTATTTCTGGTACATTTAATATTTTAGGACCAATTTGGAGGCTGGATACGACACGTTCTTCGAGACACATTTAAAAGGGGATATTAAAGCTTTGAGGTAGGGACATTATCCTTCATACACTATGCCATAAGTTATGTGATTGTGTGGATGCCATTGTTTTGTAAATGCACTTTATTAAAACATGATTTGCCTAGAGAGAGGCTGTTAGTGCCAGAGGTGCACTTACACTGGGAGTTGGCAGAAGTCCAACCGGTGTAGATTGTGGGGCTGGGCCCTACTCATGTATACATGACGATGATGTGTTTATGTTGTTCATTAATTTGTGCATACCTTGGCGTATGACATATTTACTTTTCGCATTTTCTATGAACGATATTATGTCTCTACGGGGATTCTTCGGAATCTCACCCTATTTTTAAATAAACACCTCAGCGGGTACCAGTGGGTCAAAGGGAAAAGATGTTGACGCCGAAAAGTGAGTGGCACGTGTCTCGAGGCGAGGATATGAACGTGGTTATGCTTTAGTCTATGCCTTAATATTTTGGATAATTTGTAAATATTCAAACTTCCGCTGTATTTTCTGTTTCCGTCGACGAACAATATCAGAATTGTAAACGAACGACGTTGGGTTTGTAAACGAATATTTTTATCAGTATAATTGTACTTTTCTATATGCCCATTGAATTCCGTCTTTATTACTCTTTGATTATCGAAATGGAAACGGGTGTTGACAGGTGACGTGGTAGTAATCAGCGCCAATAGCGTGATATCAATAGTGAATATAAGGCAATCTCAAAAAATAAGAAATAGAAAAGAAAAAAAAATACCCAAAAACTGTTTTGGTTTTTAGTTTTTAAAAGCAACTTTTTGTTTTTTTTTTTAAATTATTAACAACAGTTTTCTAAACAAGTTTTATGATTTTTATTTTTAAAAACAAAAAACTGTTTTTAAAAACAAAATCAAACATGCCCATAATATTTTTTAAAATTATTTTTGTCCAATCCAATCATAACCTTAGATATTCCGCGTCATGCTCTCAGGCGTTTTTCTTTTTGGAAATATTAAAATTGAACCATCATGCTATCTACATTTAAAAAAATAAAAAAGAGATCAAAGAAACAAATCAAATCGAGAATAAACATGATGCTTCAAAGATAATGCATGAGTCTTATGAATACCCATATATTTTATACATCACTTGATTATTTGCTCCCTAGACTTCAATATGTACAACTAATGTACAACCATCTTAATTATCTTTTTTTTTTTTTATTTAGTTAAGGGTTTCCCTCTTGAGGCCTTGAAGGCAAAATGTTCTCACATTTTCTAATAAGTATGCTTCCCGAGATTTGAACTTATGCTATCATTCTTATAGTGATAAGAACCTTTACCACCTCAACCAATAACTTGTTGGTAATTATCTTAATTGACATTTGCAACTCATCTTTCTACAAACTTTATTTGAGATGCAACTGATATCACATTGAATTTTTGAAACCTAACAACCATTTCCTATTCAAAATTTTACTTTAAGGGGTAAGGATTTTTTTCATAATTTAGTCTAATAACATGTGTAAATAGCAGTACGAGAGTGAAGGAGATATACAAGTGTGGTTGTCACCATATTTTAATTCCGATTTTTAAAACATTAAATTTATAAATAATACTCCCTTTAACCTTTTCATAAGATCCTTTTAACCAAATTAAACGATTTAAGAAATTGGTTAAAATATGACCTATTATGCTTAGTTAAAAGATAAGCATATAAGAAATAAACTTCTTTTTCAAATATGACCTATTTAAGGGCAAGTAAGGAGAACTCAGTATATAATGCTCCCATTGTCACGCCCTTATTTTAATTTCATATTTACCAGAGTATTTGCGAAAAACGATATGTGGTTCGGTAGGCAACACATGAATAGCATAACTATACTGATAATATGTGCATGATTACATAAATTCCCCACAGGGGTTTGTATATGATACTTACGATTAAGGTAGCCGCACAAGGCTACCAGGGTGTTTAAACTCATCCCAGTGAAATGGAGACTTCTTCCCGTTTTCGTTCCACTACTGTAATCCCCTCGTACGGTACTCTGCATTGTTGTTTGCATATCTTCTGTATCTTCTGTCGTCTTCTGTCTAAATTGTTGGTAGGGAGGGTGAGATTCGAGAGAATCTCAGTAGGAAACAGATACCATAATGCATGCATGATTGATGCTATGTGTATGACATGTTAGCTTTATCTAGATGTATGCCCCATAATGACATTTCTACATGCTCAATGTTTCATACAACAAGACTATGGCCACAGCGAAAACAGAAACAGAGCTTCATTTATTCAAATATGCTCTACACAATCAAGTAAAGCAATCACATACATCATTACACAAGCAAAGATATCAAATACATGCAAGTAAGGTAGGTCCCCTACCTAACCCTTTTCCGCCTCGAAATGCATGCATCGATCTACGTGCAAACAGCTTGGGGCTCTATATTTGATCCTACAATGTCAAATATACTATTTAGACACTTTCATAGTATTTCTAGGGGTTATATGAGTCTATCTTGAAAAATTACTAAAATACCCCCAGGGACCCGGCCCATCGTACCCGGTCCAGCTGTACTTTTCTCAAAATTCTAACCTGGGCTATCTTGACATATTTTCACCCAAGAAATCCATTTCCGGACTCATAATTACCAAATTCACTGCCAAAAGACGAAATTGCCCTTGACAGCCCTTATTTCAGTGTTTTAGGGGCATTTTTGTAATTATGCTTTCTCGGCCTTTTCCGAAAAAGTGCCCAACTGTAACCCCACCTAATTTTCCCTCATGAATCCAATGGAACCATCAAATTATTGAAAATCCAACTCTAAAACCCATTTACAATGCTGGCCAAAATATATGGGTTTTAAGGGGGAAATCGGGGTTTTTCGGTTTCGGCTGCGTAAAACGCGTTCCTTTCTACTTCTAACCACTTTATTGACTATTACATTAGGTTACAACTACCATTTAGTATCAATTTGGGCAGCATAACAGCCCCACAAACCCATTTCCAAGAATTAAAATCAACGGCAATCCGGCGAAATTTCACCGATTAAATTGCTTACAGCAGTCAGAATAGTCAATATACAAAAGTTTGGAAATTACCTCAGGCTCCCACTAGCTTTTTCTCAAGGTGGCTGAAACCCTAGCTTCAAAACACCAAGATTTGTGCTTCAAACATCTTACATAACATAGAAGAGAAGCTTATGAGAATAATTACACACGTTAGGTACGAATTCACCGAAGAAATCGACCTATCTTGTGAGATTTCTCCTTCCTCCTCTCTATTTTTCTCTCAACTCCTCTCTCTATTTTCTGCATAAAGCACGTCATTTTTGGTGCTGAAGAAGGAGGAGGATCTGATTTATAATATATATCAATTTAATTAATTCATTTTCCCAATTTCGGATTTTTACAAAATTCTGGCAGATTTCTACCCAAACTTTGAAAAATCATAACTAATTTTAGAAAAATCGAATTGGAGCGATTCCAAATCCTATAGAACCTTTATTGAGTTTAGTTTCAAGGACAAATATATACTTTTGCTGAATGGAATCATAAAATTCCCAAAATTTTAATCTTTCCATACTGTTCCAGAAATTTCACAGTTTTTCTGTGTTGACTTCAAAAATTCATATCCTTTTGTATATAGCTCTAATTGAGTCATATGACCTATCAAAGTAAAACTTAGGATGTCTACTTTCATCCTATAAAATTTCATAATTTTTTATCATCATTTGATCATTCAAAAACACATGACAAGCTCATTACCTCATAGGCGATTTTACCGAAAACATAATTATATTCTCCAAAATTCACCATTTTACTTTCTTAATACCCCAAAGATATAGAAATCATTAGGGGATAAATTTGGGCTCTTGCTAAATTGGGGTTAGGAGTCCACTTAATTTAGGCTTATTCCTAAGCCTTCAATCCCAAATTTTGGGGTATTACACCCATCATGTGGAATTTGGGGATAGATACATGTACAAAATCTCACCCCACAAGTAAGAGAGAATTAATGGTAAGAAAAGGGATTAAATAAAATGTATGGGAAAAAGATGAAAATAGAGAACATAATTAATTAAGGATAAAATAAATAAAAATACATTTAATATTGAGCCTCAAATGAAATCTTATAAAAGGACCAAATCAATTTAAAAATTGAAATCTTATAAAAGGAATAGAAGATGGTGCATACCTTTTTTTTTTTTTTTTTTTTTATACTCAAACCTAGTTCAATGCAAAACTTTTTTCCATGTCAATTCATTTGTCCTTGCCTAGCTTTTTACATGTTAATTCCTTTGTCCTTGCCTAGCTATCAATTCATAATAAAGTCTGAATGCGTTTATATACTCCAGGTCAAAAAAAAGAATGCGTTTATATACACACACACTCTCTCTCCGATCATAAATGTAACAATTAGTGGAGGGATGTGTTTTGATCCTAAAGGTAGCAACTTAATCTACTTGGTCTTCTAAATTTATAATTAAATTTTTCATCATTGATTATATATATTAAAAAGTTTTTATTAAGAGAATAGTATCCCAAACAAATGGTTAAATAACTTTAGAAAAATCAACACCACAAATATTGTCCCACTAAGTGAGGTCATGATCTCCATGATGTCATTGTACTAGCTAACTAACTAAATTAATTTCCTTAATATATGTAAATCAAACGTCTGACTCACACATTTAGGGTTGGAATATGTATATATATTGAAGATATTATACTATCTTTAGTCCTTAATATAACATAAAAATAAGCAATTTGCATATATTAATAAAATTAATTTAGTTATTTATTTATAATAAATATGTGTCGATTTTCTTAAAATACTCCCTTCAATCATATCCATTAGAACTACCTTTGACAAAACTCCCCCAAATAAGATGAATTGATTGAAACGTTATATTCAGGATCAAGATTGCATATATGTTTGTTTTAGCAATCATATTGCTTATAAGTTGATTTTTACGTAAATCGAGACACAACTCCCCTCATATACTTATCTCATTCCGTAAATCATGATTGAAAAACTGCTTTTAAGCATTCTAATCGTTAATCCAAACGAATACTAAATGGATTACCTAACTCCCATGTTGAAGACAAGAGGGTGTACATATTGTCGTGTAGTAGTGTGCTTGGGAGGTGATGTTGATGATGAGGAACAATGGGGAAGCACGCGAAGCCATGGTGGAAGCCTTTTTGGGGCAGCAAATAGAATATACTCCCTCCGGTCCTAATTATAATATAAAGTTGATTTTTTTGGAGAAATTAAAAAAGCCAATTAAATCACTTTAAAGTACTTATATTTTTAGTATCCTTATATTATATATCAGTTTATTAGTCAAATTTATTAGTTTGAAGAAAAAAATAAAAATAAAAATATTCTAAAGTGATTTAATTGGCTTCCTAATTTCTCCAAAAAAGTCAACTTTATCTTATAATTAGGACCAGAAGGAGTACATGATTATCTTCCCTGCACGCTTCCCTTTTCTCTCCCCCAGAACCAGTGAATCCATGAGTCACACAAAAACAAACAAACATTAATATTATATATATATATATACACACACACACACTCCCTCCCATTCTCAATGTAAAACATAATCGAATTTTTTAAAAAGAGATTAAAAAAGCTAATTAAATTATTTTAGAATATTTTTATTTTTATTTTTTTCCTTAAACTAATTAGTTTGACTAATAAACTGATATATAATCTAAAGATATATAACATATAATATGATTAAGTAACTTATTTAACTTCCTTAGTCACTTAAAATAAAATCAACTCTATCTTATATTTTATATCTATCTTATATTTAAGATAAGAAGTAGTATAAAAACAATAATAAGAAGCAGCAGCCTCAATCTTCGGTATTTGTCACTCCCACCATCATTATTATATCTTCTTTTACTCTCCATTTCGCTGTATTCCCATTACTACTTTTCACCACCTTCTTCCTCCTCATCATTCTTTCTCTCTCCTCACATGCCTGTGACACCTGTTACCCATTCATCGCATTGCATTTTTCTTTACCATTTAAAATTAAACTTTTACCTGCTAGAAAGGCTGACATGTCTTTAAGTGAAAAAAATATTACTTAGGGTTAACTTATGGGGGAGTAAATCATTTATCGTATGAAACCTACATGACTGCAGTTGTTATTTTGGGGGAGGCGGTTAGGAATGTCAAAAGGAGTTATCTATATGACACTAGGAAGAAAAATGGAGTGATTCTCTGTTTATATGACACTAGCCCCGTCCAAGAGTTATAATAAAGTAAATAATAAAACTGATTCACATGAATATACCCCAACCTTTAAGTGTATGGATAAATCCATTAAACATATATAAGAACCCTAAAAGTTATTCATTAGAAATTAGAAAGGCCAAGGAGTGCACCATGCCAAAAGTCAAGAGTTGGCAAGAGGTTATGGAAATCTCAAGTCATTTAATATTTATAACAAAATATGAGAGATTTAGTACTTGTTTGAAGCTGCTTTTCATAAGTATGTTCATATAAATCAAAACAAAATTTTTCTCACATATTGACCCTGTAAATCACGATGTAAGAATTGCTTTAACTTCATTTAAAACGAGGCCTTAACCAATAGAAAAAGTATTCATCCATACCATTTTAGATATGGCAAAATATATAGTATTTGTTTGGGGAAAAAATAAAAGAACATGGAAATGAAATTGTGACGGATGTTGCAGCATGCATGAGCAATAATTCCAAAAATGGGGGCATAAAGCCCAGATCATCAGATCAACCTCACAAATCGCAACAAGAGCTTCTTCTTTTTATTTAAACCCAGGAAGATTTGGTTGAGTACCCCCACTTTGGGCAAGATTTTCCCACAGCTTCCATTCCCCTCTCGATTTCACTCTTCCTTCTTCTTATATATTCTCCACTCACTCCCTTCTCTTCTCCACACCTCTCTCTCTCTCTCTCTCTCTCTCAACTTCCTTCAAGCTTCTTTTGTGTTTCTGAAGGAAAGAAGAATGGGTGACATAGCTTTCTCCGGTGGGATTACTGCTAAAGGCAATGGAGTCAATGGCAAAAACCACTCTCTTAATGGTTACAGAAAGAGCTGTTGGTATGAAGATGAGATTGAAGAGAACTTAAGATGGTGTTTTGCTCTCAAAAGGTACACACACACACACACATACTTATGTATACTTCTAGTTTCTTCTTCTTCATCTAAAATAACTCAGATGGGTATTACTTTACACTGTAGTTACTCACAAGTTTACATTATTGCCACTTTATTAAGATTAGAATCCAAATCAGCCTCACCCCATTATATACATCTAGTTTCTTCTTTATTTTCTGTTACTTCTATGTTTAGTGATGATGATTTGGAAGAAGCAACTGGTCATGGGGTTTGAGAGACAAAACTTGAATAACTATTTAAATAACTAAAGTACCTTCTTTCTTTCTTTTTTTCAATTTTTGCGGCTAATGGGTCTAAGTATTCTTGGCTGTATACCACAGACACAGATTTGGGACATTTCAAGTTCTGCTTAGGAAAAAGTAATGTTATCCCTAAAAGTCCAAATCTGTTTTTGACTTTGTGGCCATGAAAAAGGCAGACAACATATATTATGAAATGAAAATCAGGCTTGCACTTTTTGTTACAAGGTTTATCACTTCCTTCCAACTTTTTGATTCAAAAAGAAATACTTTAACACATCTTTTTTGTGGCTGCAGTATATTGCATACAGGAGCTAGCCAGTACCAGACATTGCCCTGCTGGACACTAAACCCTTCGGAAAGGTTCAAATCTACAATATAATATTTTAAATTGGATCTTTACCAGTAATATAGTTACCATTTAGAAAGATAACAATACAAAAGAATATGATTATGTAGAGTTTACTTTTCTCTTTCCACTTATTATAATTTTTCTTGAGGTCTATCTTTCTGGAGGGGTACCAAATCCAGTTAAACAGCAGAGGATAATATAGAAAGTTAACTATGAGTTATATGAAAAAAAATAAATACAACTAGTAGTTTTTTTTTTTTATTTTATGTGATATGGCCTGATATCATTTGAGTCAAGACTCGTTGGCGTTCAAATTTTATTGTCAATATCAACGTGAAGTAGGGAGATTAATCCCCCAATCCCCTCAACAAGAGTAGAGCCGGAAAAACGGGCTGGCCGGCCCTTTTAGGCCCTGGCCCTTCAAGGGTCGAGCTTGCAAATTGTAGCCTCAAAAGGAAGTCGAGCCTAAAAGGGCCGGCCCTATAGGGCCTCAAGTTTAAGAGGGCCTCGAGCCGACCCTTTAAGCTCATTTATTTTTTAATTTGTTTGCTTAGACAGGAACCATGTTACATTTTTTAATTGCCTTATTGAATCTATATGTCATTCTATCCTCATATTGTATAGAGTATGATTTTTGAGTATATTGTTTTGTCTAATTAAATCATATTGTGATTTTTGAGTATATTGTTCTGTCTGTTTAGAATAAAATCATATTATAAACTATTCTGCCTGATAGAGAATGATTTTTGATGGAGGTTGTGATTATTTGACTACTTGAACCTACTGCTCAAAGTGAAACATAATCAAATGTCCTTGAAATTGATGATAGTGGCGAAGAAGGTGAAAATAATAGTCATCATACTCATGTTGTTTAAATGTTAGAATATTGAGCTTCTTGTCTTCTTATACTTTGGCCTTTGTGTGAGTTGCGTATGGATATGATTTTACCTTTGATTATACATTAGTAACTATGTTTGTTTGTTGCAAGAGACGTGTTATTTAAACCTTACTGTCGATAACATTTATGTATTAAATTAGAACTTTAATCGTTGTTATTTATTAATTATATATCTCTCTAGGGAAAATACAGAGAAAAAATAATTAAATATTGTGAAAATGACTTTTCAGCCCTACGGGCCGGCCCTGGCCCTGATGTTCTTTGACTGGACTTTAAAAAACTGTAATTTTCCTGACCCTAAATCTTTTAAGGCCGGCCCTGTTAGACCCTAACCTGTCAAAGGCTGGCCCTGATTCCCAACTCTAAATAAGAGTGGTGGGTTGATATTATTTGAGTCAAGATTCATTGGCGTTCAAATTTTATTGTCAATATCAACGTGAACACTTCGAGGATTTGCAATCACCACGTGGTCCCGCAAAAAACGGGTGAATATTGTGACTTCTCCCCGTTTCAAATCCATGACCTCGTAAACTCGCGCGAATGTTTTTCAATCGAACTACAGTGCACCTACATTTTTTTATCCCAAAATTATATATATATAGTATTATCACACAACCAATTGTATATAAATATATATTTGTTATATATAATATTAAAAACTAATCATAAATTAAATGATAATTTGAAATGATTTTTATATATTTATTATAATTTTTTAATATAAATTAATTTCTAATTAAATAAATCTTGAATCTTGAATTAATTTTCTTATAAACATATGTTTAGCCAGTTTTAAATTTGAATTTTATTTTTAATTAAAAAAATAAATAATATATATATTTCCAACGTAGAGGTATGCGTTACATTTTATATTTTATTTTTCATTTTATATATAATATATCATAATTTTTATAATAATTATGGAAAAATAATTTTTATATATTTATATGATTATTAATATCATAATCTTTATTTTTATACATATATTATTTTAAATATAAAATTTATTAAAACATAATATTTTTGTGTCTAAATTATTGATGGAATTTGCTATGGAAATTAGCCACTAAACAATTCTGTGACAAAAAAATTTGCCGCAGATTAAACAAAGAAAATTTTTTCGTGACTAATTCCATAGTAAATTGAGTGTTTTTATTTTTTAACAATGATGAGTTTCAGTATTCATAACCTAACTCTTTTTTTTTCACCACACTCAGAATCTAACTCACATATACTTTTTGAATAATATATAATTGTATCACTCTTCTTGTTGTCTATTCAGATAGAATATATATGATTATCTTCCCTCTTCCATTTCTCTCCCCAGAACCTGTGAATCCATGAGGCACACAAAAACAAACAAACATTAATATTATATATATATATATATATATACTCCCTCTCATTCTCAATGTAAAACAGAATCGATTTTTTTAAAGAAATTAAAAAAATTAATTAAATTATTTTAGAATATTGTTATTTTTATTTATTTTTTCTCAAACTAATTAATTTGACTAATAAGCTGATATATAATTTAAAGATATACAATATATAATATGATTAAGTAACTTATTTAGTTTAGTCTTTTCAAAAAAAAAAACTAACTCTATCTTATATTTAATATCTATCTTATAAAACAATTAGAAGAATAATATTGTTATTTTTATTTTTTTCCTCATCATTCTTTCTCTCTCCCCACATGCCTGTGACACCTGTTACCCATTCATTGCATTGCATTTTTCTTTACCATTCAAAAGGAGTTATCTATATGACACTAGGAAGAAAAATGGAGTGATTCTCTGTTTATATGACACTAGCCCCGTCCAAGAGTTATAATAAAGTAAATAATAAAACTGATTCACATGAATATACCCCAACCTTTAAGTGTATGGATAAATCCATTAAACATATATAAGAACCCTAAAAGTTATTCATTAGAAATTAGAAAGGCCAAGGAGTGCACCATGCCAAAAGTCAAGAGTTGGCAAGAGGTTATGGAAATCTCTCAAGTCATTTAATATTTATAACAAAATATGAGAGATTTAGTACTTGTTTGAAGCTGCTTTTTATAAGTATGTTTATATAAATCAAAACAAAATTTTTCTCACATATTGACCTTGTAAATCACGATGTAAGAATTGCTTTAACTTCATTTAAAACGAGGCCTTAACCAGTAGAAAAAGTATTCATCCATACCATTTTAGATATGGCAAAATATATAGTATTTGTTTGGGGAAAAAATAAAAGAACATGGAAATGAAATTGTGACGGATGTTGCAGCATGCAGGAGCAATAATTCCAAAAAATGAGCCCAGATCATCAGATCAACCTCAGAAATAGCAACAAGAGCTTCTTCTTTTTTATTTAAACCCAGGAAGATTTGGTTGAGTACCCCCACTTTGGGCAAGATTTTCCCACAGCTTCCATTCCCCTCTCGATTTCACTCTTCCTTCTTCTTATATATTCTCCACTCACTCCCTTCTCTTCTCCACACCTCTCTCTCTCTCTCAACTTCCTTCAAGCTTCTTCTGTGTTTCTGAAGGAAAGAAGAATGGGTGACATAGCTTTCTCCGGTGGGATTACTGCTAAAGGCAATGGAGTCAATGGCAAAAACCACTCTCTTAATGGTTACAGAAAGGGCCTCGAGTTTAAGAGGGCCTAAAAGGGCCGGCCCTATAGGGCCTCGAGTTTAAGAGGGCCTCGGGCCGACCCTTTAAGCCCATTTATTTTTTAATTTGTTTGCTTAGACAGGAACCATGTTACATTTTTTAATTGCCTTATTGAATCTATATGTCATTCTATCCTCATATTGTATAGAGTATGATTTTTGAGTATATTGTTTTGTCTAATTAAATCATATTGTGATTTTTGAGTATATTGTTCTGTCTATTTAGAATAAAATCATATTATATACTATTCTGCCTGATAGAGAATGATTTTTGATGGAGGTTGTGATTATTTGACTACTTGAACCTACTGCTCAAAGTGAAACACAATCAAATGTCCTTGAAATTGATGATAGTGGCGAAGAAGGTGAAAATAATAGTCATCATACTCATGTTGTTTAAATGTTAGAATATTGAGCTTCTTGTCTTCTTATACTTTGGCCTTTGTGTGAGTTGCGTATGGACATGATTTTACCTTTGATTATACATTAGTAACTATGTTTGTTTGTTGCAAGAGACGTGTTATTTAAACCTTACTGTCGACAACATTTATGTATTAAATTAGAATTTTAATCGTTGTTATTTATTAATTATATCTCTTTAGGGAAAATACACAGGAAAAATAATTAAATATTGTGAAAAGGACTTTTCAGCCCTACGGGCCGGCCCTGGCCCTGATGCTCTCTGACTGGACTTTAAAAAACTGTAATTTTCCTGACCCCAAATCTTTTAAGGCCGGCCATGTTAGGTCCTGACCTGTCAAAGGCCAACCCTGATTCCCAACTCTAAACAAGAGTGGTGGGTTGGGAAGCAGATCCTCTCATTATCTAATTTTCTCATCATCCCTCATGAGCTCATCTGAACCATTGATTGAGAAAAGAAGTCCATCTGGACTGTTAATTGGAAAGAGGAAAGAAAAGTTGAAAAAGTGATAACTTGATGACGTGGCTTATTTTTGATCTTACAGATTGATTGGATGGACATGATTTAAAGATTATGAGAGATAATGAGAAAATGGACAATGAGAGAAACCGGACCCGGTGGCTTGATATCATTTGAGTCAAGATTCATTGGCGTTCAAATTTTATTGTCAATATCAACGTGAACACTTCGAGGATTTGCAATCACCACGTGGTCCCGCAAAAAACGGGTGAATATTGTGACTTCTCCCCGTTTCAAATCCATGACCTCGTAAACTCGCGCGAATGTTTTTCAATCGAACTACAGTGCACCTACATTTTTTTATCCCAAAATTATATATATATAGTATTATCACACAACCAATTGTATATAAATATATATTTGTTATATATAATATTAAAAACTAATCATAAATTAAATGATAATTTGAAATGATTTTTATATATTTATTATAATTTTTTAATATAAATTAATTTCTAATTAAATAAATCTTGAATCTTGAATTAATTTTCTTATAAACATATGTTTAGCCAGTTTTAAATTTGAATTTTATTTTTAATTAAAAAAATAAATAATATATATATTTCCAACTTAGAGGTATGCGTTACATTTTATATTTTATTTTTCATTTTATATATAATATATCATAATTTTTATAATAATTATGGAAAAATAATTTTTATATATTTATATGATTATTAATATCATAATCTTTATTTTTATACATATATTATTTTAAATATAAAATTTATTAAAACATAATATTTTTGTGTCTAAATTATTGATGGAATTTGCTATGGAAATTAGCCACTAAACAATTCTGTGACAAAAAAATTTGCCGCAGATTAAACAAAGAAAATTTTTTCGTGACTAATTCCATAGTAAATTGAGTGTTTTTATTTTTTAACAATGATGAGTTTCAGTATTCAGAACCTAACTCTTTTTTTTTCACCACACTCAGAATCTAACTAACATATCCTTTTTGAATAATATATAATTGTATCACTCTTCTTGTTGTCTATTCGGAGTCTAAATCATTTATATCAAATTCCAGTAGTTTAAATTTAGTGGATGTTGTACTAAATTTAGTAGATGTTTGGATAAAATGACGAAAATCAATTTTTTTGGAAAATCCCAGAAAAAGAATTTGGAATTCGTAAAATTCTAATTCAAGTATTTCTTAAAAAAAAAGTTGAAAATCACTAATCAATTTTTGACATTTTCTAATCAGTTCTTGTGAAAAACCTGATATGATATTTTATAATTTTAAAATTCTTTTTCAGAGATTCTCCTCAACTTGTTCTTTAAAAAGCTTTGGTTTTACCACACACCATCTAAACGCTTGTCAAAATCTGAAAATAGATTAATTACGCCAAAATCATGGTCAGAGACGCTAGACCATTTTTTTTATACATAATACGAAAGAGCTAGACCATGTTTTGAAACTTCAGTTGATCAATTTTTTTTATACATCACTTGATTATTTGCTCCCTAGACTTCAATATGTACAACTAATGTACAACCATCTTAATTATCTTTTCTTTTATTTATTTAGTTAAGGGTTTCCCTCTTGAGGCCTAGAAGGCAAAATGTTCTCACCTTTCTAATTAGTATGCTTCCCGAGATTTGAACTTATGCTGTCCTCCTTATAGTGATGAGAACCTTTATCATCTCAACCAATAGCTTGTTGGTAATTATCTTAATTGACATTTGCAACTCATCTTTCTACAAACTTTATTTGAGATGCAACTGATATCACATTGAATTTTTGAAACCTAACAACCATTTCCTATTCAAAATTTTACTTTAAGGGGTAAGGAATTTTTTCATAATTTAGTCTAATAACATGTGTAAATAGAAGTACGAGAGTGAAGGAGATATACAAGTATGGTTGTCACCATATTTTAATTCCAAGTTTTAAAACATTAAATTTATAAATAATACTCCCTTTGACCTTTTCATAAGATCCTTTTAACCAAATTTTACGATGTAAGAAATCGGTTAAAATTAGTTAAAAGATAAGTGTATAAGAAATAAACTTCTTTTCCAAATATGGCCTATTTAAGGGCAAGTAAGGAGGACTCAATACATAATGCTCCCATCATGTGGAATTTGGGGATAGATAGATGTACGAAATCTCACCCCACAAGAGAGAATTAGTGATAAGAAAAGGGATTAAATAAAATGTATGGGAAAAGGATGAAAAGAGGGAACATAATTAATTAAGGATAAAATAAATAAAAATACATTTAATATTGAGCCTCAAATGAAATCTTATAAAAGACCAAACCAATTTAAAATTTGAAATCTTGTAAAAGAATAAGATGGTGCATACCCTTTTTTTTTACTCAAACCTAGTTCAATGCAAAACTTTTTTGGGAAAATAATAGCTAGATCCCAAGGTAACAAAAAAATATAAAAAAAGTCCCTTTAAAAAGTCAATGGTCAGAAAAGTCTCTAGGGACTTTTCTAACATGAATTCCCAATGTCCATTTACCAAAATACCCCCTAAGTAATTTAACCACTATCATTGGTTACAACATGTTATGCTATATTTACAACATCGTAAGTCATATTAACAACATAGTCAGTTACGTTTACAACATGTTATGATATATTTAATGAGTTGTAAATGTAACTGAAGAGGTTGTAAATGCGACACAATCACACATTTTATATACATATTGTAAACGTAACTGATTATGCTGTTAATATGACTTACGATGTTGTAAACATAGCATAACATGTTGTAACCAATGACAGTGGTTAAATTGCTTGGGGGTATTTTGGTAAATGGACATTGTGAATTCATGTCAGAAAAGTCCCTATGAACTTTACTGACCATTGACTTTTTAAAGGAACTATTTTGACATTTTTTCTGTATTTTGGGACCTAGCTGTCATTTTCCTAACTTTTTTCCATGTCAATTCATTTGTCCTTGCCTAGCTTTTTCCATGTTAATTCATTTGTCCTTGCCTAGCTATCAATTCATAATAAAATCTGAATGCGTTCACACACACACACACACTCCCCCCCCCATCATAAATGTAACAATTAGTGGAGGGAAGTGTTTTTATCCTAAAGGCAGGAACTTAATCTACTTGGTCTTCTAAATTTATAATTAAATTTCTCATTATTGATTACATATATTAAGAAAGTTTTTATTAAGAGAATAGTATCCCAAGCAAATGGTTAAATAACTTTAGAAAAATCAACACCACAAATATTGTCCCACTAAGTCAGCTCATGGTCTCCATGATGTCATTGTACTAGCTAACTAACTAAATTAATTTTCTTAATATATGCAAATCAAACATCTGACTCACACATTTAGGGGTTGGAATATGTATATATATTGAAGATATTATACTACCTTTAGTCCTTAATATAACATAAAAATAAGCAATTTGCATATATTAATAAAATTAATTTAGTTATTTATTTATAACAAATATGTGTTAATTTTTTTAAAATACTCCCTTCAATCATATCCATTAGAACTACCTTTGACAAAACTCCCCCAAATAAGATGAATTGATTGAGACGTTATATTCAGAATTAAGATTGCATGCATGTTTGTTTTAGCGATCAGATTACTTATAAGCTCTTTTTTACATAAATCGAGACACAACTTCTCTCACATACTTATCTCGTATACCGTAAATCACGATTAAAAAATTATTTTTAAACATTCTAATCGCTAATCCAGACAAGCACTAATCAATTACCTAACTCCCATGTTGAAGACAAGAGGGTGCACATATTGTCGTTTAGTAGTGTGCTTGGGAGGTGATAGTAATGATGAGGGCCACTGGGGAAGCACGCGCAGCCATGGTGCGAAGCCTTTTTGGGGCAGCAAACAGAATATATATGATTATCTTCCCCGCACGCTTCCTTTTCTCTACCCAGAACCAGTGAATCCATGAGGCAAACACAAAAAAACAAACATTAATATTATATATATATATATATACTCCCTTCCATCAGTATGTGTTTGGATTAGCTTTTTTTAATAGCTTTTACTATTTACGAGATAAGTGTGTGAGAGGAATTTTGTCTCAGATTGTGCAAACCATGGTTTGAAACCATAGTTTGAGATGTTGCCAATGTATAACAGAATCGATTTTTTTAAAGAGGTTAAAAAACTTAATTAAATTATTTTAGAATATTTTTATTTTTATTTTTTTCCCTCAAACTAATTAGTTTGACTAATAAACTGATATATAATCTAAAGATATACAACATATAATATGATTAAGTAACCTATTTAGTTTCCTTAGTCTCTTAAAATAAAATCAACTCTATCTTATATTTAGTATCTATCTTATATTTAAGACAAGAAGAAGTATAAAAACAACAATAAGAAGCAGCAGCCTCAATCTTCGGTATTTGTCACTCCCACCATCATTAGTAACTTCCTTTACTCTCCATTTCGCTGTATTCCCATTATTACTTTTCACCACCTTCTTCCTCCTCATCATTCTTTCTCTCTCCTCACATGCCTGTGACACCTGTTACCCATTCATTGCACTGCATTTTTCTTTACCATTTAAAATTAAACTTTTACCTGCTAGAAAGGCTGAGACATGTCTTTAAGTGAAAAAAATATTACTTAGGTAGGGTTAACTTACGGGGGAGTAAATCATTTATCGTATGAAACCTACATGACTGCTGTTGTTTTTTTGGGGGAGGCGGTTAAGAATGTCAAAAGGAGTTATCTATATTCTATGCAACCTAACTCTAAAACATATGCTTTGAAAATAGTGAATTAGGAGGAAAAATGGAGTGATTCTCTGTTTATATGACACTAGCCCGGTCCAAGAGTTATAATAAAGTAAATAATAAAACTGATTCAGATGAATATACCCCAACCTTTAAGTGTATGGATAAATCCATTAAACATAAGAACCCTAAAAGTTATTCATTAGAAATTAGAAAGGTCAAGGAGTGCACCATGCCAAAAGTCAAGAGTTGGCAAGAGGTTATGGAAATCTCAAGTCATTTAATATTTATAACAAAATATGAGAGATTTAGTACTTGTTTGAAGCTGCTTTTCATAAGTATGTTCATATAAATCAAAATAAAATTTTTCTCATATATTGACCCTGTAAATCATGATGTAATAACTGCTTTAACTTCATTTAAAACAAGACCTTAACCAATAGAAAAAGTATTCATGCATATATGGCAAAATATATAGTATTTGTTTGGGGGGAAAGTAAAAGAACATGGAAACGAAATTATGACGGATGTTGCAGCATGCAGGAGCAATAATTCCAAAAAATGAGCCCAGATCATCAGATCAACCTCAGAAATCGCAACAAGAGCTTCTTTTTTTTAATTTAAACTCAGGAAGATTTGCTTGAGTACCCCCACTTTGGGCAAGATTTTCCCACAGCTTCCATTCCCCTCTCGATTTCACTCTTCCTTATTATATATTCTCCACTCACTCCCTTCTCTTCTCCACACCTCTCTCTCTCTCTCTCTCTCAACTTCCTTCAAGCTTCTTCTGTGTTTCTCAAGGAAAGAAGAATGGGTGAAATAGCTTTCTCCAATGGGATTACTGCTAAAGGCAATGGAGTTAATGGCAAAAACCACTCTCTTAATGGTTACAGAAAGAGCTGTTGGTATGAAGAAGAGATTGAAGAGAACTTAAGATGGTGTTTTGCTCTCAAAAGGTATACACACACACACATACATACTTATATATACTTCTAGTTTCTTCTTCTTCATCTAAAATAACTCAGATGGGTATTACTTTACACTGTAGTTACTCACAAGTTTACATTATTGCCACTTTATTAAGATTAGAATCCAAATCAGCCTCACCCCATTACATACATCTAGTTTCTTCTTTATTTCCTGTTACTTCTATGTTTAGTGATGATGATTTGGAAGAAGCAGGACAAGAACTGGTCATGGGGTTTGAGACAAAACTTGAATAACTATTTAAATAACTAAAGTAACTTTTTTTTTTTTTTCTTTCAATTTTTGCGGCTAATGGGTCTAAGTATTCTTGGCTGTATACCACAGACAGAGATTTGGGAAAAAGTAATGTTATCCCTAAAAGTCCAAATTTGTTTTTAACCTTGTGGCCATGAAAAAGGCAGACAACATAAAATCAGGCTTGCACTTTTTGTTACAAGGTTTATCACTTCCTTCCAACTTTTTTATTAAAAAAGAAATACTTTAACAAATCTTTTTTGTGGCTGCAGTATATTGCATACAGGAGCTAGCCAGTACCAAGACATTGCCCTGCTGGACACTAAACCCTTCGGAAAGGTTCAAATCTACAATATAATATTTTAAATTGGATCTTTACTAGTAATATAGTTAGCATTTAGAAAGATAACAATACAAAAGAATATGATTATGTAGAGTTTACTTTTCTCTTTCCACTTATTATAATTTTTCTTGAGATCTATCTTTCTGCAGGGGTACCAAATCCAGTTAAACAGCAGAGGATAATGTAGAAAGTTAACTATGAGTTATATGAAAAAAAATAAATACTAGTAGTAGTAGTTTTTTTTTTATTATTTTTTTTATTTTTTATTTTTTTATGTGATATGGTCTGAAACGTTTGTGTGATCTATCCTACAGGCATTGGTGATTGATGGGAAGCTTCAGAGTGCAGAGATAGATGAATTCATTTACCATGAATGTCTAGTTCATCCTGCTCTTGTTCATCATCCCAAGTAGTACTTTTCCCTTCTCTCTTTTGGTGATAAAATCTTGAAGGGTTTCTAATTAGATTTGAAAGTTTTATGAATATGTTTCTATTATATACTTTAGTCCAAAGAATGTTTTTATCATGGGAGGAGGAGAAGGGTCAACTGCAAGGGAACTACTCATGCACAAAACCATTGACAAAGTTGTGATGTGTGATATAGATGAGGTATAATCTCCTTCATATACTAAGTTTTGTTCTTTATTGTAACTACAACTTTTTTTTACAAACACAAAGTTGGTCTAATAGTGTAAAGCCCCCCTAGATCCCCTTGAATTTCAAGTTCGAATTCTAAAGGAGACACTTGTGCTGAGAATGGCAGTCACGAACCCCGAAACTAGAGTAGCCGATTGGTTGAACACCTAGTAGTATGATCTAGAAAAAGAACTGGATACCGGTTGATAGTATCCCAAAAAAAAACTCCAACTTTTTTCCTTGAATAATTTTTATGAGCTTATTTTATAAGGAGATTTTTTTAAACTGGTTCTTAATCCATGTGTTGCTCATTACTGGAGCAGGAAGTAGTGGAGTTCTGCAAATCACACCTACATGTAAACAAGGAAGCATTTCGTGATCCAAGACTTGAAATCATCATCAATGATGCCAGGTCTAATAAATAAACAATCTGTATCCTCATGCCCGTGGGATGATTCACAATCATAATAGCTTATAATATACTCAACAATTGAGCAATTCATCATTTATATTGCAGGGCTGAGCTAGAAGCTTCCAAAGAGAGCTATGATGTGATAATAGGTGATTTGGCAGATCCAATAGAAGGTGGTCCTTGTTATAAACTTTACACCAAGTCCTTCTATGAGTTCACTGTCAAGCCTAAGATGAAGCAGGGTGGTATATTAGTGACTCAGGTATGTGGGGGTGTGAGAAACCTGTGTGAAATGTTAGCACTTGGAAAAAAAGTGTTGTCGGAGAAAGGGAAAGTATTAAAAAAAACTTATTTCTCCTTTATTGTTATGCAGGCAGGACCAGCTGGGATATTCAGTCATACTGAAGTTTTCTCCTGCATCTACAACACTTTGAGGCAAGTTTTCAAGTGTAAGTAATCCTCTAAGTCTAGGGAATATAACTCTATTTTCTCTTTAACTTCTTACTCCTATATTAACCTTCTCTTTTTCTCTTGCAGATGTTGTGCCTTATTCTGCTCATATCCCTTCTTATGCTGATATCTGGGGATGGGTCATGGTAATATATCCAACCATGAAGCTTATCAGCTTCTCATTTCATACTTTATATATGTATTTAGAAAAAAGACCCCAAAAACAAATGATGGAGTTCTTCAAGTTTTGGAAAGATATTTAAGGTTTAGAGTACTTTTAAACATAATCTGCAGACTATTTAGGGTTCAAAATTATGGAAAACTAGGGTATTTCAGAATTTGGAAGATTCATTTTATGCAGATTTATACTTACCTGCTGAGAATATTTCTTTGTATTTTTTTGGACCATGCCAGGCTTCAGACTCTCCAATAAACCTGAGTGCTGAAGAACTAGACCTCAGAATGAAACAGAGGATAAAGGGAGAAAACAGATATCTTGATGGAAAGACATTTTCCTCCGCCTCCACTCTGAGCAAAACTGTGCGCAACTCGTAAGTGAAAATGCCATGTATCTTACAACATGGGTGTGCGTTTGGATATGAATCCTTAGCATTTAGAAAGCAAATACATGATTTGCATCCAGATAACAAGAAAATAAGAAATGAGTAGTAGAAAGAAAAGATGTGAACTCATTAAAATGACACATTAAGTTCTCATCCTAACACATTATCATCATGCTATGGGTTGATTCCATCAAATGTTCAATTTTCAGCTGACTTTAAAATGACTGTTTGACAGGCTAAACAGTGAGACTCATGTATACACAGAGGGGTCTGAAAGGTTCATCTACGGGCACGGCAAGCATAACCAAGCTTGAGAAGAAACACTGAAAGAAGTAAAAGCAAAGACACATAGACTGCTAGTTGGAAAAAAATGGCCTTTTAAGAGTTTTTGTCTTATCATTATAATGTTATTCCTTTTGCTTCTCTCTTTTGCTCTCTCGTGTGTACTTAACCTGAAAAAGGTATAATGTTTTTAATGGATAACAAGCTGGGTCCTACTTTGTTTCCTTAAAATATGTTCACTGTATCTATCAGTGTTCTGAATATGAAAAAAAGCTACCTAACGGGGGAAAAGGGCTTATGGTTTTTTTCCACTGTTCTTATAATCCTTTATGCATTTCTTGTCTTGTATGGTGCCTTTAAAACCTTGTAAAGCCCTCATTCCGTTGTATTTTTGAGTTCTTTCAATGTGTCCAAAACAAGGTTAAAGCAAATCAGCATCATTTTTAATATCTCTCTTTCTCATTTCATTCTCTTCGGTTCCTTCCTCTCCTTTCTCCTCTTAACTCCCAAACATGCATTGGGCAGAGAAATATGGAATCATGGGAAGAAAAAGGATTATTCTAATTTATGTCGTTTACATGAATTTAAAGATAGCAACTATTAACTTAAAATATGCTTAAAGGTAAAACAGATTTCATTTCCCCCTTCTCTACATTCCCCTAGATCCAAACATATTTTGAAACAAAATTCTTACTGTTAGGAAGAAGTAAGCTACGAATGAGTAATGAGATGGAATCCTTAAGCATGTAGAATAACTTTTGGATAATAAAAAACATATCGTTTCCGCTTTCCTCCGCCGGAGAGAGCACCGTATTCGGCCCCTAAGGTTCTTCGCGCCAACCCTAGAGAACAGTCTCGTCGCGCTCATGAACTAGGGTTAGCTCGGATTTTTCAAAATTGCCAACTAGGATTGGGTTTGCCACGTCGACGGGTTTTAACGTCATTATGGGACTGAACATTATTTTCAAATCGACCATTTAAAAAGTAAGGAGTTGCCTAACAAAAACCTGAAGTGCAGGGACCAATTTCAAAAGTTGATACAAGTGTAGGGACTAAAGATTTAATTTTTATTTAGCCTTGTTTTTATTGTTATAAGTTGTGAAAAATATTGTCTTGATACGATGGATATCCCTGGTAGAACGCCTCCGTTTCTTTACCATCCCAAAGAAGTTCTAATTATACCAAAAAAAAGAAAATGGTTCTAAAGTATAATTATATATATTTTCTGTCTATATTATAAGTCACTTTAACTACCTCATTAGAACCACAAAAAGTTGGTGAACTCATTAACTTTGTTTGAAAATAAAATACTTTTCTCATTTTACCTATATTTAAAGACATAAAAAACAATGGATTTTTTTTTTGGCCAACATGAAAAACAATGGATTAGACTTTAAATATTTTCCTAATAAATTATAATATGGGTAATATTTAGAAAAAACATTCATTAATGATCCACTGAGGACCTATTTGGTATGAGGAATTTTTTTGTGGCTTCACAAGTCTAGCCAATTCAAGAGGAGGCAAAGTGATTTAATTCATAAAGTGGCTATTGTAGAAACAAGCAACAAATCCCCCCGCGCGTTGCGCGATGCAACATCTACAACATTTGACTCACAAACTGACATTATATGCATTCACTTCCATTGTATTCATAAATCTTGTACATACTCCAACTTAATATAAAACAATTTCATTCAATGTTTTAAATATTCTTTAACCATACAACATTCATCACCTAATCAGCATCTACGGTCACAAAATACATAGCAAAACCTTATCATAATTTTCACCTAGTACATATATGATTCAACACCAACCAAAAAAAGAAAAACTAACTTCATTAAACATAGGTAATTAGCAAATACACATATATCTCAACGGAGGTTAAAAAAAAAACTCTTGTAGCATCACACAATGAAGTTAGATCTTGGCCATCTACAAAAAGAAAAAAACATATTAAGTTATTTAGAATAGTAAAATATTTAATGTAATACACATTAGTTGTTGTAAAATGCTTTATTCTAACCATAGTTTCTGTATAAACCTCCAACAGCGTGCTGCACCAGCACATATTCCCCAAGTTGAACCCCAAAGCCTGTGTTTTTGGAATAGTTATACCAGCAAGCTCCCTAAACAGGACAACTCTAAGTTCATTCATTGCACTAATTACATATTAAGATGAAAATTGACAAACACTTAATAGACATTCACTTTTAGAAAAAATGTGGCAAGCAAAAAATAAATATACAACCGACCAAAACTTACTAACCTTCTTGTCTGATTGGATCCTCAAGAATAAGAACTAACTCCTTATAAACACCAAGAATCATTGTAGGAATAGCTCCTTGTATTTTATCTTCATTTTGAAAGTAATTTGTGATGCGCGGAATGATTTCACTTACATGCAACTAATAGTTTATTTTCATTTCAACAATAATTACAAATCAGCTCAAAACGCTAAATACCTACACTATGAAATGGTTCAATGTATCCCTTAAACTTAAACAATAGTGCAATGCACCCTACCATGAAATGAAGAATTCTTAGTGGTGGGAAACCCACATGCACTCATCATGCAAATTATGATTGGCTTTATGGGTTTGCCATCAAGATCTACCCTCACAACTGAAGCCACTACCTTAAATACAAGAGTATGCATTTGTGATTCTCGTCAGTCAAACAGTCATTTTTAACATATGGTAGACCACCTAAAACAATCATTTTTTTCATGTGATTCTCAAGCATAGACTCCCCATGAGTTGCATGGGTTGCATCTGCTACATTTCACATTCAACCAATGCACATACCTTCCCTTCATCCATTTAAAGTTTTCATTGATAGTATCAACATTAATTAAAGTCAAGAACTTCGACAACATCATCTTTATTTCATTTCTCAAACTGATATATCTTTGCATATATGAAATCAAGTTGCATTTGTGGCTCTCTCAAACAAAAATAAAATGTTGTTCTCTTCATATGAAGTAGTCTTATTTGATATATATTTTCATTTTATATGCTAATCAAATGTAGCTATAGTTTTGATCAAGTTAATCACCAATCACCAACCCCCCCTGCACGGGACGTATAAACTTCAACTCATCTCTTTCAACCCTACATATAGGCTATTCATCACAACCATATTCTCTTTGACTGCAAATATAATTAATCAGTTCTTATCAATTAGGTACTTCTTTAACACCCCCGGCCCATTGTGCATATGATTTCAAAAGCATGGCCTCCCCCACATGACGCCCAAAATGATTTCACTGCAATTAATAATTTATTTCTATTAATAAAATACTTATCCTGAAGTATCAAGGGAGTTAAAAAAGAAACCATCTTGCTTTAAATAAGAGCACCACAGGGCATAAGCGTCAGGAAGAACCGAGAAGCAAGCTTCACTATCACATCTCTCATTTTCTCTGCCACTTTCAGGAGAGAACGAATTTGACAATGGGCCATAGTAATGAAAGAAGCATGATTCAGTGTAGATGCTTTCAACACATTGAAGTTGTGCCTGAGGAAGAAGGAATATGGAGAGCATTTGAGCATTTAAGTAGGTGAAAAAAATTCAGCGAAGATAGAGAGAGAAAATTGATGGCTATAATGGGGGGGACATTCAAATTTCAAAATTTGAAAGTTGTAAAATAAGTTTGGGGAAAAAATCAACATGATAACCACAGGCAGCAATATTAAAAGGCAGTCAATTTGGAATCGAAGCAGCCTCTTCTTTCACATAAATGGCAGAGTTAAAAAGCAATTTAAACTGGTGCTTAGCATTCTTGTAATCCTTCCCATTAGGTATCACCTCCAAATTTGCAATAAAGTAAGAATGCCCTTCTACAGGGTCTTTCTAAAACTGCTTAAACAGATACTTGTTCATGATTGAAGCTTGGATCTTACTACCCTACAAACAAATATGCAAAAGATGAAACTGTGATGTAAGGAAACACATTGAAGCTAAGATATGCAAGGTAGTTATGTTAACCTACTGACCTCTTCATCCATAAGAAGGAAACATATAGCATACAACTGAGTTGGTGAGTCCTTCTGATAGCTATTCCACCTCCTCAACACACGTACAACAATCCTCCACATATCAATGCTATCATCAATATCTTTGATCATTGAGCACTTCTTAACAGCCATTGAAGACATATAATAAGATCACAATGTCAACATATACCAGACTGCTCAATATTGAGAAAGCTTGAAAACAAAGGTGACTTATATAGAAGTCGTTCCGACATAGGCATTCACTTGATGACACGCACAGAAAAATGGAATATTAATTCTATTTTGAGAAAAGTAACAAACCACAGTAAACTGCCCTTATTAGTACAACTATTTCTATTTCTATTTCTATTAGGCCACCCATTAATACTTTAGACATGCTCTTGATTTTTTTCGTATATTAGCTGAACTGATACTCTTGCGGTCATAAAAAGTTGGATCTACTTTGTACATACATGACATTGGGCAGAAGGCAGTATGCATTAGGAAGTAGGAGTTTTTTAAAAATATGCAGTAGGTTGGAACTGTACCAGAGAATGTCACTATTGATACCTACTCAAGTATGGAGCATCTGCATCATGTCTGTTTTATCCCCTTTAAAAAAACAAAAACTTCCTCAGAAGTTGACCATCAGAATATGGATAGACAAAACATGCACATTGATTTTCAAAGGATCAAATGATGTAGAGGAAAATGGTATAGTAATTCAATTTTGAGAAAAGTAACAAACCACAATAAACTTCCCTCTACAGTACATCTATTTCTATTGGGCAGAAGGTAGTAGACATTAGGCATTAGGAATTAGAATTATGAAAATTAAAAATTACATAGTAGGTTGGAACTGTACCATAGAACGTCATTGTTGATACCTACTCAAGTATGGAGCATCTGTATCACCTACCTTCTTAGCAATCAAAGACAGAAGCTACAGACAATTGTCACATCGTATAACCTGTGGTGCATTTAAAACAGATCAGTGAAAAGATCTTGATGAGAACACATTCAATGACAAGCAAGTAAGATGACTCAGTTAAATTATGAACATTTTGCTGTGGCACACATATTTGTGGGTGTGGGAGAGCTTGATAGATGACTGATGCAAAAAAGAAAAAAGAAAAAATAAAAGACTGCCCTTCATGTAATCTACTTCTCCCTTAGGCCATGTTTGGTATGATGGAATTAGGGGTGATGGAAATGGAATTGAGGATCAATTCCATCATGATGCTTGTTTGGTATGATGGAATTGAAAAATTTTTCAATTCCATGTGGAAGCCAAATAGGCTCAATTCCATCAAAATACCTAAGATTTATAATTCCATGTAATCATTTCCATCTATTACCCTCCACTACCTTCAAAAAAAATAAAAAATAAAATATTGAAGGACATTTTGGTATTTTTATACAAAAATTAGATCTCATTTCCAAGACATACCAAACATACTTTTAGTCCCCATTTCCATTTCCATTTACATATCCATATCCATATCCATTTCCATCAAAATCAATTCCAGCGTACCAAACTGGCCATTAGTATTTGATGAGTAAAAAAGAACAAATTATCAGTCATTTTCATTCCTGGCCATAACTTAAATGCCATTAAACCCTTGCGTTGTGAATTGATGCATATGAATACCATCAAAAAACCACATTATATCATAACTGAAATCAGAATTAATCTTTTCTTCATCCGCAGAAAAATAAATTGGCCTTAGACCCTTCCAGATTGATTGAATATGTTAATAACCTTTAACATTTCATCCTTTTTATTGAATTTCCCTTAACATTACTCAAAACTTGTGGTCCTCCAGATAACAACTGATTAATTAGGGAGTCATAACATTTCTTATAAGTTATAGACCAACATATTACAACTAATTAATTGGTGAGTTATAACATCACTCAGAAGTTGTGGTATTCCAGACTAGACAAAAAGTAGTATGGTTCTAACTTTGAACATGCAATATACATTAATCAGGGAATATAAGATTAATATACAATAATCAAATTAAAGAAAATAATCCCACAGTTTTAGCACTCACATCTTCACCCAATTCCTACAATTTAGTACCCAATCAATTAGAATGTCCACCCTAAAAAAATACAAACCAAATCACCCTGATTGATTTGGACAGAATAGAATAAAAAAAGTGTGCTCTTAGCTATAAAAGTAACATAATTTAATCTAATTTACTGGAGAAGAAAGGAAGATAAATACAAAGACAAAGGATATGGCATACATTACTCTTCAGATAAAAAAAAAAGGAAAACAGAGAAAACACATCAATACAGCACAGCTCACTGATCCATCTGCGAGTTTGGTAGATAAACCCTTCTAAAAGACTATTTGCTTAAACACCCAAAAGGAAGGGGAACAAAAGCGTCAAGCACTCAAGCTTCATAAAAAATCAAATGCAAATGTCTTGGGCTTCTCACCAATAATGAGTGGCAACATAACAACACAGATCAGCAGATCCTATTCAGCTTATAGAACTATTATGATGTTTTAATTTTAAACATAGCATTTCCTCATAGTATCTGCATGCAACATGGATAATTCATTGTCAAAAAACTCATAATCTAGTTCCGACCATAAGGAAATGCAAGGCCCTTTCTAAGGCATTACCTCTACAGCAAAGCATGCCCAGATCTTGTTGTTTCGGGTTTCCATCACCCCCCTCAAGATGGTCAACCCCAATCCTCTGATTAAGTCAGCTATCTCCTGAAAGAAACCTTGTTCTTCACAAAGCATCTGTATATATTAATCAACCATACACATTACAGAGGTGATCTAGAAATATAATATCCCGAGAAGAAATTTATAATAGATTATTATAGCACCAAATACTACCTCAACTAACATCTGATGGGGGGATTCAGATCCTCAACTATGATGGGGTAAACCATTGATTGTGAGCCAATCTCATATGCCCATGTAACCCCTCCCTCAAAATTGTCGTTTTAAAGCAGTCCGCCTTCCTTACTCATAATCTGCATATTTTCGGAAGAAAGAACATCAATATCTTCACTTTTTCTTATCAACATCAATTTAATCACAGTATCCACATGTCATCAGAAAAATAGTACCATGATAATTACCATAGAAACAAAAAATTATATCTAACAGCCCTAACACAAATTGAAATGTAGATGATACAAGAGAAAGAGTTAGGTTCCAGTAACACCTTAATTATTTGGTCCAGCTCAATGTTCAAACCTGATTAAATTGCAATTCACTAACTCCATCCCTAAAAATAAAACACAAATCAGAAAAAAAAGAGCTAAATAAAAGGAATCAAACATATAATTGGAATGAGAAGAAACAAAATGTGAGTCCATATTAATGCTTAGAAAATTTTCAGAAGAGCAAAATTGAAAATAGATAAAATTGAGACAATTTGGATTGCTTAGTGAATTTGGTTGTCGTCTATGACCTCTTAAAACTTTGCAACAAGTTAAATTGAAAGCCAAAAAAAGGATCCCCTTTACACATTTGGTCAATTAACATACAAACAGAGGGAAATTAATCAGCACATGAAAACTTGAAATTTGATTTAACTTCACTACATTTGATTTAACTTGCAATTTTTTCCTTTACTTCCTCTGTTTTAGCAGCTGCCATTGATGTCAACAACTGTAACTGAAGAGGAAATTTGGACTTCTTTTGAGTTTTAACGCTTGGTTTGAACTGTATATAGGAAGGAAGTGAGAAGATACATACCAGGAGGAACATTATCTGAAACACACAAAAAGGGACTGAAGCGGGAGGCAAGAGTCGATCGCTGCCAGCAACCAAATCAAGAGCGACAGAACCATCGTCTTTAGTGCAAAGAAGTAAAAAGTGTTTCCTGAAAGCAAACATATAGAAGAAAAAGTATAAGATGATGGGATGAAGAAAAAGTGAACGAAATGAAAATCGCAAGCAAAGAAGAAGGAAAAAAACAGAGCCTTTCTTCAATACCTATATTTCGGCTTGATCTCCTGTCGACAGCATTTTTCTGGCTTCTGGAAGACAGATCTGGAATGTTGCCGAGCTCAGACTGATTTGGAAAAAAGTAGTTTCCGAGCTCAGAATGATCCATAAGATCTGGAATGACATCTGAAATCTATATTACTTTCAGTTCACCTCTGAATCGAACTTTGAAGAAATTTTTGTTTCTTGCTTGACTACTGAGATGTCGAGTAAGAACAACACTCCTTCACAGCCTCAGGTGGAATAAAGGCTAACTGTAATATCCTAAATTATAATTAAGGGCTAATAACTTCAAAGTGATGTAAAATGTGCTTGATGAGAGTATCGTATATGTTATGACAATTAGGGGCAAAATGGTAATTCACCGACCAATTGGACAGTTACCAAAGAGAAAACTTATTGGTAATTGATATCAATGGCTAAGATTGAATAAGCAAGGGAGTGGGATTGTGTGTGTGCATGTTCAAGTAAGCCAAGGAAGATGCCTCAAGATGTTGACATTTGGCATCATCTCACACTCCTTTGACAAGTCAACAATAGCAACTCATTGTTTTCTCTTCCCTCCCATTCTTTTAGGTCAGCAAATGGGCTAAAGTAGAGACCAAAAATCTGATTATTTTCCCTTCATCATCATCTCATCTCTCCTCTTATCTCCATTTTCGTCTAAAGTTTGAAGGAAAGAGAAAGAAGAAGGCTCAAGTTATGTGAGGATTTGTTCTTGTATGCTCAACTCACCTTCATTAATATTGTTTATGAGGTTGAGGGCTTTATTCCTATGGTTTCAGATTTTTGATTTGTGGTGTTTGAGAACTTGTGGAAATTTAGAAGTGAGGGAAACAAGGAACTAGCCTGGGAAGAAGTTAAGGTGAGTATTTGGAACCTTTTGGTATATTCATTGTGGTTATTGGTTTAGTCTTGAGATTTTGTGATTTTTCCCTGGTTTTTGGTGAATTTTGAAATGTGTGAATTAGTTAGTGTTTAGTGTGAAATTGGTGTCATAGTGTGTCCTTGAGCATTTGAAATTGATTTGGAATGTTGGTTTGGATTGGTTTGCAATATGGTGGTTTGATTGAGTTCTTGGTAAGACATGTGGTGGTCATTGTGTAACATGTCAATGGAGGTTGAATTGGGTTGTTTTGATGATTTCATTGGATTCCTTGTGCAAATTTATGTGGGAATGGTATTTGATATGAATTTGGGAACCATTGGCGCAAAATTGAAATGTTGTCCATTGAAAGTTTATTCTGGGCAGTCGGTTGTCTGGATGTTTTGAATAGGCAAATTGTGTCTAAAAATTCTGAAACTTTCCAGATTTAAAGTTCACATTCCAAGCTTCAAAATGAACATACATTTTGTGTCATTTCGTTTTTTGAGCTAAGAACAATGACTGTCCAAAGTTTGGGATTAAAACTGGAATCTGTTTTGGAGTGGTGGTGAATTTCGTGTAATTCTGTACTTCTGTGGTGATTTCCAGTAATGGCCAATATTTTTCCTAAGAAGAGAACTTAAATAGCTTTTATTTGACTTTAGAATCACCTCATTTTGATTTTTCTAGAATTAGTTATGATTTTTCAAAGTTCCCTTGGCTGCAACCAGAAATTCTTGACTGCAACGCAAAACTTTCTGTGCACGTTTTGGCCGCAGCCAGAGAATTCCTAGCTGCAGCCAAAACCCTATTTTCAGCATTTTGTGACTTTGCAAAGTAATTTCCAACTTAGTACTTTCTAATCCTTTTAGGTTTTCTTTAAGCTTGTTATAACCATTTAGGGGACTCATATGGAACCTATTTTAAGTGTTTGAAAGTAAGAATTGGGGGTAGGAAATTAATCCACCATTCTTGATTTTGTTTATAGGCTTTGACATTTGTCGTACCCGCGAGCCTGCTGTGCCAAAGGACGTCAGGAAAGAACAAGGTAGTGACTCTTTCTCTTATACTGTGTGTGAAACATTGTATGTATGTGTGTCATGCATTGAGAACACTTTGTGTTACATTGGAATGCTTTGAGATTACAGCGAAAGCTGACGCCTAGTGATGCTTTGTGAATACTTTGTGAATACATTGAGATCGCAGTGAAAGCTGACGCTTAGAGTTTACAACCAGGAGTGCTGTCGCTTGTGGTGTGAACCATGATACATTGTGATGCTGCTAACATGACCTTATATTCTATGTGTTTATGCACTGTGTGAGTGATTTGTTACTACTGGGATTCTCTTGAATCTCATTCTTTCCAATGACTAACATTTCAGACAGGGTGAGTGGCTCTAAGGAGAAGCAAGCAACCTGGAGCGATTAGGCCCTTTGGGGTATATTTGGTTTTGGGATATTGGTTATCCACTTTTGGAATTGGGATTATTGTATATGTTGAGATGTAAATATTATATTTGATTTTGGTAATGTAATCCCCTTGGGAAACCTATAAACCCTTAGTTTATATATGTACAACCCGGGAGTTGCCGGGGTTTTGGTTATACACTCTGATATGTATGAATGTAAATTAACTGCACAGGTAATTATATTCGAAAATTCGAAATTGAGACCATGGGAGGGAAAACTTTTGAACGATTTTGTGAAAACCCTACGGTAAAGTAGAAAGTTGAAAAGAGTTTAAGTTATCCAATGGTCTCTAAACCACTTTAATTATGCGTTATTGAATCATAATTACGCTAATTAAGGCAGGGGGTTACACTAACTCCAAGCAAAAGTCCGAAAATTGAATGGCATCAGTGTGGGTGAAGATCAAAGCCTAGCAGTCGGGTAGAGTCGGTGAAGATAGAAATTTTGCAGTCGACCAGAGTGAAGACTGAAGACCAACTCCATTCAGAAGTGACAGGGTGGGTGAGGTCCAAAAAATGAAAAAGCAGACGTACAGGGTGGGTGAAGTTAGGAAATGGAAAAAGCTATCAATAAATGACATTGGAACAGCATCCAATGTTTTGAACTAAATCATGGTTGAATTTTATTGAGTTGGAACGAAGCCAACTATGTGCAACCGGCTTGATAAGGTAAGCCGCTACTGTTGTAAGGAACAGTAAAGCAAGAGACAGAATAGGGAAGACAAAAAGCAATGGCTTAAAGTGCTATTCCTCTTATGTATATATTGATGTAAGGGAATATCTGAAATATGGACCAACGCGGCTACTCTTCCTAGAGGGTTTTGACAAGGATCATAATAAGAGAAATACTTACATACTCTATGAGTGCTATCTCATCTATACTTTAACTAATTAAAATATAACAACTCATCTTATTTTAATCTCACATGGTTGATGAGTCATCTAGAAAAATTCAAATTTTATGATTTTGAAAAATAATAACTCAAGAGAGGGAATTGAGTTTCTTGTTTTTCTAAATTATGAGATTTATGTTTTTTAAAATCATAAATTTGAATTTATTTAGATGACCCATCAGCCATGTGATATTAAAATGAGATGATTTATTGTATTTTAATTAGTCAGAATGTAGCATCCCAATTTTTGCTAGTACTTAGAGTTAGTTGTAGTTTAAGTTTTAATTAGTCAAGAGTATATGATAAATTAATAATTTAAAGGAAGCATTAAGTTCTAAATATTATTCTACACAAAAAAAAAAATAATACAAATAAAATATCTCCTTAAAATAATTATTTTAAATACATAGATATGCGAGTGTAAACTTATCTTCTCATTAAAATAAGTAGTATATAAAAAAAAAAGTTGTTTGAATGTAACCATTATTATTTATTTTTTTTTAAAAATAATATTATTTTAATGGATGTCAAATCCTAAACTACTTCTACTCCGCTTATTCCCTGCCACACCCACAATTTTTTGGTCAGGTAATTTTCTTCTCTTTTTCAATTTCCCGCCGTCGTCCATGGCTGCATCTCCATAGGAAATTATCTTGTCATTGCTCCTATATATATATATATATTCTCCCTTCATTTCTTTAATATTTTTTCATATAGCATGTCTTGTCTTGTCTTATTTTTACTTTTCCACGTTTTCTCCCTCAATGACTTTAAATCCATATATGTTTGTACATTACCCAAGGTGTTCCAAAAATCCCTCTCTCTTTCCTGTGCATACATTGACATTAAATTCATCTTGTTCTCACTGTGTGTTCCTCTTGATTTCTTCCAACATGTTTTCGTCCTTTGTGCACATATTACATTTTTTTGCTTCTTTCTATTTCACATCCAGCCTTGAAGTTTCTGATTTTTATATATAAATCCATTTAAAACCGTTGAATTCACTTAAATATTTTACCCTGCCATCTTATCTCTATTTCACTCTTTATTGTCTATTTTTCTTGTGAATCTAACATTTATCTCCCACTTTTTCTCCATTACCATCATATGGTATCATTTCAAACCTTTATATATATATATATATATATATATTCTAATCTATTGAACCCATCCATATATATTCCCTTCATTATCCTATTACTAAGCCCATGCGCCTCTGCACCTATATTTTATGTTTCTCTTCCTTGTTATTTTGAAAAGTTTGCGCATATCTTCCCTTTTCTCCATCTTGTACACATAAGAAAGTATGAACCATTTAGCATTATCTTATCTATTAAAATACACCCACTGTTCCAACATGATACTTATTTATTTATTTTTGTTATTATTATTTATTCTTTACGAACATTACTTATATTTAAAAGACATGTTTTATCATATTTAAATATTCTGTCCTAGATAAATAAATACGATAACTTATATTATTGGTTAATATGTGTGTATATAATATTAGTCTTCAAGAGAGTAACCTTAATGTTTTATTGAAGTTTTAGAATAGTTCTATAGAAATTATAGAATAGTTTGGGGTAAAATGCTAATAGATAATTATATTTATGTTTTGTAGACTCTCATGGAGAGATTTTGAGTCACTCTGTGTGATTGTTTGTGAGTTAGGGAATACCAGGTAACTCTTAATATTTTTTCATATACTTGTGAATTATTTATGAATGTGAATAACTATCTTTTATAAAAAAAAAAAAAGGATTGAATTATATGTATATGTGTATGTATTATAAATTTCTAAGTAAGTAATGTTATAGGTAAATTTCTTTATAACTCACTTGATTCACATAGTAAATGATTTAATTATAATTAATGTATTGTTGGATTATTGTTTTCTTTTAGGCATACTTGAGTATGTGATGATATGTTATATGAATGAAAGCATGATTTATTGTATCTTGCCTTTTAATTATATTATTGGTGATTTAATATAACTGTCAATATGGTTGCATTTGTGATGGGTTGGAGTAAGGAGGAATTTGTATGTTGAGATCTTTTACCACGTGGTATGCCATCACTCGATACACAATGAATGGTACTTGTCAGGGCTCCTTCTTCCATGTTTTCCTTTGGCCGGGATTGCATTGGAGTTGTGGGACATATGACACCTCCTTAGTTGTGTTCTTTTAAGGAGGGGAGCCATAGTTCAGACTTAAGCTCTACACCTTTGGTCGGGTGTATCTTAAGAACTGATGAGCTTGGGACAATCCAGTCAAATGGATGGGTTTCTGTTGGACTATGTGTTAGCCTATGGCTCCAGTCAGCGGAATAAGGATGGACGGTGATATAAGAGAGGTTGGATCTTACATATTGCATATTGCATAATTGTATATTACATGTTGTGATGAAAATACATATTGACATAATGATGATTAAACTTGTTTTTGTCTTGTATGAGGATTATGGTATATACGAATATATATGTAATCAATTCCTTCTTTTATCATATGTGATTTGCTTGTGTACAGTCGAAACTTTCAGTAGTAACTAAGACGTGGAATTTTATCCCTATATATTAACATTTTTCAGGTGACTGTTCTAGTAGGGAGCAAGGGAAGGCACCTATGGAGTGAGCCTTGAAGGCTCTTTTGTGCTCCTAAAACTCATGTTATGTTATTTTTATTGTCATGATTCTAAGACTTCCGCATTTTATTTTGTTTTGTTGAAATATTTTGAGAATTTGATTTAACATTGAGATGTGGGTTTTATTTGAACTAATTTGTAGTTTGATGGTTTAGATGTTGAACATCCTTATTGGTGATATTTGAAATACTTTGGTTAAGTATTTGATTGTTTTGATTTGAGGTGTTACATAGAATATAGATGAGGTGGCGCTCATAGAGTATGTAAATATTCCTCTCAAAATACGGAGTCCATCGTTGAACAAGGAGACAATTTATGTCTCCTTCTATGTATTTTCTAATTTATGTCTTTAGCATGAATTTAAATATAGCAATTTTTCACTAAAAATATGCTTGAAATGGGAAAAAGATAGAAAAATTATCTGAAGGTAAAATAAATTTCACTTCTCCCTTCTCTACATTCTCCTAGATCCAAACATATCTGATAATATACGCAAATTTTGGTCGTGATCCAGCCATAATCCATGGATTAGCCTACGTGTCATGGGCCCAATAAGTAGCTTCCTTCAACGATGAAGGTTTCCACTTGAAAGGATATATGACATGTTTGTTTTAGGGTTGGGATTGTTTATAAGTTGCTTTTCACATAAATCGAGATAAAATTTCTCTCACATACTTATCTCGTATGCCATAAGTTACGATTAAAAAACTGTTTTAAAACATTTCAATTGTTATTCCAAACGAGCACATACTAGACCCACCACTTCCTTATCATTGACAAGGGTGAGCAAAACCAAATTGTTACCAAACCGAATTAAATGTATTTTTTCGTTTTTTCATTTTGGTTAATTAGTTCGGTTTTCAGTTCAGTTAGGATAATAAATTTTGATTTTTAACCGAAAAATCGAAATGTATATAATATTTTTATAAAAATATAATATATGAAATTAAAGCTCAAACTTTGATTAAAAAAAAAAAAACTAATGCCCAAACCATATTTATCAGGGCAGACAACCACTTGAAGTTACAAGCAAAAATAAATTGCGACCTCCCACGTATCAAGGAAATTTCATCCACTGAACTATAAAACTATCGACATAATTTGGAAGATGGCTAAACAACTAGAGAGGCTAATTCTCAATCAAGATCACATGTTTCTCTTCTACCTATATGACACGAGGCCTCGTGTCCGTATATAGAATTGGCATACCACGTGGCACTAACAACTTCACCCAACATAACAATTCACAATGTGTTCATGTCTTTCCAACGATATGGGCAATGCTATAATTAAATATAAGGAAATTGAGTCAAATGACATAACATGCCCTGAAAGGAATTAAATAATATCAAATGAAAATTTATAAACGTAATGCATTATGAAATGATTATATCTATGCTAATTAAAATATTTTAACTGTACTTACCACAACTCTTTTGTCAAGAAGGGCTTTCAACCACACACTATAAGCCTATCTAGATTATCTCCTCATTTTTTCTCCTCATCCCATCTCTATCTTTAAATTAACAGTTGAACGGATGAGATTTAATATCTTATAAAATTATATTATAACATTATATAAAAATATAAAAAAAAATTAGAATTTGATATGAACAATTCACAATTGTATACGACATGAAAATAGCCAAAAAATAAAATATTTTATAAAATATTTTTTCAATAAAATGAGGGAGATGATATGGGAAGAATAGAAAGAGAAAAAGGAATGATGAGTGGATTCAAATCCACTATAAACTTGTTAAAATTAAAAGGATTCAAATTCACTATAAACATATTTTTTTAAAAAAAAGAATGATGAGCGGATTCAAATCCACTATAAACTTATTAAAATTGAAACTCAGTCACTAAAGTCATCATCACAAAAAAATTCAAAATTAACTAAACCACAATTCAAATTATGATACCGTCCCACTTTTCCACATCACAAGAAATTAATAACCCGATAACGTTAAACATTCCAGAAAGATTCACGACGAAATTGCCTTGAAATAACAACCCCCCACAACGATGAGGTATTTGCAGACAAACAAGCCCAGTGACCAACACCAACCCACACATCAAGAAAGAGCCCAAATCAATACTTTCATAAGCCCAAAATCAAGAGATAAAAGTACCCAATAAAATATAAAAGGGAAACCACAATTTCTCAAATCCCCAGTGACTTCAAACTCGACTTAAGAAATCTATCCTTAATCCTGCCATTTGATACAAGGAATGTTCGATTAAATGAACTAGGTATTTTATTTTATTTTATTTTTTTGATAGCAAATGAACTAGTTATTTTATATATTTTGAAACTTTATAGCTATTCGTATATATTTTCTATAATATAAACAAATGGTTTTATTGGCCAGTGGTGATATAACTTTTTGGAATTTTGGTTGTTAATGGATGGGAAGATTAAATCTCACGTTTATTATCCTACCTTGAAAAATTCTCCAGTCGCCTTTATCAAATTCAAAACTTTGACCGCCCGCCAGCAATGACTGATGACTATTAGGGCCTGTTTGGGTTAGCGATGCAGAAGTGGTTTGTTTTTTAATCTAACTTTTATAAAAGTCAAATAGAATAAAAGTCATATTGTAAATGTGATTTGTGTTTGAATTGATTGTAACAAAAATGACTTTTTTTGGAAAAGCCAAACTTTTGAGCTTTTTCTCAAAAGCTGCTTTTAGAAGAAAAAAAAAAAATCCAATTGTCAAAATGCTAATCCAAACACCCCCAATTTTCAAAAAACCAGAAATCACCGTGATTTTAAAAAAAAAGAAGAAGCAAATTTTGCCGTCCCAAAAAGGCAATTAGTTGGTACTCCAGTGGCCACAGCCGACGGCTAGGGATCTGATGGCCAACTGATAGAGGAATTTTTTTTCTTCATAGGGGTACTTAAATCATTTCATTGAACAAATTAATTTCATAATAATTTCTAGAAATGATATAAAAATTACTATGTTATATTTCAAGATTATTTTAAGATATGCAAATTATCAAATACATTTAGGGTTAAGGTTGATCCAATACCTTAGAGTATGTCTTTACGTGCATCCATTATCAATTTTTTGCTTTTTTCAATAGTCACCCCCAATTTTTTTTTTATACTCATCTTCCATGTTTTCAGCCCTAATATTTAATTATTTTTAGTACTAAAAATATGGGAGATAAAAAACTTTCACTTCACGGGACTTTTTGGAGTAAACAAGGAAGTTAAAATTGTTGCTAAAATGTATTTTAAGGATAACATTGAGCCACAAAATATTTTAAAATACTAAAAGCAAGTGAAAAAACATCTTAGAATAACCACAAAATACTGTATGATAGTTAGTACAGTTGAAAAAAATACTCAATATACTGAATTAATTATAATTAATGCATTTATAGTCATTATCCTCTCTGTCAATTTCAGGGCCCATGGCACTGATGAATTATTTTAAAATCTTTAGGCCGAAATACGAATGCGGAAAATTGAACGGGGTTTATGAAAGAAAAGGCCCAACACTGACAACATGCTTTCCACACGGTTCCTCCATCATTAGATATTGTCAACTTTTTTTTTTAATTTTCATATTTATCAATATTTTTCTTAATTTATCTATATTAATATTTCTTCAATAACAATAAAAAAAGAAAATGAATGAAAGAATTGAGGAAGATAACTAGGGAATTTTAAAAAAAATATATATATATATATATCATATTAACTAACTCAACTAATTTTTTTAATCTAATTAAATTAGGTAAATATGTCTTATATTAAGGATTAATGAGAGTATGACTTATTTATTATTTAATGGAGTACTATTTGTTTCAACCTTCACAAGGATCATTGTTCTATTACTCCATCCTATCCATTTTGCAAAATGTTTCTAGCGAAACTTTCAGCTAGCTCCCATAGATGGAACTTTATTTCAGTCAATCTTTGAAAATATCCAAAATTTAACTGCACTTCTTTAAGTTAAAATGAAATTGAGTTTAGTAAGTGAAAAGGCAATGATTCGCTAGTTCTTTTTGTCTTGTTAATTGTCATATTTATCTTGTAAATATCTTTATTTATTTTGTGAATTTCCTTATTTATCTTGTAAATGACCAAAATATTTTTAACTCCATAGGTTCTTTCAAATTCCTTTATTTATCTTATAAATATCTTTACTTATTTTGTAAATGCCCTTATTTGTCTTATAAATTCTCTTATTTATCTTATAAATGGTCAAAATGTTCTTGTTAACTCTTTGGTTTCTTTTAAATCTCTTTATTTATATTATAAATGCCCTCATTTGTCTTGTAAAAAGCTCTTTTGAAAAAAATTAAAGGAAGGGCATCATTATCTATTTATTCACAAAATTTAATTCCAGTCAACCCCAAGGGGTGCAGTGAAGTTTTGGATTTTTTTTGGGTTGATTGAAATAAAAATTAATAATTGCAATTAACAACTTTAATATACATATTGACACCTTGAGCTCTTCAAATATTGTCAGGGCATATTGGTCTTTTGGAAACACTTTCTAATCCCAGATTCTTCCCACAAGTCTGACTTGAGATTTGTGCTATTGGACTCCCTGATATATCTTTTCCCTATTCTAAACGTATTTTTCTAAGATTTTGTAACACCCTAGATTTTATTCCCCAATATGCCTTGTAAACATTTTTGGCATTTAATGAAATGGAAGGGTGAATTTTGGAAAATGTGATTATGCTGCCAGTGAAAACTTCCGGTAAGGCAGTGAATCTGTCATGCCATTTTGGATGATCAAATGATGATCAAAAGTTATGAAATTTTATAATTTGATGGGCACGGCCAACGGCTAGAGATCTGTGGCCAACTGATAGAGGAATTTTTTTTTTCTTCATAGGGGTACTTAAATCGTTTCATTGAACAAATTAATTTCATAATAATTTCTAGAAATGATATAAAAATTACTATGTTATATTTCAAGATTATTTTAAGATTTGCAAATCATCAAATACATTTAGGGTTAAGGTTGATCCAATACCTTAGAGTATGTCTTTACGTGCATCCATTATTTTCTGAGTTATTATTACTCTTTTTCATATTTTTAGTGCTCTTATTTAACATTTTCAATCATCAATTTTTTGCTTTTTTCAATAGTCACCCCCAATTTTTTTTTTTTATACTCATCTTCCATGTTTTCAGCCCTAATATTTAACTATTTTTAGTACTATAAATATGGGAGATAAAAAACTTTCACTTCACGGGACTTTTTGGAGTAAACAAGGAAGTTAAAATTGTTGCTGAAATGTATTTTAAGGATAACATTGAACCACAAAATATTTTAAAATACTAGAAGCACCTGAAAAAACATCTTAGAATAATCACTAAATACTGTATGATAGTTAATACAGTTGAAAAAAAAATACTCAATATACTGAATTAATTATAATTAATGCATTTGTAGTCATTATCCTCTCTGTCAATTTCTGGGCCCATGGCACTGATGAATTATTTTTAAATCTTTCGGCCAAGATACGAATGCGGAAAATTGGACGGAGTTTATGAAAGAAAAGGCCCAACACTGACAACATGCTTTCCACACGGTTCCTCCATCATCAGGTATTGTCAATTTTTCTATTTATCAATATTTTTTTAATTTATCTATATTAATATTCCTTCAATAACAATAAAAAAATAGAATGAATGAAAGAATTGAGGATAATAATTAGGACATTTTTTTAAAAAAATAATATATATTATATTAACTCACTCAACTAATTTTTTTGATCTAATTAAATCAGATAAATATATTTTATATTAAAGACCAATGAGAACATGACTTATTTATTATTTAATGGAGTACCATTTGTTTCAACCTTCACAATGATCATTGTTCTATTACTCCATCCTATCCATTTTGTAAAATGTTTCTAGCGAAACTTTCAGCTAGCTCCCATAGATGGAACTTTATTTCAGTCAATCTCTAAAAATATCCAAAATTTAATTACACTCCTTTAGGTTAAAATGCAATTAAGTTTAATAAGTGAAAAGGCAATGATGCCCTAGCTCTTTTTGTATTGTTAATTGCCATATTTATCTTGTAAATATCTTTATTTTTTTTGTGAATTTTCTTATTTGTCTTGTAAATGACCAAAATATTTTTAACTCCATGGGTTCTTTCGAATTTCTTTATTTATCTTGTAAATGTCCTTATTTATCTTATAAATTCTCTTATTTATCTTATAAATGGTCAAAATGTTCTTGTTAACTCTTTGGTTTCTTTTAAATATCTTTATTTATATTATAATTATTTGTCTTATAAAAAGCTCTTTTGAAAAAATTAAAGGAAGGGCATCATTGTTCATTTACTCACAAAACTTAATTCCAGTCAACCCCAAGGGAGTGCAGTGAAGTTTCAGATTTTTTTTTGGGTTGATTGAAATAAAGTCTCATCTATAGGTCTTATAGAAATTCTCCCATGTTTCTAACCAATTCAAATGTGTAAATAAAAACATGGGAAAATTTCAGTCAACTCCCCAATTATAGCCGTTTCATTTCAATTAACCTCCAAAGAATTTTGAAACTTCACTACACCCCCCACAGATCATAATAAAATTATGTTTTGTGAAACTTTTTTGAAAAAAGTTCAACCATCGCTGGAACTCTGACGAATAGTCACTGACAGCTGCTTGGCCTGAGTGGCCTCCAGTGGCTAGCCATCAAAGCTCTGGTGCCGTCTAGCCAACTGAAGCTTCGACAACCGAAAATTAATTTGTGTTGTTCATATGCTTATTCCATTGGTTCATGAAGAGTTGGACACTTATAAATGAAACGTGTTCAATTTGTGTTGTTCATATCTACTTGTTCATAAAGAATTAGACACTTGCAAATGGGACTTGTCCATGGATTTGAACAAGTCCCATTTGCAAGTGTTCAAATCACTATGAACAAATAGGATAAACAAATGAACAACACAAACTAATTGGTTAACAAGGAAATATAGGATTATGAACAAGTCTCATTTACAAGTATTCAACATCTAATAAACAAGTGGAATAAATATATGAATAACACAAATTAATCGGTTAATAAGAAAATATATGATCAAGAATAAGTCCCACTTGCAAATGTCTATAACTCCTCACGAACAAGTGAAATAAATATATGAACAAGTCTCATATATTTTCTTGTTAACCAATTAATTTGTGTTATTCATATGTCTATTCTACTTGTTCATGAGCAGTTGAACACTTGCAAATGGGACTTGTTCATAATTATATGTTTTCTTGTTTACCAATTGATGAACAAGTCTCATTTTCAAATATCCAACTCGTCATAAACAAGTAAAATAAACATATGAACAACACAAATTGAACAAGTCTCATTTACAAGTGTATAACTCTTTATAAACAAGTGAAATAAGCATATGAACAACACAAATTAATTTTTAATGGTCAGAGCTAAGACTAGCCAGATGGCATCGAAGCTTTGATGGCCAGCTGCTCCGACCAAGTAGCTATTGGTGACATATTGCCAAAGCTTTGAGACAATTGAATCTTTTTGTTTTTTTTGAAAAAAATAAATCAAGGGCATCAATGTCATTTTTCCGGAAAAACTTAATTTCATTTTGGTTCATGGGGTATAGTAAAGTTTCATAATTCTTTGGGGTTGACTGAAATAAAGTTGCTACAGTGGGGTTTATTGAAGTTTTACTTAAAAACATTTAGAAACATTAAATTTGTCGGAAAATTCAAGTAATTTCTAATATTACCTCTATTAATCTCATTAAACTCCAACATCATATCATTACTTTTCAATTTTTACTCTATCTCATTGCCCTTATTAAATATGGACATATCTACATATTTAAAAAATGATTTAATATTCTTTAAAACTAATCATAATGTTTTATAAAAAAGATCAATAATACTTTATAGAAGACATCTTATAAAATAAACAAGAGGAAGTATTTTTGTTTTCCAAGAAAATGTAAAAAATGAATCTTTTAGGCATTCAAGTTTAACTCATTTATAGTTCTTTAACTATATTTGTTAGTTGTTACGACTCATTCATTAAATTTTTAACTCAGTTAAAACAAAGTGCTAGATTTTTTTTTTTTTTTGGCTAATAAATTAATCACCCAATCATCCTATGTGGCAAAAGAGGTTGTTGAAACTAATAAAATATACTGTTGTGGCTTCCAAGTAAGCTCTAAGTGGCTAGGAATGGGACCTTGTTCTCTTTAAGTAATTCTTCCTTAGACCCTCTCCCTTCTCTCTTTGTTCCAGAGGCTATTTATAAAGATCTCATGGTATTGCTATCTCTAGTCTTTAATGTAAGATATATTTAACTAATCTGGATATATTAAGAAAATTAATTATATTAGTTATTTTTTCAAAATGTGAATTATTTTTCCAACAATACCCTCTTAAATCATTTGGACTAAAACTACCAATTGAAGTGAACTCTCTTAACATGGGCAATTAATAGGAATAATTTATTAAAAAAATGATAAATGCGGGAGATAAAGTATATTAAGTTCATATATTTAAGACTAAATCCAACCTCCAATTAACTCTTTAAGACCGGTAGTAACACTACTTTACGATGTATATATTGATGGAGTTTTTTTTAGCATGATATATTGAATTTTGGTTAAAGATGCCTTCATATATTGATGGAAGTTTGCATTTAAGATTATGAAGTTAGTCATTGTACCTTTTTACATGGTGTAAGAATTCTGAGCGTACCTAGAGTCCAATTGACTCATTGAAGTACTCAAACAAAATAGGATCACCAATACAGACCTCTATCACATCACACAAGAAATACACCAAAGAGAAAAGCATAAGAGAATAAGTTTCAAAGGAAAAGAATAGACATATAGTTTTGTGTATCATGTCACGAAATATAGGGTTCCATGTGCCTCTTCCTCAATCGATGTACCCTTTACTCATCAAAGGACATATTGTATCGGTTTAATTATACAAGTTAGAATGATTGGAGAATATCACAATCATTTACCTAATCTGTTCTCTTATTTATATTTTGACCTCAATGCAATTGAGTTTGGGTTCTATTTAATCAAGGGTGGACTAGGTATATTCCAACATGTGGAGATTATTTATCAAGGCTAAAAATCAAAATTATGTGGCTTAGTATTAAGGGAAAAAGAACAAAACAATATCATTTGAACTTACAAAACCCCAAAAGGTGAGATAAGAAATGGATAGGACAGAGAGGTGATTGAGAGGAATCTGAGTTTTTGAAGTTTAGGTGCTTTTACCAAAATGCCCATCAATTTATTTTAATAAAAAAAGCAAGAACCCTTATCAGCCTCATTGCTGGAGCCTTGACTACGGCAGGCTAGTGGGGTAAGGCCGGCCAGTGGAGCTCTAATGTCGGTGTCGAAACGCTGGTGAAAACTTAAATAATGCAATTAACTACTTTGTTATAGAGATGGACAACTTAAGCTCCCCAAGTTTCTAATTTCTATTTTCAAATTGCTAATTGATATACTCAAGTTGTCAACTACGTCAAAATGAGATAGTTGCTAATTGATATACTCAAGTTGTCATTGCATATACTTAAGTTGTCAACAATGTTTGATAGGGGTGTTAACAACTTGAGTATGGGCAATAACAACTTTATAATGGCATTAGAAACACACAAACAAAAACCCAGCCATAAACCAAAATCAGATTCTAACGGTGACTAAAATCGACAGAGAAGATGATGAGAAAGCAGTTGACGATATTGTGGTGGTGAGTGAGAGAAGGAGCCGACATTCTAAAAAAAAACAAGAAGAGCAAAGTGGAGAGAAGAAAAAGCGGAGGCAGAGGGAAGGAATTGGAGGGAAACGAGAGCATGGCACCACCATCAATTCAACGTCTTCCTTCATCCTTACTCCCTTCGTCGAATCACCCCATCTTCACAGGACTCTAGAGCTTCAATTTCGAAGAAGAGGCTAACACTTCCACCTTTCTCAATAATCTTGTTACCCCAATAGCTTCTTCTCACCGAAAAAACCCAAATCGATGATATGGTGCTATTGATCAAAAGAGAGTGGTAGTAGATTTAATTGAGGCTAAGAATCCTTCCCAGACGGCCAAGCTTGATCACGAGAACCCATAGTTTTGCCTCTCCTCAACAAGCGCCTTTGCAGTGGCCTCTACAATCCTAAGAAGAGGAAGAGGATGAGAAACTTGGTAGCGGGGGTGAAGGTGGCAAGATCTAAAGCAGTAGGAGAAAGGGATAGACAACGGGAAGAGAAAGAGAGGGATAGAGACAACGGGAAGAGGGAGAAACTGGAGTGGGGGAAGGAGAGAGAAGGAATATGATGAAGTTTTTATTAGGGGCATTTTGATAAAAACTCCTAAACTTCAAAAACTGAGATTCCTCTCCAATCATATCTCTATTCTTTCCATGTTAATTATGAGACCTTTTAAAATTTCGTAAGTTCAAATAGTATTTTTTTAATCTTTTTCCCTAATTTTAAATTTGTCTTTAAGAATGAGAAGCAAACGGCTACGGCTATTTTATCTTAAAAAAGGTTGAAAAAACGCTTTTGATGCGTAACATCAGATCGAGGCTGATGCACAACGTTCATTGAACCTGGACTGATTTTCGTTGCATTTGGTGTTGGCGTTTATGGCTATGCTATCATCACTAAAACCAAATTACTTTGCTTCATTTTCAATTTTCCCCCAAAAAATGGCATATTTCTTATATATATATATATATATATATATCTATGCGCGCACACACACACACTCATCATCCAGTCTCATTCATAAGTCAATTTCAACATTTTTCATCTTAATAAAGAAAAAACCTTACACCTAATTTACTTTATCTTAAAATTTATTAAATTTTCAACTTTATCCATATTTAATACTACCTCCGAGCATAAATATAAGAGGGAGTAGGGGATACCATTTAATCATAAATATAAGGCCCCAATCTATTTTGTTACCCAAATTTATAATTTTTTTCTTAAAGTGTTCTTATTGATTGCTCACATTAAAGAATTTCTATCTAAGAGTAGTTATGATGAAATATGGTATTTTAGGAAAACCAATATATATTTGTTACAAATAACTAATATAAATGACTTCATTAATCTATCCTTATTAGTCATCTAGCTTTTATATTAAAGATAAGTTGTAGTATATTGCAAGAGTATAAGTTAACACAATAATAAATGAATAATTAAAATTATACATTCATATGAAAAAAAATTAAGAAAGAATCCAAATTAAATCCATTTAAAATACTAAATTTATATTAAGACCTATACTTTCAACAAATTCATAATCATGACAAGAGAATTAATAAGAGATTTTTGAATCATGAAACTTTACCTCAATATCCTTCAATATTTACTAGCCCTTTTCCTCTCCCTCAACCAAGAATCCCTCTTCCTCCCATTCTTCTCGCTATCTCTCCAACTATCCAACACTCCTACCATTTCAAAGAATAAAAATCCGAGTTTCAATATCCTTCCACCACATACCACCACCTGAAAAAACCGTGGAAGACAAAAACTCAGCCTAGAACCAAACGTACCCTACTTCCTAGCAACAAAATTTCCAGAGATATGGTCTAGAAGTATCATCTGTTGGTTTCATTTTGGAGATGATCATGTTATACATCCTCTACTCCTCTAACAACCTTGTCCTCTTTCAGAATGAGCATCAAAATTGTTCTCCTGGTTTAGAGGCCGATTTCACAGAACATCTTCATCTTCATCCAACTAACACCTTCTCAACTACCATTCCCCACTGAGAGAAAGAGGGGCCTAAAGAAGAAATAAAAGAAAAGAATCTTCAAGTTAGATCACCACCACCCTCTGTCTTCTAAAAGGTGGGGCACTTAACTTAAACACCTTGTGTTTGGGATACCAGCTTCATCCAAATTGTTAGAAATCATGCAAGGCAACATTTCATTGTAATAAGAGTGCATATTTGATTTTCACACAAAAAACAAGAGCAAATTTAATAGGTTTAGGCCGTACCTTCTGGTAGCATTGCAAGATGTTGAGCCTCTAGCTCGGATTTTTATTCTTACCGATGATAGGAGGTAATAGATGATTAAAGAGGGGGTGCTGAAAAGGATGGGGAGAAAGATGGGTTCAGGGCACTGGGGTAAATTTATAAGATTCATAAATATCTAATTAGTTATTTTGACCTGATTAGGAATTTTGTGCAAATGCAAGCCTGAATATGGATTCTAGTATTTCAAAGAGATTTAATTAGAGTTCTCTCAAAAATTAATGATGTGATTTATAAATAAAAAAAATACATTCTCTCTTTTATAAATATGAATAAATGTGTGTGCGTGTGTGGACTATATGGATGTGTCTGTGTGTGTGTGTCACTGTATTGTATGATAATACTATCTTGAACACTAAAATGAATTTAAGATTATACTTTCCAACGCTAAATAAAGGTTCGCTGGGAGAACCAATTATTAATAAAGGAGCTAGAGGTGAAACACATCTCAATTACACAACGTATTTAGAGGATAGAAGATACTCCTTAAGTTCCTTTTTTATAAGAGGCAATTTGTGGATATGATATATTCTCTTTTATAAGGAATAGTCTCAAAAATTGTTTATTGATTTTCTATTTAACCCTCATTTAATTATTCATATTTCCCGTATTATTTTACTATTTAATTTTCACAAATTCTCACGTCACCACACATTCTCCCTTATTCACATAAATGATGGTATTGTTGGAAAAACAGTTATTTTTTTATATATTTATTTTCTCAAATTAATGTTAATAAACTTTTTGCAGTAATTTGGTTGATGTTAACTTTTGTTATTTGGTTTTCAAAATCCACAGTTCCGACATCATTAACAAGCGTCCCCTAAATTGGTATTGTTGATTGGAGTAATCATTGTAAACTTCTTGACGGAACTGGATTAATATTATATGCCATGCTCATTAGTGAGCTCCATTATTCTTCTTGATAACAGTGAGCTCAATAATTCTATTGAATATTTCGCATGTGTTTGGAAAAGCGATTGGATATTTAATCCTGCGGTGCAAATTAGAAACCGTGCGATCTTCGGAATTGCGATATTTTTGTATTGGTAGTGGTGGGGCAATTTAGATTTTTGCATCGAAAAACCCGACAAGATGAGGCAGAAACTTGTGGCTTCTTGTGTTTCTACAGTGAAGAGAGAAGTTGTTTATACTGTGGAGAAAGAATACTTTTTTTTTTTTTTTTGAATTCATGTGACAAGGTGAACGCTTGATAAGTGTCACACTTGATGGATCTCTGACAAGGCTATCTAGCTGTCCAACCAATCTTGAGCTAGCGTATCTCAACAAGATGGGTGTGGTTCTGATAACAACAACGAGTGTATTTGGAACAGCAATAGAAAAAATAAAATTTCTTAATTTAATGTTTGGTAATTTTATTTTTAGTAAAAGCTTAATTGCGTAATATGATTTATGTTTGGAACAACGATTGTATAAATAATTTTTGTAAAAATAAAACTTGTTTGGATTGACTTAAGCACAAGTTACTTTTCTGATAATAGTAAGAGAAAGTGGGTGGAAAAATATTTTAAAGGGTTAAAAACACCAAAAAATATTTTTAAATAATTTTTGGAACTGAAAAAGTACATTTAGGATAAAATTGCAATCAGTCTGATAACACACTGAGTACATTTGAAAAAATATTTTAAGGGTTACAAGCACAAAAAAATAGTTGAAATTAATTTTGGTAGCTGAAAAAGTACATTAAGGGTAAAATTGCCATCAGTCTGATATCACACTAGACACAACTGAAAAAATATTTTAATAATTCTCATTCTCCCCAAAAGCTCCAACGTGGAGCTTATGCTAAAAGCTATTTTTTCAATCTCAAGCTCAATTACCTACTTTGATCCCCAAACACTCACAATTTCTTTTAAATTGCCCATTGGGCGTTTGGTGGTGAATCCAGCGTTTCGGGGCTCAAACACCCCCCACAAACACACACAACATATCCTCACTGATATTATGTGCCTCTTTAGCGGCAAATCTGCACATTGCAATATATTGCCTGCTGCATATCTAATCTTGACTTCCCATCTCGAGAGTATCATATTCCTGATTGCTAGGATCTTCAATTTGAGTGGATGGGTAGGTTCATAATCTGTCATGATCAACCGATAGGACTCCATAGAATCTGTATACGCACAGACTCTAGGAAGTCCAAATTGCTTATACACATTGAGATAGTTGTCAACAAAGCCATCACTTCTGCTGAGGTTGGTAGTAAGACAACTAGCTTCTTCTAGAGCGCCATAATCCATTTCCCTTGAGAGTCTTAAAGAACCCCACTATAGAGGCATGTCATTATAAAAAAAAATGACAATTTATAGTGGTGCATTTGTAGCGGTATAAAAACCGCTACAAATTTGCAACAATTTACCTCGCGCCAAGTGGCACCCTGGTTAGGATATGGATTTTGTAGCGGTTTACAATGTACAATCGCTACAAAAATTGGAGCCAAATTTGCCACGATTCATTTGTAGTGGTTGATATATATTAACCCCTACAAATGTGGTGCCAAACATGGCATGAAGCTAGCATGACTATTGTGGCAGTTATCATCAAAGTAACCACTACAAAATGTAGAGAGCTGCATTTTTGTAGCGGTTAACCATAACCGCTACAAAGTGGATGAAAATTTATAGCGGTTATAGCGTATAACCACTATAGAATATAGAGGGTCTGCAAGTTTGTAGCGGTTATATGTAACGGCTACAAATATTCATGTTATCCAAGGTAGGGTTTGTAGATTTGTAGCAGTTAAGGTAGCAGTTTCCATTAAAACCACTACAAATCCGGGTTCTGTAAAAGTGCCCTGACCCCTCCAATTCTTCATTTTGCCAATTTGATTTCTCACGCGCCCTTTGAGATTTTCCTTGAGATATGAGGTTCTGTTGAAGCATTTTACAGAGTTTGCCACTCCATGTTAGTATAATTAAGTGCTTTATTTCATTTTTTGGCTATTATTTTATAATTTTGATATAAATTGTGCTAATTTTTTTTATAGTTATGTATATACTATGACTTTTGAGCAATACAAGGGGAACGAGAAGGAGGTTGAACTTCCCCCCCATATCTATTTTGTGGGGGAGTAGCAGTAGAGGGGGGAGGGGGAGTGGGAGAGGTGAAAGAGGGCAGCATGAGGGTAGGCACGTCCCCATGCTGTTGCAGTGGGTGACCGCACCGCAACAACCACAGGAGGTGGCCCCTCTAGGAGACGGGCCCACTGTAGATGGCACCACACCAGATAGCCCCACAGGAGGCGACTGCTCCAGAGCTGCATGTTTAGCTTGAGGGGGAGATCAATTTCAGTGATCTCGACAAGAACGAGAAATTTGACTTCCGGATTCCAATTATTGAGATGGAGCGGTTTCTAGATGAAGAGGAGGTGAGGGACCAGAAGAACACACTGCGGTCATCTACCTGATCAACGGAGTTTGAGGCACAAATTTAAGGTAAATTTAATTATTGTTTTAATAATTTAATATTGAAATTTTATAGGTTATATGTTTTTTAAAATTTAATTGATGTATGTGGTAAATTGTGTAGATGAGTAGGGGAACATGTCCACGAGGAGGCTGGACGTGGCCGATTTCAATAGGATGGATCAGAGCCTACACATGGTAGTTACATGGAATGAGGCTACGAACCAACCAATCGAGAATAGCGGTCACCTCTTCAACCGCTACCTGAACGAGTTAGGTTTGAATTGGATGCGGTTCCCCATCCACTTCAGGATGTGGAAGAACGTTCCCAAGGGGTCGAAGGATCTGGCATGGGACGATGTCATAAAGGTAATTAATAGCATTTAATTATATTATATATTTTGTAATTAATTGTATTTACTTATTATTTATTAATTGTATCATTTGTAAGTAAATGTATTTAATTATTTTTTATTCAATTGTGTTACAGCTTAGGTTTGCCATCTGGGACAACCGGAAGAGGTATACGCTGATGAAGATAGGAGACAGTTGAAAGAACAAGAGGAATCCTCTCTTCCACAGTATGAAAAAGAATGGGACGATATCTTTGTAGCAGTTGATCAAGAACATCTTAGATGGCATCCCACCAAACGACTGGCGAGTTTTGTCCAGTATAAGAGAAGTATAGAGGGGCATGTAATTTATTTATAATTTTAATTTTAATATATTTTTCATAATGTTTATGTTTTTAATAATTATAATTGTTTTATATTTTTTTAATACTTTTAATATTGTTTATTTTATGCAGGCTCTTTATCATAGGAATACCAAGTATTGAGGGCAGCAGAGGATCCACCACATAACAATATCAAAGACAATTGTTATCACTTACAGCGAGCTACTAATTTGTTCATAATTTTAATTTCAATATAATTTTCATAATGTTTTTGTTTTTAATAATTATAATTGTTCATAATACTAATTTATTGTTTTAGGAAAGGAAGGCTTAGTAGGAGAACTACTAGATGGACTACAAGGAGTTATCCACTATCACTCATAGACACTATGATGGGACTCTGACCTCTTAGCAGGCAGATGAGACCATTGTAACTTAATTTATTATTTTATAATAATAATAATTTATTGTGAATAATAATAATAATACTTTATTATTTCATAAAATGGTAAAAGCGGATGCAGCAGTCGCAGGCTCAGCTGCGAGAGACCCAGACCCAAGAGTCACAGGGGTTTGTGGACCCTACTACACCATTGAAAGCCTGTCTGGGTTTAGTTGAGCACCCTAGACTCGTTAGAGGTATGGGGAAAGGCGCCAGACCTAGCATGATCTATGGTAGGAGTGACGCCTCTGAGGTTGGCATCTCTTGAGTATGGACGTCCAGGGTCAGACGTCCGAAGAATGACTCTATTGACGAGCTTCGTTCGGAGGTTTCCAGGACACATGCTGTGATGGCTCATCAGATACAGTAGCTAGTTGATTTCTACTATGCTCAGCATACGCCTGTTCCTTGATGAGGAGCTTCCACAGGTCTCCCCTATCCCTAGGTTTGTCGTCCAACCACCTCCTACTACCAATGATGATTGTGCGGTTAACTCTTCTCAGTGTGTGATCATGTCCCCTAAGGGAGGACCTGATGATCAGGTTCGTAATCATGGCTCGCCTGAAAGAGGACCTGATGATCAGCGCCGTGATTCTGCCCTTTTAGATAGTCAATGTAACACCCTAAATTTTGATTATGGGCTAATGATGATTATTGAGAATGTAATCGTGGATTGAAGTTGAATTAATGTGTATTTGTGACAATATTAATTAATATGTCATAATTGGTGAAAAACTAAAAGAATGGAATTATTGGTTATAAGTTGGTGATTAATGAGAAATTAATTGCTAGCTAAGAGGATAATGAGAAGTGGAATTAAATGGCAAATGGAGGGATTAAATAAGCTAATTGAGTGTTTACCTTATGAGAACCAATGACCATGGGACAAGTGTCAAGCTTACAAGTGAAGAGGTATAAAGAAAAGTCAAATGGAATTTTTAATTGTTTTCTCTCTCCTCTCTTCCCTCACTTGGCGCTGAAATGATAGGGAGGGAGTAGGGTGATCATTCTTTCTTCATCTCTTCACTCTTCCTCATCTCATCTCTCATCTCTCTCATTCTCGCTCTTCTCTCCTCATTCCAGCGCCATTGTTGCTCAAAGAAGAAGGTAGAAAAGCTTGAAAAGGTAGGGGAAATGATCTCAAATGCTCAAACTCATTTCATTAATATTGTTCCTTGAGTAATGAGCTTTATTTTGATGGGTGTAGTGTGTCCATTGGTATTGATTTGTGATCTCAAGGAATTTTGAAAGTTGGAGAATCAAAATGTCCCTTTGAGAAAGTTGTTGAGGTGAGTTAAAGAAACCTATCTATCTAAGTTTTGTTCCATTTGAATTTTTGGAATTTATTGGCCTTTTTCAAAAAATGATGATCATTGGACATTTGGCATGTTATTGGTATGGGAATGGTATATTTGGAATGTATATGGATAGATAGGATTGATTGTAGAGTGAATGATTGAGTTTGAAAATGTTGAAAATTTAGTATTGAATGTTGCCCAAAACTAAAGAATGATAATGGAATAGGATTTTGGTGGTTTTGACATGTCCATTGGATTCCTTGAGTGTTTTTATGAGGGAGTGGCTTTGGTTGATGTTTTGGGTCCATGGTAGCTTTTGGTAAAAATTCCGGAAAACTGTCATGGTGTCTGCGTTTTCTAGGTTCTGATATGGTCACTCGAGTGATCTGGGGCTCACTCGAGTGAGGGATGAACATCACTCGGGCGTGGTGGAGTTTCACTTGACTGATTCAGTTAGATTCTTCATATTTCCTTTAGTTTCGGTGTTTCATTTCTTTAAAAGTGCAAGAGTGTGACTCAACACTCGCAAGTATTCTGTCTCACTCGAGTGTAAAGGCCAGTACTCAAGTGCTTCTCTTCTTTGAAATTTATGTTTGCTCTCGGGTTCTCATTTCCTGGACTTCACTCTCTAATGCTCGAGTGAAGCATTTGACTATCACTCAAGTGAAGTTCAATGTGCTCGAGTGTCCCTGTCTTTGAAAATTTCTTGTGCTCTCGGGTGCTCACTCGTTATCCTTCACTCCCTGGTACCCGAGTGCAAACCGTACCACCACTCGAGTGAGGCCGTCTTTACTCGAGTATCAGTGCCCCATCACTCGAGTGAGGTCATCTTCACTTAAGTGAAACAGTGAAAAATGTCAATGTTTGTACTTCTAAAAGGGGATCCCTGGGGTAGTTCTTCCAACCCTTTAAGGCTTTTGTTAGAAGCATATATGAGTGTTAAAGAGACAGTAATGATAACCAATTTAAGTATTGTGAAGAAATTAAGTATTGGACTAAGTGGTAACGTTTCGTCCTTATTCATGACTTTAGAATTTGATATTTGCCCGGAGCACAGAAGGCTTGTGCCTGCTAAAGAACGGAAAGACCAAGGTAGTAACACATTATCCTATATCATGTATATCGCATTGCTTGTATGCATTAGTCATCGAATACATATACAATTGATAGGACGTGGCGAAACCCCAGCCTCGAATATAGATACAGTGAAGGGAACGTGGTGTAAGCCCGATCTCGAATATAGATACAGTGAGGGGACGTGGCGAAAGCCCGACCTTGTATATAGTGAAGGGGACGTGGCAGTGTGCCTGACCTGCAATATTGATTGCTGCATTGTGATATATGTTTACTTGCTTTGTTTATATACATCATATTCGTAAACTGTTGCTACTGGGATTCTCTAGAATCTCATTTTTTCCAAATAACTTTTTTAGAAAGGGCAAGCGGATCGAGGAACAAGCAAGTGGATAAGGGTGATTAGGACTGCCAGCGGCAGTCTTAGTTAGATATTTTGGTTTTATACTGAATTGGTTATCATTTTGGATAAATGTATATATATATATTGAATAGATCATAGCATTATAGTTTTGTGTAATCCCCGGTATGGATACTGAGACGGGCAGTGATGCCCTGAACAATATTTTGGAATAATGTTATTATCCCGGGTGAATGTCGGGAATTTGTTGATACTCTGATATTGTATATGTAACAGACCGAATAGGCCGATTGTTTTTATGAACGAAATGAATGGAGAGCTATTTGTACAAGTATTGTAAAAAGTTTGAAATTGTTTCAGATCTCTTATTCAATTATTAAACATGTTTAAACGCTAATCCCGGCCTTGATCGTGACGGGGGTTACAGTCAGTTTATGTTTTTAGTTAGCTTTAGGGCAATTATATTTTTCTTTTCAACATCTATACAAAAATTTGGATATTTTTATTTTCATTAATGTTAAATTCTTCTTTCGTTTAGAACTCACAAAAAAATTTGAAAAAAAAAACATAAATAAAAAAAATCTATTTGTAGCGGTTTTTTTTTATAACAACTACCATTATAACCTGTAAAGATTTGTAGCAATTAAGCCTATTAAACTGCTACAAATAGGAAATACACATTACTTTGTACCGATTTATGTTATAATCGATACAAATTGTAATGAATCTTTGTAGTGGTTGTATCAACAAGAACCGCTACAAACTGTAAAATAAAAAATTTGAAATATAACCAATGATCATGACACTTTGTAGCGGTTTTAACAACTACAACCGCTACAAACTGCCAATTTAAAATTTAAATATTTTAAATCCTATCCATGAATATTTGTAGCATTTACCAACACAACCACTACAAAGTGTCTTGCACATTAGTGGCGGTTTTTTAACGAGAACTGCTACAAATTGAAAATTTGAAATTTGAATGTGTTAATTCCCACTAACGATCATGAACATTTGTAGTGGTTGTTTTGACATAACTGCATCAAAGTGTCAAACAAAGCTAGTTGGCCCAGTTTAATATCAATAGATGTATCCTATTGAGATGTACTCATTTTACATGTGCGTCATCATTACTTTAGCTATTTGCCCATTTAAGCATATAGTATCATTCTTCCTTCTTGACTTTATAGGTTTCTTGGGAAAATGAAATCTTATGTAAAGAATAAGGCGTGACAGGAAGATTCTATAGCTGAAGGTTATATAGGGGATGAAGTTCTGTATTTTTGTTTAAGGTACTTTGATGACATTGAGACGACTTTCAACTAACCGCATCATGTAGACGATTGTCCTAAACCTAAGCCATCATCAAAGAGAGTTGTTAATCCCTCGGGTTAGTAAACTAGTTGGAGGAAGTGAGAACTTCAAACTAACGGCAACTGAGAAGTTACAAGCATATAGACATGCCTTGATTAATTGCACTCAAATTGAACCTCTCCTTCAGTAAGAATTGTACACTCATATGTTTTTCTATATCTTTCCTAGCATTTTGTACTTATATTTCATGATCACTTTCCCATGATTAATTCTAGGGAATTTAGCAGTCATGTGAATAGCCAACTCATGATCCGTACACAAACATCCTCCGAAATTGACAAAGGTCTATAGAGAATTCCTAAGGTGGTTTGCACACAGAATACTAAATGACCATAAACAACACTTCCTAGATTTTAGAGCTCTCACAATCAACCCTTGTAACACCCCAAATTTTACATTCACCAAAAATATATTATAATTAATTGAGAAATTCAATAAAATAGTGAATATTCATGAATTTGGATCTTGTGAATTTTGAAATATTCATATTCATAAGGAAATGGGCAAATTAATTCAAGAATTGAATTAATTTACAAAGGTGATCAAAAAATCACAATTTTGCTAATTTAACCCAAGATTAATTATTTTTCTAATTAATTGAAGTTAGTTTCAATTAATCAGGGAAAATAAATAAAAGTGTACAATTGAATTATTCTTGATGGAATAAATCAAGAATTTTGAAATTAGAGGGAATTATACATAATTCAATTAGGTGAATTATGGAATTAGTGAAAAGCAAATTTTCTTCTCTTCTCCTTTCTAATTTCGTCCAACCATAAAGATAAGGGAAAAATTCAGCTTCATGACACATGCTACATGAATAAAGTCATGATGGCTATGCTACATGAACATTTCAATGATGACAAAGTTGGAGTGTACACAATACGGAAGTATGGTGAAGTGCATGATAAGAATAGCTTGAGTAAAGGAAGGGAAAAACATGATTGCATGGAAGAGAACTTACTTGTCTTGAAAGAGGAGAGGGGGGATGGATTTTTTGCATAACCAAGAGAGAAAAATTTATACAATGTCAATGGGAATTAAATGGAGTAACCATGGATGAAAGGAAGGAGGTATGGGTGGATGTATGCTTGTGACAAGTGTCTTATTATGGTCCCTTGATGAGATCAAGGGCTAAGAGGCAAGAAGACTTAAATTAATAAGCACAATTCTCTTCCCCTTTCATGCACACATTTCATCCAAGTCATAGGCAAAGAGAGAGAGTGAGAGCTTGGAGAACCTTGGAGAATTTGAAAGAAGGAAGAAGAGCTAAGGTAAGGGTGGTTTATTTGGTTTCTCTTATAGCATTTCCTTAGAATCCTTCTCTAAACTCTTGCCTCTCATGAATCCATGGTGGTGAAGACATACTTTGAGTTCAAGAAGAGAGGGAGGAGGAGCCTAGAGTAAGAGGAAACCAAGAAGCCAAAAAGGGTAACTTCATGAACTTGCTTTCTTGTGGTGTTGTTGTTGTTATTATTTCTTGACTTTTCAAGTTTCTTTGTTAAGTTGAAAAGTTGGAAAAGCTCTAACCCTAACGGGTTATACTGTCCAAATTTCTTTGAATCATGATTAAAAAGTGTTTAAATGAGTTAATCAAGGATTAGAAGTGGGAAAGTACAAGTTTTGAAAACTAAAACACAACTATTTTTTCCATTTTTCTTTAATATTTTGGACATCACTGTTCCAAGGGGTAGGAGTTTTATTTTCATGAAATATTGGATTCAATGGGTTAAAATAGATGAGGTTATAGTTGGACACTTTTTCAGTAGAGGCCGAAAAAAACATAATTACCAACACGTCACTGAAATCCCTAAATAGGGGTTGTCAAGGGTATTTTCGTAATTTGACAGTGAATTTGGTGATTTCGAGCCAGGAAATGGATTCCTTGGGTGAAAATAAGTAAGAATAGCCTTAGTCAAAATTTGGAAAAACGTGCCATCAGGCCAGGTATGGCTGGGCCGGGCCGGGATCCCGGGGGCATTTTGGTAAAGTTTCACATAGACTAATATAACCACAAAAAATACTATGGAAGAGTCTAAAATGATACTTGGATAGGTTATGACCTATTTCTTGTACATTTAATATTTTAGGACCGAGTCGAAAGCCGGAACGACACGTTTTTTGAGACACGTCTAAGGAATCTATAAAGCTTTGAGGTAGGGACATTATCCTTCATACATCATGCCATAGTTATATGATTGTGTGGATGCCATTTTTGTAAATGTGCTTTATTAATCAACATGATTTGCCCAGAGAGGAGCCAGTAGTGCTAGAGGCACTTACACTGGAGTTGGTGAGAACCCAACCGGTGCAGATTAGTGGGGCTAGACCCTACTCATGTATACATACAGATGATATGGTTATATTGTTCATTAATTTGTGCATACAGGGTATACATCATATTTACTTTTCACATTTTATATGAACGATAGCATGTTTCTACTGGGATTCTTCGGAATCTTACCCTATTTTTAAATAAACATCTCAGCGGGTGCCAATGGTTCAAAAGGCAAGGGCGTAGATGCTGGGAAATAATTGGTACGTGTCTCGAGGTGAGGACAAGATAGTGGATTTTAATTAGTTTATGTTTAGATATTTTGGAAAAGTTGTAAATATTAAGTTTCCACTATATTTTCTATATTCCGTCGACGAACGATATCAGTATTTTAAACGAATATTTTTATCAGTATGATTGTACTTTTCTGTATGCCCATTGAATTCTGTCTCTATTACTCTTCGAATATCAAAATGGAAACTAGTGTTGACAACCCTCTTGACCATGCAAAAATATTTACAGCATACAATGTTAATGGTTTCAAGTTTTGCACAATTTTATGAGTTCAAGGATTGCAAACTCAAAATTCGGGTGTTTATGGCACCTTTGAAACAAGGAGTTATGCCAGCAGCAATGACGCCAATATGCAGTTTAGAGGCATCCCTTACTAGAGAAAGCTTCTTGATGTCGTCGAACTAAATTACCAAGGTCGTTTCACCGTGACGTTGTTCAAGTGTTTGTAGGCAAATACGACAACTTCCCGGGGACTCACAACTAGCAATTTAGACATCACATTAGTTAATTTCTCCCAGTCAATTCACACTGGTCAATCTACAGATGGTGAGCCATATACTCTTGCCTCAGGGGCACACCAGGTTTATTATAACAAGGACGAGAGGCACAGAAATTGAAACATGGTGGTTTGGTTAAAGCCTCGAGACTTTTGCGACATGGGTGATGGTGATAACATCGCCTATGAGAGTGAGCCGTTCCAGCCCGCCAATTTCGAAAATTTATTACCTGAAAGTGATGACAATTTACCTATAGTTTGGTGAGTTTTTTTAAGTTCACATCATTTAAATTTAATTTTTATACAAAATAATGTCATACTCACATTTTCTTCACACAATTTTTGTAGGGACGGCGACGAAGAATGATTAAACAAATTATGCTTTTGTTATTGTAAACCTTAATGTATATTTTTTGAAAAAAATCAGAACAATATTTGAAACCGCTACAAAATCACATAAAACCACTACAAATGTAAAAAACCGCGCCAAAAAAATCACAATAACTGCTACAAACGTCAACCACTACAAAACCTGTTACGTTAATCGCTACAAGTGCTACACAGATACCTATAAATACCCCCACCACATCTCATTTCAAGCACTCCTCCATTTCTCTCGACCCTTCCTCTCTTTCGTTTTCTTTCATTTAGAAATTTTTTTAAGGGCTGAGGAGCTGAACAAGATAATCAAATATGATAAAAAGTTTTTCAATTCTTTCATTTCAATAAGGTTTTTCACTCTCATAATACTTATTCTCATTATTTTCCTTTTTTTGCAGAAATTGAAGAAAATTTCCTTACCGTTTTCAATATTCCTTCCATAATGATAACAACATAGTAGACAATATAATAATTTCTTATTACCCACGTATCCTCGATAATATTATCTATATAAAGTTTATACTTATCCAATTTAATTTAATCATTCTTTTTAAATAATAACTTCTATCACCTAAACTATTTAAATAATGAATTATTCAATTCAATATTATAAAAATGGAGACAAATAATTGTATAATTTTTTTTAAAATTTCACAAAATTTTGTAGCAGTTTTAAGAACCACAACCGCTACAAATTTAAAAACAAAATTGGATTAAATTTTAAACTCTATTTTTGAAATTTCTTATGATATTAGTAGCGGTCTAGAAACCACTACAAAGTTTTGGCGCCATTTTTAAAAATTATCATTTCAATTTTTGTAGCAGTTTTGTAATCGCTAAAAAATAGAGCTAAATTTCTATTTTTCATTTCCCGCCACGCGAAATTGTGGCTCCAACATTTGTAGTGGTTATAAAACCGCTACAATTTTGACACACAATGTGTTATCAATATAAGAATATTGTGCCAATTTTAATAAACTGATACAAATATAGGAGCGGTTTTATTAGTTGAGTAGCAGTTTTTTATAACTGCTACAAATTGGTTTGCAACAATAGATTTTGTAGCGGTTTTGTCAACCGCTACTAATATCGTTTGTAGCGGTTAACATCTTTTTAACCGCTACTAAACTACTTTTTTTTTGTAGTGTCTAGCTTGTTCAATGAACCACCAATGTCCAGTCGACAATACCCTACTGGTGAAGTGATCCATCTCAAATCAACAACTCCATCAAACTGAAAAATTTGATATTAGAATCTTCCTTGTGTTGATGTCTCCATTAGTTGATACATACTAATATACACCACCTCACTATTCTGCCTTCTTGTTCCCTCTATGACACCTTGGCACTATTCCTCCATAAGTTCCAACAAACAATATTCAACACTTGGGGCCAGCTCCACTTGCTCACCTTGGCTACACCGAATCTCCTCATCATGTTCTCCTTAAGCTAGACCTACAAAGAAGATCTAGAAAAGGATAAATGTTTGTCAGGAGAAATAAAGCTTTGCCACACATCTCTCACAATTTCACAATCCCTCAATATATGTAAAATTGTTTCCTCTCTCTGACACTCAAATGGATGTTCCTCACTAGTCAAAATTCCTCTTTTAGCTCTAATTGAGTGCATGGGTAATCCCTTATGGAACACTTGCCACATAAAAAATTTGATTTTCTCCCGAATGGGCAACTTCCACATCCTCTGCCATTGGCCCGTTATAGCATCATGTGAGGAATTAACTATCATATGATACACGGCCCTAACACTGAATCTACTATTTGATGCATTACGCCAACAGAATTGATCATTCTCCCGATTATCTGGAATCTTCATGCCTACGACAAATATTAATCGCCCATAGAGGAAGAAATTATAATGGCACATGAAGGAAAGAGGTTGGTTCCACATTGTTTTATTGATGTTTACAAAATTCAATCTAAAAATAAATTGCCTTATATTATCTAACTTTTTATTGAAATTTAATTTTACAAAAGTTAGATGAAATAAAATTGCTTTTATTATCGTAATAATTCAAACACAACATTCATGTGCTTACTTTTTAAAAAAGTGAACCCTAAAATAAAAAATAATAATATATAATTTATGTTTGGATTATCTTATTTTAAGTTATTTTATGATGTACGAATTAAACATGTAAGAGTAGTTTTATTTTATAAAGTGCAAAAATGTTTTTTTTTTTCAAATTTTTCATGTTAAAGGGGCTAATATTAAAGGTTTGAAGTTACAAGTGAGATTAAACTCATAACTTCCCATTTAATGAGAGTTTAGATATCGCTCATGTGATTTTTATTATAAAACTTTGTAGTTTAAATTAATTTTTTTATATAAAATAAACATGTAAGAAGAATTTTATAGGTCATCATGATGCCTCAAAGGGTCCCGACATAAATAATAACATTGTGACAAAATTGAGTTAATCAATCAATAATTCAATTCATATATCCAAGGACAGTGTTGTATTTTTTAACTAATATTCCGGTATAATCGAGAATGATTTGATGCCCACCAAAGAGGAATCTGAATAAGTAAATTAAGAATTTTTTATTTTATATATATATATATATATATATCTATTTGTGTATGTGTCAGTGCGTGAGTGGGGCGGAATTCGAATAAGTTAGTTAAGAATTTTTTTAATTAAAAAATGACACGTTTATCTCCGTTTTTAAGTTGACGAATATATTTTATAAAAAATTGTTACTTTGCTTGGCTTGAGAGTTGGAAACTTGTAATCAAGCATTTTTTAAAAGACCAAAAGCATTGTCCACTAAAAAATGTCCAGAAATTAGACGATTTTAGTTTGTTTTATTCTTAGAGGGAAGAATATTATAACAGAGCAATTATAATATTTTTATAATTAGAATAAAAAATAAACCAGACAAAAACAACGTCTTCACCTCTTCCACACTGCATCTGATTCTCCAAATTAGAGCGCAGCTCCTGTCCGTGTGGGTCGCAAAAAGGAAACAAAACTCATCCTTTATTGGGATAGTGGTGGTTTGTTTCTACATCAAAACCAACGAATCACCGACACAAACTTCTATCGAAGTTGCAATGATAGGGTTTATTGTGAAGATTATACGTGTCATGTTTTTAGTATGGGTAAAAATGGAAATGCAAGTTCAAAAATTTAGAGAAAAAATTTTATTCTTTATATTTAGGATTACCCCTATGAGAGAGATTAGTTATCATAAAAAGGACCGGAAGGACAGAAGGGGAACATGATATTTTAGGAAGATCAAGTCATGTCTGTCAAAATTAAGCTATTTCTTTTACTTTTCAAAATCTATTTAAATTAGTTAAATAAGTGTCACTCCCTCTAATTCTTAATATAAGATTTATTTGAAGAGTTAATCTTGATTTTAAATAGAAGACCTATTTTTCATCTTTGTCAATCCTTTCCTAATTTTTTCTTATTGATACTCCCTCAACAATAATTAAAGAAGAGAGGGGAGGAGAGAGAATGAAGGAATTGAAGAAGATGACTACTTGATTAGAATGTTTTAAAAAATACATGTCGTATTAATTAATTTAACTAACTTTTTTAATCTAATTAAATTAGGTAAATATATGTTATATTAAGGACTGGAGGGAGTGTATTAATGTAATAGGCAACAAAATTAGATCAAACGCTACTACAGAAATTGCAATATATGATGGTTAGTATCGCACATAAATCATAGTTCCGAACTATCATATATGCAGGAATTATACATGCTTGGTGTAGATAAATTGTGGTTTCACACCGTTGTTTATTCTAGACCTATTATAAGAGTTATAATATAACATCTATTATGTATTGAGGCTTAGTAAGGCTATGATATGCGCATTGCTGTGATAATAATTAATAGGCACATGTGAATAATTGTCATAATATATGGTAATACCTGCATGATGCATAACGGTCTCATTTTAAAAATCGTTATTTATTCAGTAACATATATAACGGTTCTTATGTAAGAATTGTGACTTTTAATAAAAATAAACAGCAGTCTCACAAAGACAATTATTATATATTTAGTACATAAATAACAGTTTCTAAATAAGAACCATGAACTTTTATAATATATGATTGTTTTTATATAATAATCCTGATTGCTTAATTGTTGAAGAGACACAAAGTATAGGTAAACACTTACATTTTGAGAAATATAGACTAGGAGTGCGAATGATTCTAGCCCCAAAGCCTAGAAAATCTTGATCTTATAATATCCCAAATTTTGGGATGAGAGGTTTGAGAATAAGCCTGAATTTAGTGGACTGCTAAGTCCCGGTTTAGCAAGAGTCCCAAAAATGAGGAATAGCTATAAGGGTATTTTTCCAGTATGGTAGTCTTCTTATAGGATATTTTTAAATACGCAAATAAAGCCCAAAAATTGTGAAATTTTACAGGATGAAAGTAGACATCCTAGCTAAAGGTTATATTTTTTTCTTGAAACTAGACTCAATAAAGGTTTTATAGCCTTTAGAATTACTCCAACTAAGTTCTACAAATCAATTTATGAATTTTCAAAGTTTGGTCAGAAAATCTGCTAGAACTGCTAACTCTGCGAATTTGGGAAAAAAATATAATCACAATTGTGTAAATTGTGGAATAAAGTAGAAACTCATATTTTCCCTTTATTTGGCGGATATTTGCTACCAAAATATTAAAGGAGAAGGAAAATATTACTTGGATGCTAATTGTGCCAAGTGTCATCCTCTTTGGCCAAGGAAAAGATAAAGCAAAAACTCATGTTGGAATTAGTCTTAAAATATAATATATTGGCAATGGAATGAAGTAACCGAAGAGACCAATTCGGTTCATTTAGAAGCCCATTATTGACATTTTTTTGGAATTAGGAGGGAGTAAAGACTAAGTCCAATTAACTAGAGATAAGGCAAGCAAGAGCGCATGTACATAAATCAAATAAAATATTATATTTTTGAGAGAGATGAAGTGAGATATTTTAAGAGTTTCTCATCCCTTTCTTTGGCTTCATTTACGTCACAAACCAAGAGGGAAAGAGAGAAAAAAAAAAGAGCTTAAATACCATTAGGAGAAAAGGGAGCTCAAAAAGACAAAAGTCCTAGGTAAGTTAGTAAAATCCTTATGTTTGATCCTCCTCATCCATATAGAACCTCTCCTAAGCTCTTTTCCTCCATGAAAATCATGTGTAGCAAGCAAGACTTCAAGGGAAGAGAGAGAGGGAGGGAGGGAGGGAGGGAGGATGTTCTAGAGAGAGAAAGTTGAGAAATCAAAAGTTACTTCAAGAACTTTGATTCTCTTGATGATATGATGTTGATGTTGTGATTATTGGCTTGATTTGTGGTTGTTGTGGTTATTTTTGTAAATTGGGATGATGAAACCCTAAGGGGTTATGCTGCCAAAATTTCTACAAATCATGTTAAAAAGGTGTTTAAGTGGTTAAACAAGTGATTAGGCATGAAAAGAATGTGTTTTATGGAATAGAACATGAATTCCCAATTTTTCCCAATTAATTCCAGATTTCATCCAGACCTGATTTGGCAGTGTTTGAACTAGATTTTGGTGTTTTTGATGATCCTATTGAGTTTAGAATGGAAAATTGTATAGGGTTGATGTTGATCATGAAGTGTGAAAAGTCTTGGAATGTAAAATGATAAAATTACCCTTAAAACCCTAAATAGGGGCTGCCAAAGGTAAAACTGTCTTTTGGCAGTGAATTTGGTAATTCTGAGGTAAAAAATGAATTCCTGGGACGAAAATATGTAGGATAAGTCTAGGTCATAATTTTTGGTAAAGTACAATTAGAACAGGTATAAAGGGGGCGTAAACCGGGTCCTTGGGGGTATTTTAGTAATTTTGCGGTTTTAGACAAAGATAACCAATACAATAAGTTTAGAATGAATTATGAATGACTAATAACTCATTTATTCTAAATTTGGAATTTTAGGAAATAACGATAACCTGAGCCAGATACGGTATTGGACCGACAGTCAGTCAAGGGAAGGGTGATCCAGGTAAGGAACTCACCTTATTTGCATGTATTTGATATCTCTGGTTATGTAGTGATGTATGTGATTGCTTTACTTGATTGTGTAGAGCATATATGAATAATGAGCTCTGTTTCTGTTTATACTGTGGATATAGTTATGTTGCATGAAACATTGAGCATGCAGAAATGTCATTATGGGGCATGCATTTAGGTAAAGCTAACATGTCATAACATAGCATCTATCGTGCATGCATTATCCTAACTATTTTCTAATGAGATTCTCTCGAATTTCACCTTTCCCTATCAACAATTTAGACAGGTGAAACCATGAGGTATGCCGAGAACAAAAAAGAGAACCGCAAGAGAGGAATGCAGTGGTGGAACAAAGACGGGAAGGTGTCTGCGTTTCACTGGGACGGGTTTAGACACCATAGTAGCTCTGTGCGGCTACATTATTTGTGATTATTATATACAACCCCTATGGGGAATTTTTGTAATCATGTATATATTATCAGAATATTTATACTATTTCGTGTGCCCACCGATCTGCGCAATTACTACTCTGATTAATATCGGTAAGAAGTGGTATGTAAGGCGAGCCTTAGATCCGTTCCTAATTGTATGATTATTCAATGTGGCAAGTACTACTCTATTAGATAGAGTCAAGACTAAGTAACTCAGAAATTCTTACATTGAGGAGTCTATGACCGATCACAATGTTGAATTTCAAAGCTTTTAACTTGGTGTCACCTGCTTAATAAAAAAACAGGAGAGGAACCTTTGATTAGAGCAATAATGGGTTTCCAAAAAAAATATAATTTCAAAAAAGCAATTTAATTTATCACCTTGAATATTTTATAGCATTGTGACTTCACAAATGCTGCAGGTATTTGCTTGTTCATGAATGACTTTCTGTGCAACTGAACTAGCTAATTCATCACATCTCAATTGATGTTTTTAAAGTAACTTCCAGAGTTACGGATACTTCCAAAATAGGAGAGGTATTTGCTTAGAAATCCATATCTCCTGAAGTTACTTCAATAAAGATCAATAGAATAGGAAACTTCGGTCAAAACAATAGGTTTACAACTTCTTATAACAAGAGAGGAACATTCGATCATAGCAATAATGAGTTTTCCAAAAAATATAACTTCATAAAAACAATTTAATGCCACATTGGATGCTTTATCGTGTCTCGGATACAACTGAACTAGTTTATTCATTAGATCCGTATTAATCTTATGGACGTAACTCATGAAGATATAATATGGATACTTCTAAAAAAGAAGAAGAGATTTTTGTTTATATACATATCTCTAGAAGTTACTTCCAAGAGAATAATGGGGTAGGAACCGTGAATCAAAGTAATGGGTTGACAACTTCTTGTAATAGGACAGAAATGTTTGATCAGAGCAATACTAGGTTTTTCAAAAAAAAATATAACTTCATAAAAGCAATTTAACTTCACCTTAGATGCTTTATCTCGTCATGACTTCACAAAGGCGTTCTAATCGGCTAGGTTGAACACTGCAAGTAACAGAAGAGGAATGTTCGAAGTGAATGCAAGAAGGATAAAGCAAAATAGATGTGGGAAATCATAACTATACCAAGCTAGGACTTACAAATGAAAAAGCAAGTTAGGGCAAGTGACAGCAACTCGCGTGACAGTTGCTGAGACAAGGGTCAAGTGTATTTACTAGCATGATTATTTTTAAGAAGTCGGACGAAGGCTTTTTATGGTGGAGTTTGACTAGAAACGACTCTTGATGGCTGAAAAGGACAATAGGAGTCGTAGGGTTATAATATTAGTGGGTTTCATCATTCGAACAAACTAAGTGTCAAGTGTATTATGTTTTAGAAGTTTAAATAAAAGAGGAATGGTAGGTTTTTTTGGTTATCGTACCTAAGACTTTACATCATAGTTTATTTGTAAGATCTGTTATCTATCAGTTGACATTTATCATAGTTCTTTGTTAATAACCATGAGGTATGTTATATTTTTTTAAAAAAATTGTTTTAGGCTAATAGTGTCCAGATAATATCATTTTTATATTTTATAAAAATAAAAAATATCACCCTCCAATAAATGATCTAAGGTATGCTGTGAATATTGAAAATTTTTGTTTCCATCAATTTGAATACGTCAAAAGTTTTGAAAGTTCGTAGCATACCTCACATTGTCACGCTACTCGTCATCTGAGGAGTGACTTGAATCATCTAGGAGTATGTCAAGATTATGGTGGTCAATCCTATACTCATCAAGAATGAGATTGGCCTTTCTATTGATACTTGACAAATATCCAGCCAGCCTTTTCACAGCATGGTCAATGCGTTCTACATGACACATCATTGCCTCTACTTGAGGGAGCAGACGATGTGGAGACAAAGGTGAAGGAGGAATTGGTAATGGAGGTTGTGGAAGAGGAGCAGAAGGAGGAGAAGGAGGTGGAGGTTGTGGAGGAGGATGACACCAAGGATTTTCTAGTAAGTCTACAGCATGAAGTTTCATCTTGAGAGAATAGAGGAAGGCAATGAAGAAATAGTACGAAAAGCATAAGGAAATGAAGAGTTTAGGGTTCGAACTATCATTACACATGTTGGAAGTTGAAGAGGACCAATCGCAGTAGTGATGAGTAATGAATGGGTACTTGGTTATCATTCCTGATAATTAGAGAACGAAGAAGCACGTATAGAGTATTATCATCAACATGAATAAGGGGAAAGGTTTTGAACCATCATGGTGTTTGTCATTTCATGACAGAACCGTTATTCTTGTGAGACAAAATATGACGGTTACTAATTACAACCATTATTTATTTACATGGTATTCTAATAAGTGACAAGTTGTATTTAATAACTGTTATGTACTTCCTTTTTTTTTTAAATTTTGGCGGTTGATTATGTAACCACAATTTTATAAACAAAATAAAAAGACAAAGTATATAAACAAGCTAAAAATAAAAAATTAGAGAGATGTTTTAAGAATATGATGAACTATCATATTCTTCATTTTCTAGTAACTCGTTCACCTTCTCATTCAAAGAGCAAATGCGAGTAGCAAGTTCTTTCAAGCACTGGTCCATACACCCTTGCTCTCGCAGGTAAACCTAAACATATGATGGAGCTCTTAGGTGGTGTGGACAAGCCTTCCAAGGCTTGTTGGTAGAGGGAGTTCATCTTTTGGTTTGTATTTAGATGATGAAGTAGAAGTTTTCTTGCATTTGTCCTTAATTTTGGAGAAGAAGAACAAAAGCTTGCAGTTTGGCTTTAAGAAGTTGAAATGAAAGTGGAGAAATAGAATTCAGTTTTTGAACGTTTATATAGAAAAAGTTTCATGGATTATTGAGCCATCGCGTCCTTTAGTTTTACAAATTATTATATTTTGTAAATGGCGACAATTGGTTTTTAATAACCATTAGGAATTTAAAGTGGTATTATAGTAAGTGACAGGTTTTTCTTAACAGCTGTTATATATTTGACTTTTTTATTTTTATTTTAAGGTGTGCATGGTTGCACGTATCAACCACCATATTATAAAAAAAATTACAATAGGTGAATTTAATTAGAAATTTATCAAAAGGTACTTCAAATAAGAATAGTTGGGAAAGACATATTGTTTAAAAGTGTTACTTGATGATTGTTCTTTTTCTTGCTCTATAAGTTACGTGACGGTTGTTTCAAGAGAACCATTATTTATCTTCAAATTCTTGATGATTGTTTAGAAAGAACAGTTTAAGAACTATTATTTATTTTATTTCATGATGGCTTTTCCATAAGAATCGTGAGATATGTTCTTTTTTTAGAATATATTTGAAACAAAAAAAAATCAAAAACAAAAGAATAGTGGTGAGTAGCCTGATGAATTGATGTGATCACCAGGCTATCCGTTAATAAAGGAGTGGGTCACCAGGCTACCCGTTACTAAAGGAGTGGCCAGGATCATTGTTAGGATCATGACCAATCCCATACTCATCAAGTATAAGATTGGTCTTCCTGTTCATACTGGAGAGGTATCCAGAAAGCCTCCTCACAGCATGGTCAATCTGTTTTGCATGTCGCAACATTGCTTCAAGTTAAGGAAGCATAGGATGTAGAGGCAGAGAAGGAGGTGGCGAAGGTGAAAGAGGAGGTATAGGCGGATGTTGGGGAGGAAAAGCAAGAGGTGGAGGTTGAGGAGGAGGAGGAGGAAGAGGAGGAGGAGGAGGAGGAGGAGGATGACGCTGAGAGTTTTGTGGCAAGTCTTCAGCACGACACTTCATCTTGGTGATTAAGAGAATGAAGTGGAGGATGATGAAGAAAATGTAGGAAAAACAAATGAAAATTGAGAGTTTAAATAGATATATGGAATAGATATGAAGAAATTATCATTGCACACGTTGGAAATTGAATAGGACATAATGAAAGGGTATCTGGTTTTCCTCATGATCATCGGATAACGAGGAGGCACCCAAAGTCAGCGTGGGGAAGAGGAAAAGTTTTGAAAGCCATAATTAACGATTATTAAGTTAGAACCGTTAAGTATGTTAGTCTTATTAGAATACTTTGCGGTTTTTAATTAATAATTGTGAATCATTAAGGTTTTTTTTTGTTAACATATTATTTTTATATTTTAAAATAGTGGTATGCAGTCATTACCACCACTGTCCTCTTCATCCTCCTCTTCCCCCTTTTCATTCTCATCATCGGAGGAAGGAGATGAAGGGTTTGAATGCAAGTCATATTCAATGTCATTGTGATGAAGTATGAGGTTCAACTTTCTATTTTAACTTTTTAGCGTATGCCGCAAGACACCTTATGTGGCGATCAATGCTTGCCAACATCTACATCAGAGCCTCCATTCCAGGATGAGGAGGAGGAGGAGGTGGCAGTGGTGGTAGAGAAACTACTTAGGATCTTAAAATGATGAAAGAGAGAAGGAGGAGACCAATAAAGAAAATTAGTAAGAATCTCAGAGAATATGTGAGTTTAAATGGAAATCTAACGAATGTTATAAAGGGTTATAACTTATGAAGGTTCAACAATGTTACGAAGCGTTATGAAAGTGTTAAATGACAATTGTTTCTGAAAACCATTATGTTTTGTCTTTGTTGATATAAGAGGTTGGTAGATGAATCGTTTGTTATTGTTACATGACGGTTGTTTCAAAGGAATCACCATTTTTTATTATTAAACAAATGACAGTTACTAACTACAACTATTATTTTTATATTTTTACGACTTATGCCTCGTAATATATAAAAAAGCGCATAATTAATTGTTACTTCTAAGCTTTATATATTTGTGTTCGACTTTCGTCTTAACATAAATGAACTGTTATCGTTATTTATTAAATATTATTTATTCCCGAATCTGCAGTAGTGAAAAGTTCTTACATGTCGAGGGTAAATCATGTAAACTCTTTATATTGAAGGTCTTACTATTGGCATGTGTGTTAATTTATTTGAACATGTAGATTTATCATCTCTTGCAAACTTGACATATTTGCCCTGCCAACACGCTGCAGCTTTTATAAAATTAAAAGCATGCAAACGTGTTGAGATAATAACCTTCCGTGTGGACCCCACATCTACAGTGATAACGATGTGAACAATGACTCAGCACAGACCCCTATCCCTTCCACGTGGAACACGTTCTTTGAGCTATTCCTCCCTTCCCAGCCCCCTCTATATATATCCCTCTGCTCTGCGGCTCTGCCCAAAACCTCCGTACTGAAAGCCAGTTTTCTCCATAGCTGACCGCGTTATCAGTTGTTACGACGTCGTTTTGTTTTTCCCTCTCCCTTGGTCTTCCTCCTCCTCCTTATCTTCGCCACGCCACATTTTAGCTATGGCTTCTTACAGCAAATCTGTTCGCAACTCTGCTTCTCCTTTCGACTGCATCCTCTTCGGTGAGTTTTCCTCTCTGGTTTTCTTTATTCCTCTCTTTCAATTTTCCGTCAAACCTCTTCACTGAGATCTGATCATCTCATTTTGTAACGGGATACAGATTTGGATGATACTCTGTACCCAACCAACACCGGAATAGGCCAATCGCTCAAGAAAAACATTGACGGTAACTAATTGATGAATCAGCAAAATCTCTCAGTTCATTTAACTTTCTTTTTCGAGATCGTGTTTGATTTCTTTGACGATTCTCAGTTCATTTAACTTTCTTTTTCGAGATCGTGTTTGATTTCTTTGACGATTAAGAGATTATATGTACCAAATGCAGATTTTCTGGTGGAGAAATGTGGATTCCCTGAGAGCAAAGCGTCAAGTCTCCGAATCGAGTTGTTCAGGACCTACGGAAGCTCCCTTGCTGGCCTGCGAGTAATTTCTTCATCCGTTTAGTCTCTCTCTGTAGGTTCGATCGATTTGATCGTTTTCTATAATGAATTCTGTGGATTCTGTTGTTGCAGGCATTAGGCTATGATATTAGTGCAGAAGATTATCACAGGTTAGAATCGTAATTCCGTTTTATAAGAAGTTTAAAACTAAGAAGCTTTAATTTGACTTCAATTTGAGCTGATAAGATCTTTTTTGCTTTCTTCTTAAACCAACAGTTTCGTGCACGGAAGGCTTCCTTACGACTCCATCAAACCAGATATTCAATTGCGCAACCTCCTTTGTAGCATTAAGCAAAGAAAAATTGTACGTTTGAACGATTAAATTTCTTTCCATTCTTTTGGAGCGAACGACATTTCAAACTAAATTTAACTTTGAACTCCCCCCTATACCTGAAACACGCATATACCTTCGTTTAATCAAGTGAAAAATTTATGGGATAATTAATCTGAACTCCCTATAATTTTCCTTAATTTTTATTTAGTTTTTTATCTTTTTATTAAGTTCTCATAGTTTCATTTCTAATATTTTTTTTTCGTTTTTATCTCAGTTATCTCAAACTACTCAGATTTGATTAAAAATTGTGTAAAATTATAGGGACGAGATAAAACAATATATGGATCTGATTAAAAAAAATTATAAGGGCTTCAATTAAAATTAATTGAATCTATAAAAACTTGTAGATTGATTATCTCGTAATTTACATATAGTTTGTATTTAAAAATAAAAAAAAATATGTACTATATATTTAAAAAATTCAATGCCTGTGTAAGTTAAACTACTATTAAGATGTTCTGGAAAATAAAATAACAATATTGGAACTTATGTGCAGATTTTCACAAATTCAGATATGATTCATGCGGTGAAGGCACTAGATCGACTTGGGATAAGTGATTGCTTTGAGCAGATCATATGTTTTGAGACGATGAACCCGAACCTTCCCAACTCAACTCGCCCGGGTGAATTCCCCGTCCTTTTGAAGCCATCACTGGATGCCTTTAAGATTGCTCTTCAAGTAGCTGACATTGATCCTCATCTTACGGTAAGCTCGTAAATTTGTCATTCACAAAATTATATATCAGTAGGAGTTGAATAATAAAACTTATATTGAAAACTTATATAATTAAAAGCCCTCATTTAATACCGTTAGTAATATATTAGGATTTGCATTATATGCTCGTCACGGTGATAAACCTCCTATTTCTTATCATTATGATGAGATTTAAATTTAAACGGTTCAAATTTTAAAATTTTTAATTTTTAAATATTACAATTAAAAGTTATTTAAAATATAAAAATAAAATTAAATATGAACTGTTTAAAATTAATCATACAGTGTAGATCGGTGATGAGTACATATTTGCTCATCAAAGTGATAAGTACAAAATGTGTGCCTTAATACAGTCTGGGTATTAGGTGGGCTTTGGCATGAGATGAGTGTTTTCACTTAGCTCCCCCTCCATTTTCACTCCACTTATTATCTCTATTATTAGAGCAATTTTTAATAATTGAAACTTAATATTTTATAATAATAAATTATAATTTTAAATACAAAAATACAAAAGAATAAATTGAAACTGTTAAAATTAAACCTAAACATTTAATAAGTGTAGGGGATAAAATTTTATTAAAATTATAAAGTATTTTAATAAAAGTCTATAGAATTGAGGTGTCTAGATATAATTTTAACAATTTAAATTTATTTATAAGTATTTTTGTATCTAATATTAAAATAATATTACTTAAAAAAAATCAAATCTCAATCATTAGAAGTTGGTCTAATAGTAAAGATAGTTAGTAGAGAGCAAGTGGGGAGGAAACTAAAGTGGATGCTTGGGTTGCTTAGGCAAGAACTTTCAAATTCGAGTACATATGAAAACAAAAAATGTCTTTAAGAGAGCTACTCTCAATCGGGTCCAAAAATGCTTGCATATGAGTTGTTAGATAAACATATTTAAAAAAATATATATTTCATTTAATATGTGCAATCATAAGAATAATTTGAGAGACACCATAAATTTATGAAATAAAGTATGTTGAAATTTTACATTTAATATCAAAATAAACTATAACTATTTCCTACACTTATTCAGAAGGGAGAATTGCCCAAAAATACCTTGGAGGCAAATTAATTGTTGATTGCTATCAAGCGTGCAAGTGATCTTCCGTGTGTGCAAGCAATCTTCCGTTTTGTGCAAACCATCTTCCGTGTGTGCAAAAATCTTCTATATAAATGTGCAAACAATCTTCCATTGTGTGCAAAATATCTTCCGTTATATGCAACAATTCTTTCATGATAGCAATCAGCAATTAATTTGCCTTATAGGTATGTTTAGGCAATTCTCCCTATTCAGAAAGAATAAACATTAAATATGAAGCACCTCCTGATCTTTAATATAAGACATATTTAGGGAGTTGATTTTGATCTTAAATATAAGACAAAGTGTTCATATTTGTCAATATTTTTTTAATTTACTTCTATTGATACTCCCTCAACAATAATCAAAGAGAGGAGGGAATGAAGAAATTAAGAAATGTGACTAAGGTATTTTAAAAAGTATATGTCATATTAACTAACATAACAAATTTTTTTAATATAATCAAATTAAACAAATATGTCTTATATTAATGACGAAAACTAATAAAATTAGTTATTCAGATCTCATGCCATGATGAACATTAACAAGAACCCCACCAAAGTGATGCTTTTTCTTTTCTTATTACTATTATTATTATTTTGTCTGAGGAAATATCTTACTTTGATAGAAACAAACCATACAAACAAAGTTCAAAAACTTAAAAGAAACAAATCTAAAAAACAAACCAGAAAAGATAAACATAAAAAAAAAAAAAAAAAAAAACTAGCCAGTATCTAAAGTGTCAGCATTCAAGTCAGATCTCAATAAGCTCCGCAAATCTAGTGGTGGTCTTGTGACCCAATCTTCCGGGCATGACCTCCTCCTTGAAGCTTTGACAACCCAATCAGCTACCCTATTTGCATCTTTGAGAATTTACTGCACAATATGGTTCCTAATTAGTTTCCTCATATCGAGGATGTGTTCCAAAACTGGTTCGCATCTTCATTTCAGGGACATTTTAGACTCATTAAGATATTTGACCAAAGAGATATTATCTGTCTCAAACACAATATCATCCAGCTAATTATTCCTTATAAAAGACATAGCCTCAAATAAAGCCTTATATTCTGCCATCAAAACAGAATCAGCGGATACCCGCTTATGATTGCCATCAACAATTGAAACATTAAGGTTTCTAATAAGAAAACTAATTGAGGCAGATTTTGATTTTCAATAAAGGAGCAATCCGTATTAATTTGTAGAGTATTACCAGAAGGTTTTTACCATTTGTGACTGGAAGCAACATTCGGGCTATCCACCGACATACTTCCTTCCTCCTCATTGCACCACCTATTACAAGCCTAGAATTCTTGTAGCCATCTTTCTGCTTGTTGGAAAACAAGATAAGGCTCAAGAGGTTGTTCCTCAAACAAATAAGCACATATGTTCTTCCAGATAAACCATATAATTACAGCAATAATACTCTTTTGCCAGAGAGCAGCTCTCATGAATAAGCATTAAAGCCAGCTAGGGTGTTAAATCTGATTCAGGAGAGACAGGAGTTTTGATGGTTAATGAACTTCCAAACCACATCCTTTTAACCCATTCACAATGTAAAAATAAGTGATTTTCATCTTCCACCGCATTTTAAAAATCAAACAGAAATTAGTTGCACCACAATTCCTTTTGAATAAATTTTTCATAGTTTGGATAACTTTTGACAGCACCCTCACATAAAAAATTTAATCTTTTGGGGAACTTTCAACTTCCATACTTATTTCCAAAATCCTTTAGAATTAACATTAGAGGTTTTCGGGGATTGACCCCCGTTTTGGGAACATTGGATTTTAGCCACTCTATATTCTTCATTCACATAGTACAAACTTTTCTCTACCCTTATCCAAATCCATCTATTTGATCTACCAATTAGGGGTAAAGGGGTTTTATAATTGCATCTTTTTCAAAAGTGGATAGAAATTCACCAATCCAAACGGACACCACTTCCCATTTATAATCAAATATGCAACTTTTAATTTCTTAAAAGCTGAATCAGAATATGATGAAAGAATTTTATTATCTGGAATGCTTGGTAGTCATGGGCCCCCTCAATTTTTCTTTTCTTATTGAAAATGGATAATTTGTGGCTTGCAGCTATTTCTAGATGATAATATCCGCAACGTGGCAGCAGGAAAAGCAATGGGGCTCCACACAGTTCTGGTAAATTTCCCATATCATACATATTAATTAATTTTGATAATATTTAATTCACAATATTATTTGTTATTAATATGTACGAGGATTTGATTTGATAAAATGAAGGTTGGGAAGAGTGTAAAATGTGAAGGAGCAGATTATACCGTGGAGAGTGTGAATAAAGTGACACAAATAGTTCCTGAAATATGGGTGGGCAGAAATAACGAGGCGTCTGATCATAAAAGAATCCAACGTTCCCCGAGCGAATTGGAGACTCTTCTCACTACTGCCCCAATTGGAGCATAGACCCAATGGTGTCCTATACATACGTGATTCCACTTTACCAAATGAGCCATGTACATAAATAATCAAAATAATTGTGCTCGGTGTAAAGGGAAAGCCCCACCCCAATTGTTTTTATCATCTCAAGTCATGCGGGTATTGTATAGGTTAACTTATCACACGAAATGTGACATAAATAAATATGGTGTATTTACTTTGTACTATTTTTCACATTTTGGAATTGTTCTGATGTGAACTATAAGCACTTTATTTTATCCGGGCCCAACTCAAAAATAATAAAAAAATGAAAAAAGAAAAAATTCTCCTTAATCCTGACAAATCTAAATTAATATGCAAATGACATTGATGGTGATTAAATTGTAATTGAAATTTGAAAAATGATCATCATTAATTGTAGTTGTCTTGAAATTGAAGTTTGTAATAAATGCCAACAAATTTCAAAATAATTTATCTCATTAATGTTGATTGATATACAGATTAATAAACTTAGTGTGGAGTCATTGTGGAGGAGAAAAAAATAGAAATTAAAAAAAATACAAATTCTCTCATTCATGTTGATAGGTTTAAATTAGGAAATTACTTGTATGGAAAATGTAAAAAAATAAATTAAAATGAAAATTAAAAAATGTCTCTCATTTATGTTGATAGGTTTAAATTAGGAAATTACTTGTGAGAAAAAAATAAAAAAAAATCTCTCATTAATGGTGATTATATCAAGTTAGGAAGTTTTATTAATGTAAAATATATAAAAAATAAAATTAAAATAAAAAAAAAGGAGCATTTATGAAGAAAATATTACCTTGAGACTATAAATAGGGAAGTAAGGGTTGAAGCAAGACACACAAAAATTGTAAGAGAAAAGACACAAGAATTTTGAGGAGACCAAGGAGGCAAGTGAGAAGCTTCTTGAGACAGAAATAAGAGGTACATGCTAGTTGCATGTATTTAATTTGTTGTGCAACTAATTTCCTTTTATTCTTGATGGTGCTTGACTTTTTCTCTCTCACCTTGCATGATATAATCACCTCCTCATTTATTTGTTTCTTTTTTTTGGTCTTGTTATCCATCTCTCAACCACATGACATGTGAGTACCAAAAGGCTAGAGGTAATTGTCTTATTTCATTCAAGCTGCTAGATACCTAATAGTTAATTCTTGCTCTCTCCTTTATATTTGGTAGACTCAAATATATATTCTAATAATATGTTGCCATTTTGTCACTTTTGGATGAATTGTATGTGATTGTGTTATGCTATCCATATGGTTTTCTCACCTTGTTTTTTGTATATCTTGCAAGGATACAAAGCTATGTACTTGTCACTTATTGAAATTATTTTGTATGATGTGCATATATGTGAGGTTTGATCCTTTTTATTAGTTTCACTTTATTTCTTTTTGTAAATATTATTTTATCTCTTTTTGGGTAATTATAATAAAATTAAAGGCCATATTCATTTTTAAATAATTGATTTAGGATAATCGTTCTTATGAACGGGTGCTATGGGGTGCTTAACACCTTCCTCATGCACAATCAGCTTTCAAACCCTATCTGGTTTTCATTTTTCAAAAAAAAAATTCCAAAATTATCCTTGTTTTAAAATTTTGGTGGCGGCTCCATATCTTCCAAATTTCTGGCGTTACAGCTTAGCAACACCATTGAGGAAATTTTGAGAGTCAAGCTTATTTAACTTAAGTGTTTAAAAATAATATGGTCTTAGTTTTATTTTAATTACCCTTTTTATTTTTATTTTTTATTAGTTGTTTTTATTTATTAAATTCTTTATTCATCTATTTATTTATTTATTCTTTTTCTCTATCTATCTTATGATCTGCTTAGTAGATGAGGGTTGGGTAGAACATAGGCCCACATGTTGGTATGATCTCTACACATACTAAACACATACACTATTCTCCTCACACACATTTTGGGCCATATACCCCGGTCTGTGAGTTTCTTAGGTGACCGGAAGTTTCTAGCGGCCTCCTTGTGGGGTTTTTAGAACCCTCTAAGGTTACTGTGAAGACTTGATCCTAGCTGTTACTCATTTCGTAAGGTTGATCCCTGTGGGATTTTGAAACTATAGCACATATTAGTAGAAATTATTGACCTGCCCAATTAATTAATACATGCCTTTCTTAGAGTAGATATCCCTCAACCTAGGGTTATTCCTAAAATAGGACACTGGATGGCATTTATTTATTGTTGACAATATTATTTTATCATTCATGCATAATCAAGGAAACCCTTAAGATTAAGCGGCTAATTATCGCTTCACCTGAGTATATATCTAGCATCACTCCACATATAGATATATCACAAAGACAATGTATGCATTAGATATCCAACCTTACTCTAAGGGTTTGTGACCCTAAAAGACCAGGAGCTCATTATATCTATCATGTTAGAAAATATCTCAATGAGAGATAACCCTTTTAGGGCTCATGAGGCATCATTACATCATTCATAGGCGTTTTAGCTTCATTTGATATGAGCCTTGGACATAGTTATCATTTTTAAAACCCTGAGCCGCATGATAGCCTGAGCTATTCGCATGTTAATGGGCACTTCATTCTTCCTATGAGGTAATGGATCTCTTAAGGAGGTGGAGTTCTTTTTCTCAATGTCAATCTCCCATATCAAAACTTGAAGTACATGTCATCACTCTTTTATGTCTCATGAGGCATCCTTGCATCATTCATTGGCTTTTAGCTTCATTGATATATGCCTTGGACATAATAAACATCATTAAGGAGGAAGCAAAAAGAGGAAAAATGAGCATGCAAATAAAGATGAAAACAACAATGCAGTCATATCTTCAGTTAATAATACTTGCAAAGAATATCTTTCCTAAAAATGATTTCATTTACCCTTATCCATGTCATCCCTCCTTCATATAAATGGTTGTTCCTTATTCCTAATGTGAGGGTAAGATTTTTGTCTCTTCTTTCACGTTTTGAAAGTATTATTCTTGATTAGAGGAGATTGTTGAGGATCTAAAAAACTTGTTATGTACAAGTAGCTTGTATAGAGGTGATATCATACTTTGGAGATGCTTAGTTTTGAAAATGACTTGACCCTATGTTGATGAGACTAGTTTTAAAGGGTAAATTGTTTAACTTGGAGGCAATGTGATGATGATTACACAAACCATGTAAGGATTTGAACCTATTAAGATGATTTCATTTTCATGTGTGTACCACTTATCCTTGACGCAATCCAGAACTTGACATATATCTTGTTTGAAGTCAAATTTGACGTTTATTTGCTTGATATAGAGAAGACCAAGGTATTCATTTTCATCCTTAATAAAAATAAAGCCAAATAACCACTCTTGCATGATAACCATTTGAGCTTGTGTGATATTCCTTTCCTATCCTTAGCATGCATAAACCACAAATATGTTCCTTACCTCTTATTCAAGTTTCGTTTTACTTTCTAAAAGGACTCACTCCTTCTAATCAGAAGAGCATGCATACACTTTGAAAAATGTTAAAGCTTTAAGGTGAATCTTGTTAAAAAATGAATAGTTGAAAGAAAAAGAGAAAAAAAGAAAAGAAGCTTACTAGGTTGAAAACCCGTAAAGGCAACTTAGGCAAAAGTTAGAGGCAAAAAAAAAAGAAAAAAAAAATCAAAAGAAAGATTGGCAAATACCAAGAAAAACATGGAAAGAGCTTCCTTTAATTCTTCTTTTTATTTAAAGTCTTTAGAGTGTACACTTGCTTGTTTGGTTCTTATTGCTCTTAGTTATCATGAGTATCTACTTCGGTCCTTAGATATCATTCATCTTCTATTTTCCTTTTATTCAGGGTACTTTTTTTTTGGCACTCAATATCTTGTTTAAGTGAGTATGTGTACATTCTTACAATTTTTGAGCCGTCAACGTAATATGGTTGTAAGGCTGCTCTTTTTTGGATATTTTAAAAAAGAAGAAAAGCTCACTAAGTTGAAAGCCTGAAAGGGTTACGTTGCTTTGGTGAAAGTTAGAGCAAAAAAATGAAGAAGAAAGGAAAAAAAAAAGAAGAAATAAAAAAAGATGAACAATTACATAAGAATATGCTCTCTTTACACTTTGTTTGTACCCTATGCCCACATAGAAAGTCCTTGTGATCTATGTTAGTATATGGCTCTTTTAGTGATGGAGAACTTAGATTATTGCCAAACTTATGGAACAAGTATTGGATGATTTAGATATAGAGAGCAGACACTAACTTTCAAAACATTGAGTGTGAGAGTAAACACTATACCTGGTGAGGGAAATCATTGGAGCATTGCACTCTTGTTAAATGTTTTACCTTGAAAGTGGCTAACTTGAGATGGGTGACATCATTTAGATGACAACGCATTGGTATATATGTTGATCATCTATTATTGTAACTTGGACATTGTCTTCTATATTTCAATTCTTGAGATTTCATGATTAGTTGTTAACACCTTAATAGGTTTCTTGAGTTATTCTTGGAGGCCTTTTCTCAAACATTTGGATCTAAGGAATTCTTCTATTTCAATAATTTATTACTCCTAATGCGGCATGTGAGCCTTTCCCAGTTTTTTCACTTTACCTCTGGAGCATTACCTTCATTCTTTGCCTTTCAATAAAGGGAAACAAGTTGGAATTTAGGGCTTCTCCTCAATTCTATTGCTCCATCCATTTCTCAAGACAACATTAACATTGTTAAATGAATTTTTTGTAAAAAAAAATGATTATGCAAACAATAAAGTTGAAGATGGACAAAAAAAAAACCATGTGCTACACAAATTAAGATAAGCTAAGAAAGAAAGTTGAATATTCAAATTTTGGCTTATTGCTTAAAAGTCCTTTCTTTTATCAAGAGTTTGCACTAAGTTATGCTCAAAGAAAAATTGTAATATTTTGTCAAATTAGGAAAACCTTTCTTGTATAAGGCTTTGCATCAATCGTACCCTCACCCTACCTAACATGTATTGCATGCCATTTCACAAATTATAGGGCAAATTTGGAATTAATTTTTTAACCAAATATGCTTCTATTAATATTATTTCATGCATTTCCTTGAAATGTGCTCTTGCTCAGATTGAGACAAACCTAAAAGCTTTTCAACAAGAATCGTAATGGCCAAAATATAATGGCTTCCTACATGAACCAATAAATGAAGGGGTTTTGCATAGGACTGAGGCTGAAAGGGGGCAACATCATTGGTCAGATAGCTCTTCATCATTTTCATCATCATCATTATTTCATAATTTCCATTATCATCATGATCATGATCATCTTCATCTCCTTATATCATTATCATCCTCATTTCATCATTTCCTTATCATTATCATCATCATCTTCATCTCCTCCTCCTCCTCCTCCTCATCTCCTCATTAGCATTTCATTGGCATAATCATTATCATCATTCTTATTAGGATTTTCTCATTACTGTTGTCATCATTTAACTACTGTATATATGGGGCACCACATGATTAATGTCACGATACCGCTACTATTACTATCATTTACACGAGCACTTCATCTTTATCATTGTGTTCATCATCCTTATTAGGATTTCACCATCACTGCCACCATCATTATCAGTGTTATCACCTTTATCATGATCATCTTCACCATTATCATATTCTCCTCATTATCATGGCCATCATCGTTCTCCTCATCATCATTGTTGTCATCCTCATCAAGATTTTATCATCACCACCATCATCATTATTAGTGTCATCACCTTCATCATAATCATTTTCACCATTATCATAATCTCCTTGTAATCATGGCCATCATCATCCTCTTCATCATCATTGCCATTTTTGGTGTCATTATCATATTTGGGGGCACCACGTGCCTAGTGTCACATCACCACCATTATTGTCATAATCATCTATGACTTCCCTATTAGGGCTGTTTCATCATCATCCTCATTAGTGTCATTATCATATTGCATATTTGGGTCAGGCGTGATTAGTGCTACACCATCACTACCATTGGCATCACCATTTATGACTTATTCATTAAATCTTCATCTTCATCAATATTTTCATCATCATATAAAACCTCACTATGTGGGGCATCACAAACTTAATGTCACATCACGACTATCATCGTCATTATCATCACTCACGACATCATTATTAACATTTCATCATCATCTTATCACTATCATCTTCATTATCAATGTCATCGTCTTTATTGGCATTATCATAAGCACTACTCCAAGGGGCGTTATATGTAACACCCCAGATTTTATATTCACCAAATATATTGTAATTATTTGAGAAATTCAATAAAATCGTGAATATTCATGAATTTGGAATTTATGAATTTCATAAATGTTCAATTTCATGGGAAATTGGGCAAAAATAATTATGGAATTAATTTGGGTAATTTAAAAAGCCCAATATTAAGGTCCAAAAATGAAGGAATATTATAGAAAATATTTGGTCCAAAAATATATGGAAATTGGCCAAAGAAAAATAAGAAAAGAAATTGGATTAGAAAGGTGATGACAAAATCGTAATTTTGTCAAAATAGCACAAAATAAATTATTTTCCAATTAATTGAAGTTAATTTCAATTAATTAATTAAGGAAAATAAAGGTTAAAAATTTATTTATAATATTTTGGTCAATTTAATATGAATTTATGGAAAATTTGAGCAAAAAATGCAATTTTAACCAAAATTGAGACTTTACGTGTATACGTAACCGAAACAAGTTGTGAAGCCAATTGAGACCATAGGGAGGGACCTCTAGGTGTCTCCTACATGTGACATAAAGAAGGAAATATTATTTGGACATGATGGCATGGTTACGCGAATGTAGGAAGTTATGTACATAAAATTGGATTTTAGCAATTTTGGAAAATTAAACAAATTATTATAATATTATGAGATATTATAATATAAGCTTCATATTTCTCATTCAGCTGCCATTTCCACATGAAAAAAAACCTGAAAGATAGAGTGAGAACGTTTGGAATTGTAGAGAGAGAAAGGAGAAGAAAAATCACAAGGTAAGCTGATTTTTCCTACGATTTCACTCCTAACGCGTATAACTCCGACTCTAAGCTACTCCTCTTTGTTCTTTAGGGTTTGGAGGCTCAAAAATCTGTTCTCTCAAGGTTAGGGTTTCATCCATCTTTGGGGAAAAGCTTGTGGGAGCTCGAGGTAACTTCTAAACCTTCGTATATTAACTATTCTGGTTGCTGTGGGCAATTTAATTGGTGAAATTTCGCCGGATTGCCATTGGTTTTAAATTTTGGAAAAGTGTATTCCTAAGGTTTATGCTGCCCAATTTTAGTTCAAATGATTTTTATAACTCAATTAGATGGTTAATAAAGTGGTTAGGAGTATAAAGGAACGCGTTTACTAAGCCGAAATCATAAAACCCCGATTTTTCCCGGAAAACACCATAATTTCGGCCAGGGATGTTTGAGGGCCTTAGATTTGGATTTTCAATGATTTGATGATTCCATTGGATTGAGTGGGCAAAAATATGTGGGGTTACAGTTGGGCACTTTTTCAGAAAAGGCTGAGAAAGCATAATTACGGAAACGCCCTAAAACCCTAAAAGTAGGGCTGCCAAGGGCAATTTCGTAATTTGACATTGAATTTGGTAATTTTGAATTCGGAAATGGATTCCTTGGACGAAAATACATTAGGATAGCCCTAGTAAAAAATTTGAGAAAACGTGCCATCGGGCCGGGTACGGCAGGGCCGAGCCGGGGTCCTGGGGGCATTTTGGTAAATTTTTACCATAGGCTAATATAACCATAAGAAACACTATGGAAGTGTCTAAAATGATACTTGGATAAGTTATGACCTATTTCTTGTACATTTAATATTTTAGGACCGAATCGGGAGTCGAAAATCGACACGTTTCACGAGGCACACAAAAAGGGGTCGATAGAACTTCGAGGTAGGAATCACTATCTCTCATATACTATGTGAATATTTGTATGATGTGTGTTACTGTATTTTGTGATCTGAACACGTGCTGGAGGCACATTACCTAGCTGTGGTCTAGGACCTATCTGAGGTACACTAGTCTTACCTAGCTGTAGTCAAGGACTCAGCTGAGGTACATGTAAGGGTTTCAACGGGTTAGTTGGCCCTGAATTTTGTATACACACACGGATGATATAAGTTTTCATTTTACTAAATACGGTGCATTGCATATTTAATTTTCGCATTTTATGTGTTGATCGTGTGTTTCTACTGAGATTCCTTGGAATCTCACCCCTTTTTCTAAAGCAAACATCTCAGCGGGTGCTAGCGGATCAAAAGGCAAGGACGTGGATAAAGGAAAGTGACTGGCACGTGTCTTGAGGTGAAGTTAAAGTCTGTGGTTATAGATAGCTTATGTTGTAAATATTGTCACCTTTTGTATCTTAACTTTAGACTGTAAACAAATACTTTTATCAGTATATATATACTTTTTTGTATGCCTGTGGAACTTGGTCTCTATTACTCTGTGAATATCAAAAAGGAAATGGGTGTTGACATTATATGTCCATGGAATCCCTTTCAAGCCTTGTACTGGCAAGCACCCCTTTCAAAGCTCTGTATCGACAAGCATCCTCAAAACCCAGTAATAGCTAGCACAATTCTTTTAAAGCCATGTAATGACAGGTGCTATTCTTTCAAAGCTGTGTATCAGCAGGCACCCTCAAAGCCCAGTAACATCTTGCACCCTTTCAAAACCGTGTATCGGTAGGCACCCTTAAAGCCAGTAACAATTAGCACCCTTTCAAGTCCTATATTGGCAGGCACCCTCAAAGCCTAATAACGGATGTTACCCTTTCAAAGCCCAATGACACCTGACACCCTTTTAAAGCTCTGTAGCAGCAAGCACCCTTGAAGCCCAATGACCGCTGGCACCTTTTTTAAGCCTTGTAGCAGTAGGCGCACTCAAAGCCCAGTAATGGCTGGCACCCCTTTAAAGCCCTGTATCAGCAGGCATCCTCATAGCCCAGTAAAGGCTGGCACCTTTTCAAAGTCCTGTATCTGCAAGCACCATTAAAGCCCAGTAACGGCTAGTACCCTTTCAAAGCTTTGTATCTACAAGCACCCTCAAAGCCCTGTATTGACTATGAACCTGTCAAAGTCCTGTATCAGCAGGCACCCTCAAGCCCAATAATAGCTGGCATCCTTTCAAAGCCCTGTATCGGCAGGCACTACTAAAGCCCAATAATAGCTAACATAATTCTTTAAAAGCCTTGTAATGGCAGGCACTATTCCTTCAAAGCCCTATATCTGCAGGTACCTCTTAAAGCCTAGTAACAGTTGGCACAATTCTTTCAAAGCCCTATATTGGCAGGCACTATTCTTTGAAAGCCCTGTCCTGGTAGACACTACTTTTTTTTCAATTCCAATAATGGCTCACACAATTCTTTTCCATCCTACTAGAGTCTTATGAAATTAATCGTTTCATTTCCATGCCAGGTGATCATCTAGCTCCACCGGCATTCTTCTCCCTATAAACCAAGTAAAGAGGGGCATAGACACTGTATTTTATCCAAACCCTTTTTGGTTCCAAGAAGCCCTATTTTTTAGGCCAAACAAAATACGTGTTCTTATCTTTACTTACTTTTCTGGCGAGAATCTCACTTTTCTCTGCTATAAAACAAGTAAAGAGGGGAAACTATAAACACCCTATTTTATCGGGGTCCAACTCAAAAATAATAAAAACAATAAAAAAAACCTCCTTAATCCTGACACATCCAAATTAATAAGCAAATGACATTGATGGTGATTGGATTGTAATTGAAATTTGAAAAATGATCATGATTAATAATGATTGTTTTGAAATTGAAGTTTGTAATAAATGACAACAAATTTCAAAATAATTTATCTCATTAATGTTGATTGATATATGGATTAGTAAACTTAGAGTGGAGTCATTGTAGAGGAGGAAAAAATAGAAATTAAAAAATAAAATAAAAATCTCTCATTCATGTTGATAGGTTCAAATTAGGAAATTGCTTGCATGGAAAATGTAAAAAAAATAAATGAAAATGAAAATAAAAAATATCTCTTATTTATACTGATAGGTTTAAATTAGGAAATTACTGGTGGGAAAAATAATAAAAAATGAAAATTAAAAAAAAAATCTCTCATTAATGATGATTGGGTCAAGTTAAAAAGTTTTTTAACGTTAAATACAAAAAAATTCAAAAATGAAAATTAAAAAAAAACAGAGGAGCATTTATGAAGAAAACCTGACCTTGACACTATAAATAGAGGAGCAAGGATTGAAGCAAGACATACAAAAATTGAGAGAGAAAAGACATAAGAATGCTGAGGAGAACAAGGAGGCAAGTGAGAAGCTTCTTGAGACGTGGATATCAGAGATACGTGTTTGTTGCATGTCTTTAATTTTTTGTGCAACTATTTTCTTTTATTCTTGATGGTGCTTGACTTTTTCTCTCTCACCTTGCATGATATAATCACCTCCTCGTCTATTTGTTTCTTTCCTTTGGTCTTGTTATCCATCTCTCAACCACATGACATATGAGCACCAAAAGGCTAGAGGTAATTGTCTTCTTCCATTCAAGCTGCTAGATGCCTAATGGTTAATTCTTGTTGTCTCCTTTATGTTCGGTAGACTCAAATGGATATTCTAATAATATATTGTATTTCATCACGTTTGGATGAAAGGTATGTGCTTGTCACTTCTTGAAATTATTTTGTATGATGTGCATATATGTGAGGTTTGATCTTAATCCTAGACCTCCTTATTAATATGATGATCATGCCCTTGCTTTTCTTTGTTGGCTTGATGAACTTTATTTTTTCTTTTCCTTTTGTAAATAAAAAGTTTCAAAACAAAAAAAAAGGAGGTTCCTTTTTTTTTTTAAATAAACAAATTTGGTTCCATATGACAAAATAAGGAAAAAAATTTTAAAAAAAATAAAAAAACAAAAACCAAACAAAAACATATTTTTCTCAAATAAATTAAATAAATATTTTTTCTAAAAAGTATCAATCAAGTGAATCGCCTTTTTACCCCTCGAACTACAAGGGCTTTGATCCTTCTAAAGGGTACATAGGCCCTAGACTCTTTTCCTAGGTCAAGTCCAACTTTGTAAAGAAATATATTTCTTTCCTTATTTTTCTTTTGTAAATAAAGAATATTTTTTTATTAGTTTCACTTTATTTCTTTTTGTAAATATTATTTTTTATCTCTTTGTGAGTAATTATAATTAATTAAAAGCCATATTCATCTTTAAATAATTGACTTAGGGTAACCTTTCTTATGAGAGAATGTTGTGGGGTGCCTAACACCTTTCCCATGCACAATCGGCTTCCAAACCCTATTTGGTTTTCATTTTTCAAAAAAGGTTTCCCAAATTATCATTGTTTTAAAATTTTGGTGGCGGCTCCATATTTTCTAAATTTTGGATGTTGCATAGACAATCAAACTTTGTTAAAGTTAAATTAATATCTATCATAATATCTATCATAATTTTTTGATCCAAATTGCTAACTATACAAGTGGCAAGAAAATAGCTATATGTGCATAAACAAAAGTCATATAAAGAAAGATTAATTTTAAAAATCTACAAAGAGGGTTTGAAATATTTCCTCACATAATTCCCCACATACATGCATACATGGAGATAATAAAGTGAATAAATATAATTCATACAAAGAAAATGCAATATTTTTAAAAGTCTCAAAAAGAAAAAAAATACAGAGGGGATTTATGATATTTGCTCATATGACCCCATATGTATAAATACAATGTTATAAAACTAAGGAAAATAAAGAGATGGGATGGGGATGAAGAAAGACAAGAGACAATTATAGAGATGAAGAGTGAAGAAGAACTCTCATTCATAAAGCATTACTATGTACATCCAACTTTTTGTATCGAGCTTCTATGTATTGGCCTCAAACCTTCTAAGAGTTACAATGTCATAAATATGGGAATTAATCTACATTATGAGACAATATGAAACCATTGGAGGTTATTGCTATTAATCACAAAATGAAATCCTAATAGTGAGGGGTTATGGACATTTACTCATGCAATATTTACAACACTCCCCATTAAATGTCCATAACAAATATTATGCCTCATTAAAAAGTTACTAGGATAAACCCAATAGGAAAAAGAGTATACAATACATATTGAAGTTGCCTCAATAAAAACCTTACCAGAAAAATCCAATGGGATAAAACCTTAGTTAAAGAAAAGAGTATAATATAGTCTTTACTCCCCCTGATGATAATGTTGTATTTACTCTACCTGATCACAATATCAGTTTTACTCCTTCTAATTACAACATCACTTTCAATGTATTTCGAGCATATCTTTATTTTAGCCGCCAAACTATAAATGATGTATTGTCACTAAATGTTATGCTAAAATGTAGCCCTCTAATATACCCCTCTAAAATATCTTCTGGAGATGATAAATTATTAATATAGTCACTTGTCTTGTGCATTGTGGAAAAAAAGTAACAAAAGAAAAGTTATTCTGAAAATAACCATGATTTATCTTGCATCCACATATTCAATTTATTTCAAACAAAATGATCCCATATAATTAATAGTTACATGGAATTATCACATCAAACCCCAATTTCATAGTATCCATAGTATACCTGTAAAAACTTAATTTTACTAGCAAAACATAATAAATGTGTAATATCCCAAACTTTGGAATTAGAGGCCTGAGCATAAGCCTGAATCAAGTGGACTGCTAAGCCCTGGTTTAGAAAGAGGCCCAGAAATGAGGATTTGCTGCCAATGTATTTTTCCAGTGTGGTAGTCTTTTTGTAGCATATTCTTAAATAGGAAAATGATGTCCGAAAATTGTAACATTTTACAAGATGAAAGTAGACATCCTAAGCTTTAATTTGATAGGTCATGAAATTATTTGGACATATACACTAAGAGTTATGAATTTTTTAAGTTTACCTAGTGAAATTGGCTATTTTCTGGGACAACGTCCAAAGATTTAAATTCTGGGAATTGTGAGCTTTCAGTTGGCTAAAGGCTATATTTTTTTCTTAAAATTAGACTCAATACGGGTTTCATAGGCTTTGAAATTATACGAATTGAGTTTCTACAAATAAAGTTATGATTTTTCAAAACTCAGTGAAAAATCTGCCAGAAGTGCCAACTATTGCAAATTTGGAAAAAAGATGTAATGACAAATGTGTAGATTGTGGAATAAAGTAAAATCCCATATTTTACCTTTATTGGTGGATATTTGCTACCAAATATTAAAGGAGAGGGAAAATATTTACTTGGATACAAATTGTGCCAAGTGTCATCATCTTAAGCAAGGGATTAAATAAGAATTGATTAAGGATATGAGCACATGTTGAATTAGCATAAACTATAATATTTGGTACAATTGATTACGGTAATTAGATGAAGCCCAATTGGTGTAACTTGGACCCTAAGTGGTGTCATTTTTAGCTAACAAGGAGGAAGGAGAATTGGTTCAAGATCAATGAGAAGTTATGGCATAATTAGGAAGGGATAAAGCCAAACAAAAACCACATGTCATAAACCCCTTAAAATATAATATCCTAAAAGAGATGTAGAGATGTTTTAAAACACTTCATCTCTTTCCTTCCTACTTCATTTTCATCATTCACCAAGGAAGAGAGAGAGAGAGAGGAGAGCTTAGGTCATAGAGAACACAAGAGGCAAAATCCAAGGTAAGTCTTGCGATTTCAAGTGATTATGCCTTCTATCTTGTGTAATTCTTCTTCTAAGCTCTTGTTCTTTATAAAAATTGTAACACCACAATTTTTGATTAAGGGCTAATGGTAATTATTGAGGATAATTATCGAATTAAAGTGGAATAATTATGGTTTGGTGGCTATATTAATTAATATGCCATGATTAGTGAAAATCAGAAAGAAATTGAAAGAATGGGAACTAGTGGATAATTAGTTAGTGATTAATTGAGAAATTAATTACTAACTAAAGAGAAATGATGAGTGTAACTAAATAGCTAATGAGCTAGTTAGTGTAACTATATGGTTGCTCATTTGGTGAGAAATGAGGAGATTTGGACATGTGGCATTGAGTAATCATGCATGAAGGGAGTGGTTGGAGAAGAAAAGTCAACAATCATATTTTTAGCATTTTTCTCTCTCTATCTCTCCCCCTCTCTCTTATGCGTACGGACAAGGGAATGGGGGCAGAAATTCTGCCTCCTCCTTCATCATCTTCATCATCACACATTCTCTCTCTCCAAGCTCTCTCTTGTGCTCCATTTTTAAAGAAGAAAGAGGAAGGAAAAGCTTGAGATTAAGGTAAGATTTTGACTTCAAATGCCAAAATTTCCTTCTTTAAAGTTGTTTCTTGGGTTAAGAGCATCATTTTCATGATTTTAGATTTACCATTGGTGGTGATTTGAACTCTCAAGGAGATATAGAGTTTGGAGAATCAAATAACTCCTTTGGAGAAAGTTGAAGAGGTGAGTGAATTGAGCATTTTGATAAAAGTTTTGTGGTAATTTGGTTAAGTTGGAATTTCTGGGAATTTAGCCCTATTTTCGAAAATTAGGGTCTTGTGGTGTTTGAGTTGTTGTTGTCATGAATATGATGCTTTGGGATGTATCTTGGATAGATAGAATTTGATTGAAGCTTAAATGCCAAGTTTGACAATTTTGGGATTTTTGTTGAACATAGGCCAAAAACAGAACATATAGATGGAAAGAGAATTTGGTTATTGTGATGTTTCCATTGTGTTCCTTGTGGAAAATAGTGTGGGAGTAGTGTTGGATATGAATTTTGAACCATTGGGAACTTAGTTTTAAAAGTGGCAAATTTTGGTTAGTGAAAAACTCTGTTCTGACAGTGGCTTTGCATGGACGTTTTAAAATAGCAAATGGTGTTGAAAAATTCTGAAACTTTCCAGTCTTAAATGAAACTTTCCAAGCTTCAAAATGGACATATATTTCATGTTATTTCGATTTGTGAGCTAGGCGTTATGACTGTCCAAAGTTTAATGTTAAATCTGGGAACAATTATGGAGCAATGTGGATATTTCTTAAATTCTGTATTTTTGTGGTGATTTCTGGTAATGTTTCATATTTTTCAAGTAAATAGGACTTAAATAGCTTTCAATGAGCTTTGATATCACCTCATTTCGATTTTTCTAGAATTAGTTATGATTTTTCGAAGTTCAGCCAAGAAGCAGAATTTTTCTGGCCGCAGCCAGAAACCTTCTGTGCTGTTTCTGGCTGCAACCAGAAAATTCTTGGCTGCAACCAAAAACTTTCTGTGCTGTTTCTGGCCGCAGCCAGAGGCTTCTTGGCTGCAGCCAACCCCCAGTTTTCAGCAGCTTGTGATTTTAAAAAGTGGTTTCCAACCCTATGTTTCCCAATCCTTTAGGGCTTTTATTAGAGCCAGTTGTAACTACTTAAAGGACATAAATGATAACCAAATCTAAGTATTGTGAATTCAATTGAGTATTGAAATAGAGAATAACTCTTCGTTCCCTAATTATAATTATAGGATACGATATTTGCCCTCCTCGGGAGAGACCTGCGACAAAGCACGCACGGAACAAACCAGGTAGTGAATCTTCTCTCATGTTGTGTATAATGTTTTGTGAAATGTATGTGCCATGGTCCATTACAGCGTGAGCACTTCAGTGTGAGCCGTTTAGGGAGTGACAGTGGTCATCTCTAGCTCGGCTGTTGAAGTACTGTTGTAATCGACATGGATCTCTGAGTTCGACCCGTGGGGCGGCGTTTGTGAATCCAGCCGTGGGCTGTGTGTATATCTTGCCAGTGTGGCTTGTGTTATGAAATGTATTATATGAATCCCAGCTGTGGTGAAATATATTGTGTGGATTGTGTTGTGCAATGCAGTATGAGCAAACGTAAGGGTGACATGAGTCATACCTGCCTTTGCCGTTATAGTTGCCATGTGTGTGTGATGATTTGCTTTCATGCCTTATTGTTGTGCATACCATAATTGATTTGACACTACGGGGATTTCTTAGAATCTCACTCTCTCAAAATTAAACATTTTAGACAGGGCTGAAGGATCGAAAGGCAAACGGGTGACGAAGAGCAAGTAGAGCTTCGTGTTAGCAGTTCCTTTTTGGTTATTGGTTATCATGTAAATCATTTGGATATTTTTGGATCAATTGTATATGTATTGGGATAGATTGTATAGTTTGTGTAATCCCCAAGTCAAGGGAAAAGTATGTGGGTTTTGTGCCTTTGTATAAACCCTTTTATGGGTTAACGGAACCTGAGTGTGTCGGGAATTTATGATGTACTCTGATATGTATGAATGAAATCAACCTGTACAGGCCATATGGTAATTATAATGTGAATGTGAGACATTGTGAACAGGTTTTTAGAAAGGTTTTTGAAAACCCCGATTTTGGGAAGTTTAATTTGGTTTAAGTCTCAAATCATCTAAGGTCTCTACTTCTACATTAATTACATGTTTACAAACTAATCTCGGCCTTAATCGTGAAGGGCGTTACAAAAATCATGTGTTGCAAGTAAGACATCAAGGAAAGAGAGAGAGAGAAGGAGGACACCTAGAGAGAGAAAGAGGAGAATCAAGAGGTAACTTCAAGAATCTCATTCCCTTTGGTGTATTGATGTTGTTGTTGTGGTTCTTGACTTGATTTGTGGTTTGGTTGATGATTTTGTAAAGTTTGGATGTTGAAACTCTAAGGGGTTATGTTGCCCAAATTTCTACAAATCATATTCAAAAGATGTTTAAGTGGTTAAACAAGTGATTAGGCATGAAAAGAATGTGTTTTATGGAATAGAACATGAATTCCCAATTTTTTCCAAATAATTTCAGATTTTGCCAAAACCTAATTTGGAAGTGTTTGGACTAGATTTTGGTGTTTTTGATGATTCCATTGGGTTTAGAATGAAAAATTGTATAGGGTTGATGTTGATCACTTTGTGAGAAAAACCCTATAATGTGAAATTGTAAAAATAGCCCTAAAACCCTAAATAGGGGCTGTCAAGGGCAAATATGTCATTTGGCAGTGATTTTGAGAAAACCAAGATTAAAAATAGATTCCTTGGCTGAAATTATTTAGGAATAGCTTGAGTTATAATTTTTTAAAAAGTACAGTCGAACCGGGTAAAAAGGGGACTTAGACGAGGTCCCTAAGGGCATTTTAGTAATTTTACAGTTGTAGACTAATATAACCAACAAAAGTAATTTGGAAGAGTCTAAAGTAATACATGAATGGCTATTAACCTAATTCTTGAAAACTTAGAATTTTAAGACCGGACAGTTGTGGCCGAGCTGGATCAAGACAGTTAGATGATTAGGCAAGAAGGGCTATTTCAGGTAGAAACTCTATCTCACATACACTATGTGAATGTTGATATATTGTATACTACTATATTCTGTTATATGAACATAGTGCCTGCGGGCACACCAAATTATAATGCCTACGAGCACACCGAATTATGCCCAATCTATAGTCTTGAGTCCAGCTGAGGTACATGGACAAGTAGGGGATCCAAACAGTCATTTAGCCTTGAGTAATGTGCACACATAAGATAAAGTATGGATTTTTATTTTACACTATATGGTACATTGCATTTAATTATTGAATTTTATATGATTGGTTGTATGTTACTACTGATATTCTCTCGAATCTCACCATTCCCATAAATGTAAGAAGTTTGCACCAGCAGAAGCTAGTGGCTCTAGGGACAAGATAGTAAATATCGGCAACTGAGGTATCTGGGTCAAGAAGATGGAGCTGTTCGTTATAATTGTTTATTTTGATATTTTTGGACTAAAATTGTATATATTATCAAACCCTACGGGGAGACCCAATAATGTAATCAAGTATCATGTATTCATGTATCAATATATCAGTATATTTACGCTAATTTTGTGTTGCTCACCAAATTGCGCTCAAGTACTCTGAAAAATATGGAGATAAGATAAGGACGTTATAAAATCCAATATTAGCAAGATGTAAATATTCATAAAATATATAGTTCTTCTAAACCATTAAATTCAATATACTTTTTCAATCAATTATATATATACTGAAATTATTTTAATGATGTAGCATTATATATATTGAATGCTTTTTTTTTTTTTAACATGCTTCTGGCATTTGGATTCTTCAAAGATTCTCATTTAAACTTTACTGTTTAATGAGACATATATATAAGCTTTATATAATACTCCCTCCAGTCCTATTTGTAAGCAACTTTCTCTCTTATAAGGTTGGTCCCTTTTATAAGCAACTTTCACTTTTTGTCTGAAAATGTAAGCTTCTTTTTCTTAATTTACCCTTATTAAATATCCATTCTCTCTCATATCTTATACTCATGATCTCTCATACTTTTTATCTATTCTCTCTCCTACACTCTTTTCATAAATAGGGGTATATATGGAAAAAAACATGGTATTTTTTATACACTTATTACTTTTAACGACCAGTTAGTTTTACGTAATTAAGAGGAAAGTTGCTTATAAATAAGACTGGAGGGAGTAATATATAATATACACAAAATTTTATTTTCATATTGTCATACCCTTATCTTATTTTCACATTTTTCACAGTGCTTGCGCATATTTTATTGAGTAACACAAGAATATTATAAATATACTGATATATTAACACAAGCTGCTTAATTACATTATCGGTCTTCCCCTTGGGGTTTGATGATATTCACATATGTATACAAAATGCCCAAAATAAGACTAAATACATAACCATTATCTTTGCCTCAGGATCCTCAACATCATTTCTCCATGTCTACCAACTTGCCTTTGGATCCACTGGTTCCGGCTGGCACATTATCATTTTTGAAAAAAGAATGAGATTCTGAAGAATCCCAGTAGTAACATATAACCAAACATATAAAATACGAGAATTAAATATGCAATGCACCATATAATATAAAATGAAAATTCATTGCAATATGTGTGTATACACAAAATTCAAGGCCAAATCGTTGTTTGGATCCCCTACATGTACCTTAGTTGGGCCCCTAACCATAGCTAAGCAATGTACCCCAGGTGGACCACAGCTAGGTAACATACCTAAAGCACCTTGTTCATATGACAGAATACAATAACATACAACATATTAACAATTACATAGTGTATGAGATATTATAGTTAATACCTTAACCCCTTTCACCTCGTAAAACATTCCTCAATATGCGTCTCAGCAATTCAAATTCTCAATTTGGTCATAAAATATCAAATGTACAAGAATTAGGTTCAAACTCATTCATGTACTATTCTAGGAATTTCTAGTGTTTTTAGTGGTTATATGATTCTATTGTAAAAATTTTACAGAATGACCCTGGGGATCCGGCCCAACCCTGCTATACCCGGTCGATCGTTTTTTTTTTTTGAAATTTTGATATGGGCTATTCTAATATATTTTTGCCTAAAGAATCCATTTCTGGCCTCAAAATTATCAAATTCACTGCCAAAAGACCAGAATACCTTTGGAAGCCCCAACTTTAGGGTTTTAAGGGCATTTTGGTCATTATGTTTTTTAAAACTTTTCTGGAAAAGTGTTCAACTGTAACCCCACCTAATGTTCCCTTCTGAACTCAGTGGATTCATCCAAACATCACAAATCCATCACTAACATCCTAAATTGGACATGGCTGAAACCCAGGATTTTCGGGGGAAACTTGGGGTTTTTTAATTTTGACTCTGCAGACTTGCTTCTTTCTACTCCTAACCACTTTATTAACTATTCAATTCGTATGACCAAAATTAACATTAATATTAGGCTAAATATTATTTTCTTGTATTCCTCTACTTTGGGCCTCAATATTGGGCTTTTTAGAGAACCCAAGAATTAACTCCATAATTTATTCTAATCCAAGCTTCATGAAAATGGAAATTTATAAATTTCTAAAATTTTAAGTTCATGAATATTCACCATTTTATTCCCTTGAATATAAGGAATTTTAGTGACCGAAATTCAGGATGTTGCACATATGCTACTAGAATAGTAATATAAGCAAAATTATTACATCCACCACAAAATAATATACATCATCATAGTCTTCATTAGCCCTTGTTAAAATATTTATTTTCATTTAAATGTTTATATATTTCATATTTTAGATGTTAGAATTGCATGTCCATAATTTTCATATTGAAATAATGTAATCATATTTTCATTGTGTCTTTTCTCTTTTACTTTTTCTTTTAATCAATCACCATTTTGTCTACCTTGCAAGCCAGATTTATGCATAAGATCCTCACCTGATCATGTGAAACAATTATCAAGGCCATTGTCGATAACTTAATCTTTTCAATTCCATTTGTCCTACGATATAATTCATTGAGATATTTTATTGCTTTTAGGTACCTGAACCTCTTTTAAGATTCTTGCAATTAGTTATGTCTTGGAACTCTTCTGGAGTACCTGCCTCCTTAATATGATCATCTTATTACATGCTTCTCTTTATCTATAATATTTATATTTGGAAACGAATGGTTTCTCGTGCTTCAAGCATGTCTCACTTTCATTCATACTGATTAGAGCATTTTCAGTTGGAACATTAGATTTAGTAACTCTCATTTAGGTTATTAATTGCATTGATAGTCAATAATTGCATCTTACTTGTATTTTGTAATATTTCATGAATGCAAAGTTTGATGAACTTCTAGTTCATACTGCTATATCTGAGAATCTATATTTGATAGTAATAATGCATTCCATGCGTTCTCTTTTCCAACTATTTAATTTCTCCCCCTCATGTTAGAAAAACTTTATCAAATGACAATTGACTAATCATGTAGTAGAAATCTCATAAATCCATTTGTTTACAAACATCCTTTTGTTTCATTTAGAAACAAACAAGATGAAGGAGTTTCTTACTCAACAATTTATCCCAACTTTCTTCAAACATCCGTCAATGTACATTGCGGTGGATTGAAACATTGCATATTGAAATATTTACAAGATGGAACATATCTGGCTTTTAGTTATTTCAATATAGAACCTATCTAGCTCCTAACTAAAAGCCAATTTTATTGGGAGAATTTTGTTGGCTTGTATAAGTGTTACAGCATGTAAGATCAAATATGCCAACATTAAAATAGAAATTTTGTTCTCATAAGTATTAACCTAACAATTTATAGAGGCTTTAATAAATAATTTTTGCATCATATAATCTAGAAATTGCGCGCTCAACATAATAATTTATTCAAACAATTTTGTAAATTTTAGGTTTCAAACTGATTGTAATTTCACATATAACCATCTTATAGATAGATCTATGAAATTTATTAAATATTTGTATGGTTTACATACTATTTGAATGGGTCTATATATTTTATTTTGATATATTTCCAGAAATGTGGAGATCCACTCCAAATCATAAACAGTGATACTCTTGTAATGAATTTTCTATAAGAACAAGCAGCACATGATAATTATTTAATTATAAGATTTGTTGACTATTCAAGAAGAATCTTCCAGTTCTTCAATGGACGTCAATACGTAATCTCTTATAATTTGTTTCATCATATATATGACTCGAATGATCAAACAAGTCATGCCAACGATAAATTTATTTGGATCAGTAAACTTCTGATTTACTGTATCATGTTTCTTTACCACCAGTAAACTTTACAACTTTCTTAACATATTGATATAAAATCTTAGTCTGACATCCATTTTTGGAAAATTAGTTAGGCTTGTAAGGAAGTATATGAGTACAACTTTTCAATATTAACTCACACTTCTATTCTAACAATCTCCCCCTCAAAGTGTGATTTTAAACACTAATCAAAATCAAAATGATATAGCCTTCAAGGCTTACAATTATTCCTTTTGGCTTTACAATTTAGTCATCTTTCTCTATAACTTATTGCTTTAAGCATTATAACTATTTTTTTTCGTATGTTCATATTATCTCATGGTCTTTTTGGCTTCACAACCATTTTGATCTTTACTCTCAATAAATTGAGATATATTAGTCTATGTAACTTCTAGTCATATTATACCACTTTTTCTATCCATATGACTTGTAGTCATAGTATCTTCATTTGCTCATAATTTTAAAGACCTTAGAAATGTTATTATTCCCACAATAGCTAAGACATTATATTATTGGCTTTCAACTATTAATTCCACCAATACAATGTGATCATGTTCATTTTCATTCTTATAGACGTTTTTTGCTTTCAATAACACATCATCAATTTCTCCAAATATTGGTCTTCAGGACCATAGCAAAAATTTTGCAAAGCTAAAGAGCTTTTTTTCTTTAATTTGATATTTGAACCTTTAGCTTTCAAGGCTTTAATATTTGTTACAATTAAATCATCAAAGTATCAAAATTTTTTGTGTCAATCATGTCATTTAATGAAACCAACAGTATTCTTTTATATGAGAACTATTACAAAAGTGGTGTGACTTCTAGTCATCTAATCACAAAATTAAAAATATTATGGATTCTAACCTTTTAATAAAATTAAAATACTGTAAAATAAATTAAGTAAATTTAAATTCATAATCAAATATAAACAATATAATAGACAAGTCCATGTTCATATAGATCAAATTATATAATCATATATATTAATATAATAATAAAAAATTAAAATAAAAGATTGAAATAATGAAATAACAATAATATAACAATATAAATAAATGAAATGTAAAAATATAATAATAAAAGAAGATGAAATAAATAACATAAAATAAAGAAATATAAACAATAGAATATAACATAAAATGTAGATACAATAAAGAAATATAAATGTTAAGTAAGTAAATAAACAAATAAAACATAAATAAAATAAAATAACATAATATAAAAAAATAAAAGGTAAAGAATACTATAATATAAAATAAAGGAATATAAATATTGCATACATAAGAGATTCTCGGAAAATGATAAATAAAAGTGGAAAAAAAAACTTGCAAAGAAGAATAAAGCAACAATAATCTCCAATCTTATATGGAACCCGATGTATAAAAAAATCAGTAAAGTGGTCTCTTTAGTTCCATATAATGGCTTAGATCATTCTAGATAAATCAAATAGATATACGGTAAAAGAAAGTAAGGGAAATTGTTAAGTCAACGATGAGAAAAATATACCTTTACTAGATCTTCGTACCGATAACGTGTTATAAAAATAAGGAAAATAAAGAGATGAGATAGGAGGATGATGAAAAAAGACGAGACAATTGTAGAGATGAAGAGTGAAGAAGAAATCTCATAAAGCATTTCCATGTACATCCAACTCTCTATATCAAGCCTCTATTTATGGGCCACAAACATTCCAAAAGTTACAATATCATAAATATAGAAATTAATCTACATTATGATGCAATATGAAACCATTGGAGGTTATGACTATTAATCACAAAATGGAATCCTAAAAATGAGGGGTTATGGACATTCACTTTTACAATATTTACAACACACAATTAATTATCCACAATAATAACCCTTCATTCTAAAATCCCTTAAATTTGGTCACCTTACCTCCTTAAGAAAAATCACATAAATCAACTATGCCTCAAATCATCATTACAATCACATTTCCATCTTCCCTAATTTTTTCTCAAGCATTATAATCACCAAATATATCTATCTCCTCAATTTCTTAAAAACTCCAAAATATCAATATTTAAAGTTGTATTAAAATAATCATTAAGAACCCATTTGGTTCACGGAATCGGAGGTAATGTAATAGAATGGAATGTAACGATGATTACACACATTTATTTGGTTTATCATTAAGGAAAAATGATGGATATACATGAAAACATTTTATTGGATTACATCGAATATGAGAATAATATAGTAAGAGACAAAATTATCCCTATCTACACATATATGTATAATACACACATTAGGTTCATGATTATTTTTTCAATTTGTACACTGTACATGTTAGGTTCATAGTAATTTTTAATATCAATAGTGAAAATATTATGCAGTGTATATGTTGGGTCCGCGTTAATTTTTTTAATATTTAATAGTGATAACACTATTTAATGGGATATTTTAATATTTTAATGGTGGAATATAATTTTTTTAAAAAAAATTTAGTGCGGGGATATTTTTATATTATTAATTAATTTTGTTAAATTTAATTGTGGTAATTATTTAATATTTAACAGCATTTATAGGTAGACACTTTGGTCAAGTTAAAATATTATAATGGCAATCATGTCTTTTACACTTGATTAAAAGGATGTCTGCATTCTCATTCATCAGTCTTAACAATGTAATCCTCTTTATATTGTGTTCGTTTGGAACAGCGATTGGAATGCTTAAAAACATCTTTTCAATCGTAATTTATGGTATATGAGGTAAGTATATGAGAAAAGTTGTATCTCGATTTACGTGAAAAGCAGCTTATAAATAATCTCAACGCCAAAACAGACATGTCATGTCATACTCTTATCCTATTTTCCATATTTTTAGAGTGCTTAGGAGTAGTTCGGAGAGCAACACAAGAATTGTGTAAATATACTGATATACTCATACATGGTAATTGATCACATCACAGGTTTACCCCGCAGGGTTTAATAACATTTATAAATTTTATACAAAATATCTAAAATAATGACTATATATAACCACGATCTTCGTTTTAGGAAACGTGCCCGTCAGTTTCCCTTATCTACTTCTTTGCCTTTCGAGCCGCTGCTACCTGTTAAGATATTTTTGTTTAGAAATAGAGGTGAGATTCCAAAGAATCTGAGTTGCACCAAACTATCGTTCATATAAAATGCGAGAAGTAAATATGATGTGCACCATGTATGTATCAATTAATTAACAATATAAAACATCATCGTCATATATATGTGAGTGGGGCTCCTACCCCACTATTGATACACTGGTTCGATTCTTACCCAACCCCTAGGTGTAAATGCACTTCCGACACTAACTGCCCCGTCTAGGAAAACCAGGTCGATTAATAAAAACACAAACAATAGCAATCACACAATCATATGAACTATGACATGATGTATAAAGGATAATGTCCCTACCTTAAGTTTCTTTCACCCCGTTTCTTGCCACACCCTAACTTATTTTGACTTACAGCGGAATATTAATGCATGGTTCGGTGGGTAACACTGGAATAGCATAATTATACTAATAATATGTGCATGATTATAAAAATTCCCCATGGGGTTCGTATACAAACTTCTCATACTATTTAATTCACTATTTATTCTCTTTAATACCTCAAAGATATAAAAAAAATTAAGGAATAAATTTGGGATACCTGCTAAATTGGAGTTTAGCAATTTGCTTTAGGCTTATTCTCAAGCCTCCAATTCCAAAATTCAGGATATTACATAAACCATACAAACTTTTATACTAAAGCCATTAGTTTAATTAAAAGCAAAATAATAACAAGAGGAGAGAAATAAAAATAAGAGAAATAAAGTTGTCAAACTCGCAACTTTAAACAAATTAATGATAATAACGTAAACTCGTATTACGAGCTTGAATTGGTAGATCGTAAGAGTTTACTTTTACCAATATTAAATAAGTATTAATAGTATATAATTAAATAATTAAAGTTAAAAAATAACAACAATTTGATTTAAATATATTTTAAATCCAAATAACTAAAATTAAATCATCAACATCCATAATTTATTATATTTAATAAAGAAATTTCTATAAAATTCATATATAAAATTACTGACCATGATCAAATCGAAAAAGTTAATATAAAACTGATAAACTTGGTGTGTAAACTCACGGGTTTAATTGAGTTTACAACTATCATAAGTTTACCAACGATTTAATACCATTTTTTAAGTCAGAAATATAAAAGTGATAAATTTAAAAAGCCAACTCATGAGTTTGATAAAATAAAGATAAAATAATAATAATTATTATAATAATAATAATAATAATAATAATAAGGAAAATTCCAAAAAAACTAAATTGAAAAATGGAAAAAGACATTTCAATACAACGAAAATGGAAAAGGACAATTCAGGCGGGTGTCAAATTTTCAGAGGAATATGTCATTTTGAAATCTCGACCAAATTACGAAAATGCCCTTCAGCCCTCAGTCAAAATAACAACATAGGAGTTGTTAATGGCGAATCCGGAGTTGTTAATGGTGAGATAGGTGTTGTTATTAACCCTGAAACTTGTTAATTGTGAAAGAAGAAATTGGAGTTGTTAATGTGGAATCCGAAGTTGTTAATGGTGAGATAAGTGTTGTTATTTGCCCTGAAACTTGTTTAGTGTGAAAGAAGAAATTGAAGTTGTTAATATCGAATCCAAAGTCGTTAATGGCGAGATAGATGTTGTTATTGGCCCTGAAACTAGTTTAGTGTGAAAGAAGAAATTGAAGTTGTTAATGTCGAATCCAGAATTGTTAATTAAGAGATAGGTGTTGTTATTGGCCTGAAACTTTTTAATTGTCAAAAAAGAATTGAAGTTATTAATGGTGAATCTGGAGTTGTTAATTACGATGATCATGTTGTTATTCTGAAGTGGAGAATGAAGGGGTGAAGGGCATTTTCGTAATTTGGCCGAGATTTCAAAATGACAGATTCCTTTGAAAATCTGACATCCGCCTAAATTGTCCTTTCCCATTTTCGTTGTACTAAAATATCCTTTTCCATTTTCTAATGTAGTTTTTTGAAATTTTCTCATAATAATAATAATAAAAGGTAGATAATTTATCAAAACAGGGTGGGGACAAATATCCCTCTCACGGGCTTCCTCTCCCAAGCGTTGTCTGTGTGTGGACGCGACTGTGCGCCACTGTTTTAAAAACGAAGATATATTGGGGAAGTGAAATCTTGGGCGGGGCCCACGTCCCCCCAATTATTAATTTTTTTTTTTTTTTTTTGGACAACCCAATTATTAATTCATGGTTTGTTTTTTTCTTTTTTTTGTTTCATTTCACGATTTGGATGTATACCATGTTGGGTAATGACACCCCTCTGCCATTCCCCTCATCATGGTCCACATGTCACCACCTCGTTTCATTTATTTTGCTTCGTTCCGTTCACAATATAATATGCTTTTAAAAAAATAAATTAATTTAAAATATAAGTCATTTATAAAATTATTTATATTTTTTTTTAATTTTGTCTCTATAATTAATATTTATTTTCAATTTTATCCATCCATTAAATTTTCAAACATATTTTCTTAATGAGGGTAAAAATGAAAAAAAAAATTAATATATGATATATTTAATGAGTGAAATGTCACTTTTTGACTCCTGTAAATTAGTTAAAATATTTTATATTATAAATTAGGGGAGTAGTTAATTACTTAACTAATTTAAGTAGATTAAAAAAATTAGTTAGATTATTATTTTTTGGTTAAAAATGTGTATTAGTTTTCGTAAAATATCTTCTTAAGTCATCTGCATTGTAATTAGCTCTTGATGCAAACTCATTTAATATATGCAATTAATAGGATGATTCGGGAACAAATGATACATATTGGAACTAAATTAATTGAGTTATTATATTTAGAATCAAATTTAACACGTAACTAGTTATTATATTTGGGACCCAAAGTAGCATTAAAGTATTTTTAAGTGCTTCTCTTATTCTATAATATAAGACACCTCAACTAATTTATCAGAATTGAAAAATGATAATTAACTCATTAAATATGCTTTAAATTGAAAATTTTATCCAGCTTTACCAATATTAAATTAGGTTTCAAATGAGAGAGAACATACAAAAATCATATTTAAACATTAATTGTATCAGTAAAATTGACAATTAAGCATTAATTACTCTCCTAATGACTTATATTATGAACTTTTGGACACCCAAAAATACTTATTCACATAAATCAAAATAAATCTCCTCTCACATACTTATATTGTATACTGTAAATTACGATTAAATAATCGTTTTTGAATATTTCAATTACTATTCTAAATGAGCACTAAGTCATTATTCTAAAAACGATTTATATTGTGTTCGTTTGGAATAACTTATTTTTGGATAATAAATGTCTATAAATCGTGATTCACGGTATACGAGGTAAGCATATGAGAGGAGCTTTATCTCGACTTGTGTAATAAAGATTTATTATCTAAAAATAAGTATTTCCAAACACAGTCATTATGAACTAAAAAATGAGTATAGTGGATAGCAGCTTTTTTTTTTTTTTTTTTTTTTTTTGGGTTACAATTGACTGGGTTCAAATGCTAAAATAACCACTGTCCGTATGGACCCCACATCTATACTGTGAACTAGAAAATGAGTGTACTCTCTCCTATCATTTTTATAAGTATTTTTTTAATCATTTTTATAAATAAATTTTTTCCTATGTCTCAAAATTTAAATTATTTTTTTCCTATCCTTATTAAATACACATCTTTATATTAATTATCCCTCACTTACCCCCAATTCTCTTTCATTTACTCATTTACTACATATTCTCTCTTGTATTTTATACTCATACTTTCTCATATTTGTTACTCATTCTCTCTCCTATATTTTTCATAAATAAAGATATATTTAAAAAAATGACATTTTTAACATATTTGTTATTTTTAACCAATCTTAGCTCATTGTGGCAATAAGGATAAAAGTTGTCTAGGGAGCAGTAGATAGTATTCTCTCTGGTCTTAAATATAAGACAAAATTGATTTTTTTTGGGGAAATTAAGGAAGCTAAATATGTTATTTAATCATATCATATGTGATGTATCTTTATATTATATATTATTTTATTAGTCAAACTAAAGGAAAAAAATAAAAATAAAAATATTCTAAAATAATTTAATTAACTTTCTTAATCTCTTTAAAAAAATTAACTTTATCTTATATTTATAATTGAAGGAAGGAGTAGCTTTTTATAAACGCCTGCAAACGTGCTAAAACATTAAATAACCACCTGCCGTGTGGACCCCACATCTATATTGGTTCCACATGTATAACATTGTGAATAGAGGTGGTAATATGGGTTGGGATCATAGGCAGAGCCCGCCCAACCCGATAAAATAGGTAGTTTGGGTTCTATAAAACTGAGGTTATATTAATGTGGTCCTTTTGAACTCAAATTCATATGGTCCCAACCCATGACAGGTTGAACAACCGGGTTGGCTGGTTGACCCATATTTTTTAAAAAAAAAAAAACAAGAGGGAAGAGTCATTAGCGAAGGCCCGACCCCTAACAATCCAAGACCGTTACTCCAGAGTTCAGCCCAGTACTCTCACTCCTCAACTTGGTCAACTCTCTTTTGTTTTTGCTTGAAACAGTATCTCACTCCCTGTCTCTCTCACAGCTCACGCTCTCAGTCTTAGAAATCAGTCTCAACTCTCTTTAATTTGCAATGTATTTTTAATTTTGTTATGTTTAGGTGTGTAGAAAAAATAATCCTATTGTATAAAAAAAAACAACAATCTTAATATATTGTTAAAAAAAATATGAGTTGGCCCGCCCAACCCGTCAAGCCAGCGGTTATGGGTTTAGCCAACTCATATTGATGTGATCTTTTTAGACTAAAACTCATATAATCCCAATCCGTAACGGGTTAACTCGAACCCACTGGGTCGAACCATATTACCACATCTAGTGGTGAACATTGACTTAGCCTTCTGTCCAATCCAGGTAGGACACATCATTTCTCTTAGCTATTCTTTTTTGAAAAAATTACACTAAGGTGCCTAAAAATTAATGGTTCCTAAAAAGTATAAAATAATAAAATGATCCTATAAAGTTAACAATGATCTTGGATCTGTAAATTGAACTATTTTTAAATTTTACAATTTTAAAATATCACCTTTTTAATTTTTTTTTCCTTTTTAAGGAGTTGAGTGTAATTTTCCATTCCTTTTTTCTTATGGATATGGTTTCCCTGAGCTATTCCCAAGTTCCCTCCCTCTCTCTATATATTCCCCTGCTCTTCCCATGCTTCCTCCGTCAAACTCAAAGCCACTCTGTTTCTTCTTCCATAGCTGACGGCGTTTGCTGCTCGTTACGACGTCGTTTTCTTTTCCCCTTCGTCGTCATATTTCCGCCATGGATCCTTACAGCAAATCTGTTCGCAACTCTGCTTCTCCTCTCGACTGCATCCTCTTCGGTGAGTTTTCCTCTCTGGTTTTCTTTATTCCTCTCTTTCAATTTTCCTTCAAATCTCTTCCCTGAGATCTGATCATCTCATTCTGTAACGAAACACAGATTTGGATGATACTCTGTACCCAATCAACACCGGAATAGGCCAATCGCTCAAGAAAAACATTGACGGTAACTTATTAATCAGAAAGATCTCTCAGTTCGTTTGACTTTCTTTCTCGAGATCGTGTGTGATTTCTCTGACGTTTTAAGAGATTTGTATATACCAAATGCAGATTTTCTGGTGGAGAAATGTGGATTCCCTGAGACCAAAGCGTCAAGTCTCCGAATCGAGTTGTTTAGGACCTACGGAAGCTCCCTTGCTGGCTTGCGAGTAATTTCTTCATACGTTCTCTCTCTCAGTCTCTATTTCGGTGGTCGTGACTGCGGTGATATAATAATTTCAACCATGCGAATTTAAAATTTTTTACTATTTGTTTTTTAATGAAAAAAAATCATCTTTTATAAAATTTATAGTTAAAAAATTATATTTATTTTACATTCATACAAGTTAAAATATTTTTTTAAAAAAATCTAAAATATAAAAAATATATTGGACCATCCAAATTAATTTTAAATGGTCTTGATTTTGGTACTGGAACTGAATCCTGATCCAGATTGGATTTGATTTTTCTCCTTTTCTTTTTCCACCCACTCACATCCTTTATTCCATCATGACCATTGAATCAAGATATAATGATCCACATTTAATATTTTATCAAAACATTTTTACAATGGAAAGAAAGATATGAAGAAAATGGAGATCAGAGAAGAACGAAAAGGAAATATTAAATATGGACCATTAGATCTTCATCTAATAGTCATGAAAGGGATAAAAGATAGATCCAGTTTCCTTGCTCATCCTACTGATCTGGACGGTGCAGATATCATTTTTTTTAATTGATGATTTTTAAATAAAAAAAAAATCATTGTTTGAAAAAATGTTGGTTAAAAGATTATTTTTATTTTAAATTTTCTACCTATTAAGGTCATTTTTTTTGAAAATAAATAAAAAAAATGAGATTTGAACCATCCAGATTTGATTTTTAAATAAAAAAATCATTGTTTAAAAAAATGTTAGTTAAAATATTATTTTTATTTTAAATTCTCTACCTATTAAGGTATTTTTTTAAAAAAAAAAAAAAAGAGATCTTGACCGTTCATATCTGAGTAGCTTTCCTTGCTCATCATTTTAATGAACAGGGAAACTAGATCTGAGAATAAGAAAAGAAAATGAGAGAAGTCAGATCCATCCATATTCATATTCAGCGTAGGTGCCCATCACAAGTGATGCGCACCTAATCTAAAAATTTAAAATATTTTTTTTATTTATTAAAAAAAGTATCTTAATGAATATAAAAATTAAAATAAAGATAATATTTTAACTCTTATTATCAAAAATAGATTTTATTTAAAAATCACCAATAGATTTTTAAATTTGCACTTGGATGGATGCAGATCTCACTACAGTGATGAACACTTAAATTGGGCCTCTTAGTACACAATCTCTCTCATTAAGTATCTAGGTGTTGTTTGTATAATGAATTCTGTTGTTGCAGGCGTTAGGTTATGATATTAGTGCAGAAGATTACCACAGGTTAGAACTTAGAACCTTAATTCCATTTTATAAAAACAAATATGAATATATAAGAAGTTAAAAACTAAAAAGCTTTGACTTCAATTTGAGCTGATCAGATCTTTTTTGCTTTCTTCTTAAACCAACAGTTTCGTGCACGGAAGGCTTCCTTACGAATCCATCAAACCAGATATGCAATTACGCAACCTCCTTTGTAGCATCAAGCAAAGAAAAATTGTAATTAAGTTTATAAGTTTAAATTACTTCAATATAATGTCTGTGTAAGTAAACGTACTATATATATTTTTTCTTAAAAAATAAAATAACAATATTGGAGCTTATGTGCAGATATTCACGAATTCAGATAGGATTCATGCAGTGAAGGCGTTGGATCGACTTGGTTTAAGTGACTGCTTTGAGCTGATCATATGTTTTGAGACTATGAACCCGAACCTTCCAAACTCAACCCGCCCGGATGAGTACCCGGTCCTTTTAAAGCCATCACTGGATGCCTTTAACATTGCCCTTCACGTTGCTAACGTTGATCCTTGCCGTACGGTAAGCTTGCAAATTTTTATCATTTAAAGAAGGGAAAAATTAATCTCTAGTTTTGACTCGCGTAATTGTGATTCAGTCCTCAAATTTTAATCTCTTAAAACTTTGGTCTTTAAGTTTTATAAAATATATTATTTTATTTTCTAAAATATATAATATTTTAAATTGTTAGAATATAAAATAGCATCTATTCAAGATTCAAAGATTAAGTAACAAACAAGTTAAAATTATAGGAATTGAATTACATTAAGAAAAAAGCTTAGGGGTTAAGTTACAACCAGGGTAAAATTATAAGAACAAAAAGATTACTTTTTTTTTCCTTATTAAACAATAAATCTCATGCTATCATGAACATGGAGGGTGTCATTGGATTAGTTATGGCAAAAATGATCTCTTTTTTTAACACAAAAGAAATCATTTAATTAGTTGTATTCAATAATTCAATAAATATAAATATATCTAAATATAAAATTAAAAAACAAGGACAGAGAAATAAACACATTTAAAAATAAATAACTTTTTGTTGTGACAAAAAATGAATAACTAGTGAAATTTAAAGGAAATATAAAGATGAAAGGGACAGAAAATGAGACCCATTCACTTCTGACAGTGACAGCCAGAAATGAATGAGGACTGAAATGTAAGTAAAAGAGAAGGCAGAAATAATTTGGCAAAAAAAAAAAAAAAAAGAGAAGGCAGAAATAATGAACGAGGACATAAAAAATAAGAACGGTACAGAAGTCACGGGGCGCCACAAGCAAGAAAATTTGTCCTCACTTGATTATTTATATACACCTCTTATTTAAAATATAAGATTAATATAATTTTTGGTCCCTGAAATTTGATCTAATTTGGGTTTTGGTCCCTCAAATTTGAAATCTGTGATTTTGGTCCCTGAAGTTTCACCAATTTTGGTTTTGGTCCCTGAAGTTTGAAATCGGTGGTTTTGGTCCCTGAAGTTTCACCCAATTTTGGTTTTGGTCCCTCAAGTTTGGAAAGGACTTGGCGACCCAATTAAAAAACCCGACCAGACCCAGAAAAAAATCAAGTCCTTTTCAAACTTGAGGGACCAAAACCAAAACCGGGTCAAACTTCAGGGACCAAAACCACCGATTTCAAACTTTAGGGACCAAAACCAAAATCAGGTGAAACTTCAGGGACTAAAACCACAGATTTCAAACTTGAGGGACCAAAACCAAAATTGGATCAAACTTCAGGGACCAAAAATTATATTAACCCTAAAATATAAGAATTAAATATCTACTCTACATTAGTTAAAAAAAATCAATTAAGAGTAGTCAAAAACAACAAATATATAAGATATCTATTTTTTTTTCTAATATACCTTTATTTATTAAAGAAATAAGTAAGAGAGATAATAAATAGAAGAAAAAAAAGGAAGAAAGAGAATGTAAGGGAGTAGAATGAAGAAAGAGTTGTGTGGCAAATTTGAAAAAAAAAATAAATGTATAGATAAAGCAAGTGGGTCTTATTAAAAAAAAAAAATCAAACCCTCTCACAAATTTAGCTTTTATATTTTGAATTAGAGGGAGTATCATTTATATAGCGGCTTTTGAATATTTGTTTTTGGATTACTCTTCCAATCCTAATTATAGAATAGACTTGGTTTTTTTTTAAGAGACTGAGAAAGATAAATAAACTACTTGATAATCATATTATATATTGTGTATCATTAGATTATATATCAGTTTATAAATTAAGAAAAATAATTTAGAAAACAGACGATAAATATAAATATTTTAAAGTAATTTATTTAGTTTTCTTAATATATTAAAAAAATTAATTATATCTTATATTTAGAATCAAATGGATTATTACGGGTCCCAAATAAACTCACTTATAAATGAGACGTTGTTATTTTTTACAATAAAATTTATTATTATAAGATCAGACTTGTTGATAATTAAATCTTTTTCAAATCTCATAGTAATCTCCATTCTTTTATTCTTTTAAAAGAAGCTCTTAGTCTTAAAACTAAAAAGTCACCCCAAACATTGAGAAACGGGCTATCTAAGGGACAAGAGTCAGTAAGCCTCAAAATTATGATTTTAAAAGTCATTTTATATAAATTGGGAGAAAATTTTTCTCACATATTTACCTTATAAATTATAAAATTTATTCTTTAAAAACTAAGCCAAAGCCACAGAGAACCGCTCTTTATTCTTCAAGTGATGTATTTTTTTTTTCTTTTTATTTTCGCGCTTAGGTTGTGAAATTGGAAGTTGATATTTTGTCGTTTGCAGCTATTTCTAGATGATAGTATTCGCAACGTGGCAGCAGGAAAAGCAATGGGTCTCCAGACGGTTCTGGTAATTCAGGGCTGATTTGTTTTCTGGTTTAAAAACAATTTTTTTTGGGACAATTACAATGAAATCCCACACAAAAGAAAAAATAAAAAAATGATTCTTGAAGTTGTTAATGACAAGTTAATGAGTGTCCATTAACAAGTTGAGGAACTTACACTAACAACTTCTAGGACTATTTCTTCATTTTTTCTCTTGTATGGGATTTCATTGTAATTGCCCCATTTTTTTTTAAAAAACAAAAACAAAAATTTGTTTAGTTGTTAACTTTAAATTAATTGTTTTGTAAAAAAAGAAAAATAGAAATATGTCTTCAAAAACAAAAAACTCATAACTTTTATTTTATTTTTTTTTACTGTTTTCTATTGTTTTTATAATACACTTTTTTTATATACTTTATAATACACTATTTGTTGGATTTGACTTCTCTTCTATACCCCTTTCTATCATTTTCTCTCTCTTTTCCTTTTCTATCATTAGATTAAAATATCAACGGTTCATATTTGACCTATTATAAAAACATGATTATATTTTTACTTAAAAAATACAAAAATATTTTTTTTTGATACAAGATGTAAAATGAATTTGAACTATTAAAATTATGTTTGTATCCTTTAGGTAAATTTATAATAATATGTTTATAATATATTAAATATGGACCGGTGACATTTCAATCTAATAATAGAAAAGGGAAAAGGAGGGAAAATGATGGAAAAGGGTATAGGAGAGAAATCAAGTCCCTATTTGTCTCTTGTGTCGACGTTGTCTCTCATTTTTTTTTTTTTTTGACTCTTCATCCGCTGTCTTTGCACTCTCTACTCCCCCCCCCCCCCACCGTCTGAGTTCTTCAAATTGATTTTAAAAGTTGTTCCAAGCAAGTTTTTGTATTTTTTTTTTGTTTTCAAATGCAATTTTTCGGACCAATTATCCAAACTGATTTTTTTTTTTTAATTTTCAAAATTTGTTTTAAAGATCAATTTTGTAAAACTGTTTAAAAACATAAAAACAAAAAAAACAAACGAGGCCATTTCACATATCATACATGTTAATTAATACTACCTCCGGTTTGTACTAAAAACTTTGTCCTATATTGAGGACCGGATGGAGTAGTTATTAATAATACTTTCCCATATTAATATATTTGTTTGATTTGATAAAATGAAGGTTGGGAGGAGTGTGAAATGTGAAGGAGCAGATTATGTAACGGAGAGTGTGAATAAACTGACCCAAGTGGTTCCAGAAATATGGGTAGGTGAAAATAATGAGGCATCTGAGCATAAAAGGATCCGACGGTCCAAGAGCGAATTGGATTCTCTTCTCGCCCCTACACCAATTGGAGCATAGGCCCAATTCCACATTCCACGTCATCCAATCCCCCTTGTTCATAAATAATCGAAGGGTTAAGTTGCAATTTTAACAATAAAGTTTTTTTAATTGTTCGTCATGATGTTTGGTATGATTAAGTTTTGAAGTATGTAAAAATAGATACAATTTTTTTTTTAAAAAATGGTATTGCAATTTTAATAATTCTGTTATATTAGCTCAAATGTCTATTATAAAGATGGAGGGAGAACAAGTAGGTCCACATTAAAGACAAGACATACATTTGAGCCAATTTAAAGGAGTTGTTAAAATTGCATACTTTTTAAAGTAATGTGTCTGCTTTTACACCGTTTTAAAACTTAATTATGCCATATGTTTATAATAAAAAATTTTATTATTAAAATTTCACCTTCAACCCATAATTAAAATAATGCACCTGAGTGTATCCATAATCTCAAGTCATGCGGGTGTTGTATGGAGCTATCTTATCTCATAAATTGTGAAATAAATAAAATATGGTGAATTTACTGCCCGTTTGGTATAATGGAATTGATTTTGATGGAAATGAAAAAGAATATGGATATGGAATTAGATATGAAAATGATATTTAAAAAGATGTTTGGTATGTCATGGAAATGAAGATGGAATCCATATATATTTTTTATTTGGAATGTATATTAAAAATATGAAAATATAAGAAAAAGACAATTTTGCCCCTAATTATAAAGTAATAAAAATAAATTGAGTTAATCCCCCCATTTAGCCAAAAACATCAAAGGACATTTTAGTCTGAAAATTATGCCCTCCATGGAACCCACTACATTTCCATGGGTTTTGGCTTGGAATTCAATTGGCCCATTTTGATGGATTTCATTTCCACATGGAGGCCCAATTACTGCAAACCAAACATACATTCAGCATGGATTTTAATTCTAAATCCATTTCCACCACACCAATTCCTGCATACCAAACAGGCCCTAATAGTTTGCACATTGTAGAATTGTTCCGTGGACAATCAAACTTTTTTTTTTTTTGTTACACAATCAAACTTTGTTTATTTTGTCCTAAATGGTTCATGGTTTTAGGAATATCCTAATACCCTAAAGAACATGGGCTTAGTGTGCGTTCTAGTATGCAGCCCAAACTTTTACCGAAAAAAAAAAACAAGAAGCAGCACAAAAGCCCCCAATCTCCTCACCTCAGGTCTTGAAAGAACACACATTCGAATCTAAGAAAAATCAAGATTATTAAATCTGGCCGGACATTGAATTAGTTAGGTTATTAGATCAATGTTTAGTAGTTCAGATTGGAGTCAAACTGGAGCTAACCTAGGGCCAAATCGGTAAGAAAGTGAAGATTTCAAAGTTATTAATATGAAATTTTAAAGAAAATTTAAAAAATTGAATTAAGTTATTTTCTTAAATAAAAAAAATAACCGATTATTTGGTTGGACCAGACCAGTTATGTGACTGGTTCGTTGGTTTCCAGCTTGAACTAGCTAGTCTGGCTTTAATAAACTTGTAGAAAACACATTTATTGAGATAAACAAAAACCTTTTGCATTCTAAACCTTAAAAGAGGAACCCTTATCAAATAAAAAAATTGTTTTCAAGGTTTAATAAAGAAATTATTTAAGATAAAAGAGTGAGAATGATTAATTAAAAATTGTTAACCTCACTTTTCTAATTTTTTATATCCAAATCACAAATTTTTTATCCTCATTCCCCTCCCCTCCAAATTCTTCATGTCAAACAGCCCTTAATGTGCTTTTGCCATTAGGTTCTGTTTGGTGTGAGGGATTTGGAGGGGAGAGAAAATTTTTATGAGTTAAATTTTAAAAGATTGAAGAAGTAAGGTAATAAAATTTTAATAAAAAGAATAAATAAAATAAAAGAGTAAGAAAAATTAATTAAAAATTTTTAACCCCACTTCTCTAATTTTTTTAAATTCAACTAAAAAAAACTTTCCCTCCGCCCACTTTCCCTCCCCTCCCCTCATACCAAACAAGCCCTTAATGGTGATCCAAAAATCAGTTGTTAATTATCCGGGTTAAAAATGATATTTTAGCTTCTTTCATGATTAGGAAACAATATTAATTTCTTGGCGTTTACTTGTTTTCTTAAGAGTTAAATTTGTATTAATTTTTACATAGATTACTTATTTGTAATTTTTGGACCTTTTTGTAATTTTCTTAGTCAACTAACAATCAAATTAATGGAAGTTTAATAAAGAGGTTGCTCCATTAAACTTTAAAGCTCTCACTTCTCATAGCTACTCAAATAAATTTAATTGTAAAATTGCACTTTAACCCTATAATTTGCTTCGTATAATTTTTTTATCTCATTAATATTTTTTTAATAATTAAAAGTATAGGTGAGTTGGGTTGGAAAGCTTGTCAGGGCCAAGATATCAATCCATGCTCAAAGAGTGCTTGCAAATGATATTTATTATTTTACAATTACAACAGTCTAGTTTATTTATCTTAATTAAATAATTTCACCTAAAGTTTTTTGAAAGGGCCAATGTGGATAACGTTGATGGCGTAAATGGAGGTAAAACATCGGTAGGAAGGAATTTTTTTGTTTGGCGGGAAGGGCTCACCTTCTGTTTTACGCACACAACACCACCCCCATCAATTTGATCCTTAATATAAGATATTTATTTGGGATAGTTTAATTTTAGTTTATAAATGTTTTTTAATCGTGATTTACGGTATAGGAGGTAAGTATGTGAGATGAGTTTTTATCTCGATTTACGTAAAAACCACTTTAAGTTCTTTTTAAGCTATCTCAAACAAATACTTACCTAATTTGATTTTATTAAGGAAGTTGGTTTAGTTCAATGTTTTAAAAGCCGGACCGGAAGTCAAACCGGAGAGGCTATCGGTCATGGGTCACATGGTCGGACCGGCGGTTGGACCGATAACATAATAATTAAATAAAAATAATATTATATGTATATATAATTATATACATATAAAAAAATATGAAATTTTAACATCACTTAAAAATAAACATATATAAAAGCTTATATGTATCATCTTTCCTAAATCCCAAGTTCTATTAAAAATATCACAATAATATGTCAATAAGACCAATAAATGGTTTCTGGTTCAACCACTCCGGTTCCCAGTTCAACCCCGGTTTCCGGCCCAACAGTCGGTCTGAAGCGGCCTGAAACGGTCCAAATGTTGAAACAGTTGAATCATGCTGAACGAGCCGAAAGCCTTCCCGGGCACCGATCCGACCGTCTGGTTTGGTCCGGTTTTCACAACATTGGTTTAGTTAATATGAAATGTATTTACTAAAATAACCTAATTATCTTTCTTAATTTCCTTATTCTCCCTACTCCTTGATTGTTGTTAAGGGAGTATCAATAGGGGTAAATTAAGAAAAGATTGACAAATATAAAAACCATATTTTATATTTAGAATGAAGATTAACTCCTCAAATATATATTATATTAAGGCCCGGAGGGAATATCTGAAAAGAATCTCAAAGACCAGATTAAAAACAAATCTCCATGATTTGTTCTTCAATCTTACTGTTTGCAAAAACAAAAGTTCTTCAATCTTAAATCTCACACCTAATTAAAGTTCTTCCTTCAATACTATAATGGGGAAGAATCATACAAAATCATATCTCATCATTTATTTCTCAGCAACCTAATATTCAACAGCTATATCGATTTATTTGAAAGAATAAAAAGGTAACATTTCTAGATGGATATACTGTTGGGGATTCCTTTTCCAGTGAGTCCACCTTCTCTAGAAAAATCTGATGTGGTGGGGTAGAGCAAGGTATAAGGCACATTTACAGGTCCAATTCTGTTCTTGAATCTCTTGCCTTTGTTCATTTCCATTATCCTCTTCTCAATTTCTATCAGTCTCTGTCCAAACTTTTCAAATGCAGCAAGAGGTTCAACATCTGAAGTCCAGTGACGAGAATCTCTTTGCCCAAGATAAACTTCATCAGTTGAGTGCCTAGACAGGATCTCTATCAGTGACACGCCAATGAGGGTTTGAAACTGCGTTGTATTTTTTTTTTTTTTTTTTTTGCCATATTGAAACTGCGTTGTAACTGTTTGTAAAAATGACAATTCAGGATCTGACTCTAGTTCTGCATACTCTTGAGTTCCTAGCTCGGGCATGAACCTACGACCGATCGTTGGACAGTTAGGGAGGTAACCTGTGGCAAAGGATATTATTAGGATATAAGATATTATTTTGTATCTGAGTAGTTGCACTCTAAGTATGCAAGTACTTTCTATATAAAATGCCTTTTATCATCATTAGTAACATCTATCTTGAGTATCTAAAGTAACAACCTGCATACGGGTATTGCCCGAAATTCACGGCTGCATGGAAGGCAGAAGCCACCCGAATGATAATGGAGCATGACTGAATGAGCTCATCTCTAGTTTTCATCTCCGGCCACCTTGACTTGCCTTTCAAGTCACCATGATCCTTGTAGATGACTTCTTCCCACCAAGATTGAAGCTCATGATCATTTTGAACCATGTCATCAGATGGGTAATAGAAGCAGCAGTATTCTCTTACCCAGGTTTCAATTGCATCCCATATTTCTTGTCCATCCACAGCATAAGGATGATAGTCCTCTATCACAAGTCTAAGTCCATGAGGATAGCTTGAATCCGGAACTGCCATTCCTCTAAAAAACATGCAGCAAATGAGTTACAATTTGTTTTTATGTATTCACATAAAACCGGTGAAATTCATTTTTCCTATTGAGTTTTCCTTCTCAGCCACCTCTTGAGTAGATCAGCAGGTAGTGCCTGATCAGTGAAAACCCCGTTTTTGTAAACAGCTGATGACATTTCCATGGCAAATTTACCTGGGAATACTGTTCTTTCAAGTATCCCTCCGGGTTTGATGAGGATTTGGTGAGTCAATGCGTTTATGAACAGTGTCCTTGAAGTGGGGCTGCAAGAGTTTATATATTGGGTGAAGGACATTCAACTGCCTGTTTGTAGCTATTATGAATGGCTCTGTTGCTGCATGACTGCATAACCTGCAAGTGAGTCCTGCCTTTTTGGTTTAATCATTTTAGACCAGAAGCACATACAAATTATATGCTCTTCTACCATTCATACATCCTTCGTTACTATACATAAGCAATAATTTGTGTTTGTCTATAAATTTAATGCACTTTTTCCATTTTTACTTCTAACTAATTACATGCCTCTTTCATATCTTTTTCCCACTTATTCTCTCTTGTATCTTTTCCAATGGATTCTCTCTCTCACGCATCTTCTTCATAAATGAGGGTGTGTTTGGGACAAAAAATATATCTCCTGCACATTTACTGCTTTTAACTAATTTTAGCCAACATTTTGATTCACATGATTTGAGTAGTTGATGCTTATATATAGGACCGTGGGAGTACTATTGACCTACGTGCCATACCAGTGACTAATAAGCTGATGGTATCCAGAATCATTTACAGCTACATAAGCTTTGGCTAGTTTCCACACAGAACGTCCAACAGCTTCTTGTGCTGGAGTAAAAACTTTGCTGGTAGCACCATGATGATAACCTTGAGGATGGGGCGAGCTTAGTTCAATGGCCAATGGCTTCAATGTACCATCATCTTGAAGAAACAACAAAGTTCTGGTGGCATAGGTCTTGGTGTCAGTTTAGTTTATTCGACTCAGGTATGTCATCAATGTGTCGTGATGATCCAACATAAATAGCTGCTTGTTTCCAAATGCCTATCGCAAAAAAATATAAACATGTTAACTGTTTGATCTTAAACACGTGGTTTGATTTTTATGCATCAATATTTAAGGAACAAGATGAAGCTTGATATTTGTGCTGTAACTCCCTTCACGATCAAGGTCGAGATTAGTTCGTAAAAACGTAATTAAGTTTGAATTAGAGACCATGTATAATTTGGAACTTATAAAAAAAATTAAACTTCCAAAAATCAGAGTTTTCAAAACTTTTACAACACCTGTTTCACAATGGTCTCATACTCACATTTCAAACATAAATGGCCTATACAGGTTGATTTCATTCATACATATCAGAATACAGCATAAATTCCCAACATACTCAGGTTCCATTAATTAATAAAGGGTTTACACAAGGCATAACGCCCATAATCTCTTTCCCTTTTTCTTGGGGATTACACAAACTATATCATACCACAAGTATATATACAATAATTCCCAATAATATGTCCAAAATTATACATATGATAACCAATAACCAAAAAGGAACTCCTAGCCTGGAGCTCTATCCACTTTTCGTCGCCCTCTTCCCTTTAGATCCTTCAGCCCTGTCTAAACATTGTTTTTGGAAGAGTGAGATTCTAAAGAATCCCCGTAGTAACAAATCACTCATAGTATGCACAACAATAAGGCATGACAACAAATCATCACATATACATAGCAATTATAATGACAGTTACAGCGGCAAGGGCAGGTATGACTCATATCACCCTTACGTTTGCTCACATTGAGTTTGGTTCAGTGAGACAAGGTGGGTGGGGTCGATGGATGGGACAGGGAAGGGGAACACCGGTGGTAGGGTGAAGTCCTATGGAGGTCGAAATCGTGAAGGGATGTCAGCCGGGCAAGGATCTCTACATACAAAGGCCTGATGGTACTTTGATTGGAAGGATGGGGCTGATCTCCATTGGGTCCCTCCAGGAGGTGCGGCGCTAGCGTTGACGATGGAGGAGAAGAGGCATTTGGATAAGAAGCATCTACAGGCACCGCTGCGCAATATGGACGATGAGGTTAGTGGATTTTTCAATCTTCTTAGCCTCTCTGCTTACATTTATTCAAGATTGAAATCTTCAAAGGATGCTAATTTGGCTCTGAACGGAGTTGGTTTAAATCTGGTGAGGCATGCTCTCTGTGTACATAAGTTGATGAAAATTTTTGGGGCTTGGTTAATATGGAAGCTGTGGGAAGATATGTGCTCAGATAAGGTTGGATTTAAGAATAGTCAGATTGTATTTAGAAAAATCATATTCTGTTGTGCCTATGTTATGATTATTGGGGGAAGTATTAGCCTATTTTTTCGGGATTTCATTGGTTGGCTCTCAGATGGTCGCTCAGGAATTTTACATCTCGAGTTGGATAGATTAGTATTTGTTTATAATGCAAATCAACATTTGGAATCATCAGACAGAAAATGTGATTCTCTCCTTGAGAACTATTTCATCTCAAGGAAATTTGTCAAGAACCCTTATAGTGAGTGAATTCCCAGTGAAGCAGATTTAGTAGTCTTAGGTGCTGCTAAAACTTCATCGAATGGGTCTTGCCATTCAATTTGGCTGTTGCGACCCTCATTTCAGTTGCAGAAATTGTTGCTAAATGATGCTTTGAAATTCCTTTGTTGGCTTTGTTACCTGGATTTCTCTCGTTATTATTTTGTTCATTTGGTTGCTTTATTTGTGTTTGAGTCTATTCTGGAGTATGTTTTAGTTTTTGTTCTATTTTGTTGTGTTTTATTATTTCAAGTGGTTTGTTTAGTTCTATATCCTTAGGCTTAGCACAAAGACTTTGTACTTATGGTTTCCTAATTAATGCATTTCTTATTGGGAAAAAAAAGATAGATATTGTATTTTATGGGCAAAAAAAGTTTATATTTCATAAAGTCAGGGGACATTTTTGTCATCGAACTGTTCTCTCCTGTGTTAATAGAATACCTTAATATATAAAATTCCTTTTTTTTTTGCATTGATAATCTGATTTTTTTTAATAATTTTACAAAATTTTATATTTATATTAATAATGATTTTAACTAAAAATTAAAAAAATATTTGAAAGAACAAACTGAGTTAAAATCGATCAAAAGACGAAATTGAAAAAGAAAATTATTTTAGCTTTTTTTAACCCAAGAAAAACTGTGAATCTGGATTATGTTCCCAGAATTATAAATCAAATACTTTTTTTGCCATTTATAAATCAAATGTTATTATTTTAATCATTGCTTTTATTCAGGGGAAAGAAATGAACCAACTTAATAATTCTAAGATGGAAACTTTGGAACAAAAGTGAGAGCAAATGACACAGGCTCCTAGAATTCATTTGTTCTAATTTCTGGATCATTTGTTGTCTGTTGTTCAATTGTGAAGTCACACAACTTGACAATGAAGAAATGCTTGAAACCCGCTTCTCCAAATATGCCTCTTTTCCCATCTTCCCTCTCATCCCATTTTCCACAAAAATAACAAAGTTCAGTTCTTTTTAAAGACAGAGAGATAGAAGGGGTTTAGCCTCTCTCCAAATTTGTCTGTAATGTGCCTCTCTCTAATGTCCTTTATAATACCCCAACCTCCCCCATGTTTTTTTCTTTTTTCTTGTGATTACTATATTTTATATAAAATTAATGACTTCTTAATATATTAATATGTTATGGGTGTAAAATGATGCAGTTTTGAATTTTCTTATAATTTTTCAAAGAAAAAAAAACTCTAAAATTATGTATTATTCATTCATTCAGTTATTTATTTTGGAAAAATCATAAAAAATTCAAAACTTCACCGTTATATAAGAACAAGACATTTGGGATGTTTGAAATTTTTAAAGGACAAATTAGAGGAGGCAAATTAGAGGTACCTAGCCTTGGAAGAAGAAGTTGAAGTTGACCTACCTGGTCAGGGTTATGAGCATTGATGAGTTACAATGGATGATTTGAGGTTAGACACGTCCAAAAGGCTCTTCTTCATTAGAACAACTCTCCCTTTCACCTCCTCCTCCTCTGTCATCTTGCTTTGATGATTCTACTTTTCCTTATTCTTCACTCAGGGCAACAACAGCTTCAAAAATCTCTAAAAAATGAACAAGACTGATATGAAAAGAGTTAAAAGTATAGATTTATTTTTAAAAAGCCAGTAAAAAAGTGTGATTTATATGTGCACACTAAACATGCATGAAGAGGATAGTTACAGCAGATAGTGTGGACAGATTTGGTTCAAAGAGAAAAAAAGGAGAATGGAGAAAGGCATGAAGCTGGTTAAGTATGAAATGGTGTTTTTTTTTTGGTCAAATAGTATGAAATGGTGTTTTGACGTTTATGATTTTTGACGTTTATGATTTATATCTCTTTATTAAATTAAAGAATATACTTAAAGGACCTGATTCCAACACTTGTACTTTCTCCCTGCAAAATTTTCCGAGTTGGAGTTTCCTCTCTTGATTCCAACACTTGTACTCTGATAAAATTTGGACGAGATCCGCTTTTAATAATTTGATGAAACAGAAAAGTAGGTGTTCTGAACCAATATGTTTCATGATTTTCCCGTAATCTTTAGCTATGATATTTGTAAAAATTTCGAGCATACCTAAAATCTTATTGAGTTACTAAAGCACCTATACGAAACTGGAATATTAATATGGACTCTGATCATATTACATAGTAAATTTATCAAAGAGATGAAGAGATAGAGCATTTATATAAGAGAACTTTTTTAGAGAAAGGATAGCATTTTCTATGCTTTACTATTAAGATTGCTTTCCCCCCAATCCCACATTCTATATATAGCGTAAGTATGGTTATATAGGAATATATATAACTCTTAAATGTACGGTTACATGATAATAGATATAATTATTAAACTATAAAGTGATATTTTTCTTTATGATCTCATGTCTCTATATGATAGCTCCTATTGAATCGGGCTTGAGCCTTAATCCATAAAGGGTATATTAATATATTTCAATAATTTTCTTAAATACAAAATAACTTGGAATATCTACTGTTATACACACACACTCAAAATATAATTAAGGGTTAAAGGATAGAAATGCTCATGAACTTTTCTCAAATGTGCACCAAGCATCACAAACTTTCCTTGAGTACAAAAATGCTCATAAACTTATCTAAATGGGGGCAAAAATACTACTTTTGTTAACTTGGATAACATTAACCGTTTAGAGCATACATTTTGACTAAAAATGCTGATGTGGATGCACAAGCGGCATCATAGTTGGAAAAATTAACCATTACAACAATTCTTTCTCCACTCTATGAACGTTGCCTTCCCCCTTCTGGCACCGCCATCATCATTGTCCCTCCATTTAGGGGTGTTCAAAGTGTCCCGATCTCGGTCCTGATTTTTGATCCTGGAAATTTCCTGTCCCAGCTGGGACCGGGATCTATGGGACCGGGACCGGTCACACACCTTGTGATCCCGGTCCCGGTCCCGATTTTTTTCTTAAAAACTAAGTTATTATTTTATTTTTGTATTTTTTATCCTATAATTTAAGTTATCATTTGATAAAATGTGTATCACATATTTAGTTGGAGTTAAACTGTATATTTTGTGATACTAATCCTACTATATAATGTATAAAAATAGTAACAAAAATGATGAAGGTGATCATAATAATAAAATGTTATTCTTCGATTCTAGATCAATTTGTGTGATTATTATGGCTTTATTAGGTGTTAAATAATTACTTTAAATACTAGATTCTAAAAAATTTAATTAATATAATAATATTTTTTAAATTTATTTTTAAAAAAAAAAACCGGGATTTCCCGATTTGATCCCGGTCCCGCCCAAAATTACTGGGACCGATACTGGGATGCAATTTGCATTCGGCCAAAAACCCGAACCGAGACAGGGAATGATGGATCCTGATCCCAATCCTGGATTTAAACACCCCTGCCTCCATCGTGTCCGCTTTCTTCCACCAGTAACATAAATAAATCCCCTTCCGTCATGCCCGATCTGAAGCATCATCCTCCTCCACTCTCGTCGCCACTGTTATGTCCGCAAAGCCAAATCTACAACAGCAGATATGGTCAATGAGAAACCACAAACCAGAAGCAATATAGAAAAATCAACCCCTAAAAATCAAAAAAATATTTAGAAGGATTAGGAAAAAATCTATTTAAGAAAGCCAACACCCCCTTGTTGCCTCGTGGGTCTCGGACTTGCAACTTCTTTCTCTTCTTCTTTGTCAAAGCTTGCAGCCATGGATGATGTCAAGATTCTCAAAACCAAGCTATGCATCATCAAAAGTGGTCTTGCAGCGCACACAGCTGCCATTTACGCCAGTCAACTCATTACAACCACAAGAAATCTTTTGAGAAGAAATAGGCAGAGGAAGAAGGGACAATGATGGCAAAAGTTGGAGAATTCAGAGAATTTGGGAGAGGTAAAGAGAGACAAGAAAATTCACCAGAGAAATTTGTAAAAGTTAGAGGCAGTGAGGAGTGAAGTCGAGATGACGGTGATGAGAGGAGGGAGGAACGTGAGTTTCTTTCTTTGTTTTTTTTAACTGACCCTTTTAAAAAATAAACGATGGTGGGAGAGCAAAACAGGAGTAATAGGGATTAAATTAATATGAACGGGCACATTGTGATTGGAGAATATATGGATGAGATGATAGAAGAAGACATGTGGAGAGTTGTGTGGCCCACCAAACTAAAAAGTAATCACCATTTATACAAATTAATAGAGATGATATTTTTGCCCTGTTTAAGAAATTGTATGGACATTTTTGTATCCAATAATAGTTTATGACAGAAGAAGATATACAGAAAAATTTATAGATATTTTTATCTCTTAATCCTATAATTTATGACTTGATATTTTGGTTTTCTGTTATTTAAATTGATCTTTTTACTTAAAACAGCTTTTGTCTTGATTCTAAATTAAATGATTTCAATTTATGAAATGAAAAGATATAGCACTTGTTGCTTAATAGGTGTTGGTCATAGTGAAAAGGTTTTTACCTTTTAAATATGAGGTTTCAAGTTCGAAGTCTTTCTAAACTTCAAAAATGTTTTTGGATGAGCTACCATCAATTGAGCCCGACAATAATTAAATATAATCTAGTTAAATAATCATATAAAAAGAATAGCTTGGTTTCCAAAAGGCAAACCTTGGTGCAGATTCTATTTTCTTATTATTAATTTTAGGTTTCAAACCTACTATCAGAGGACCTAAGAGATTTGAGAGAAAATGTTTCTACTGACCTCCCTCTCCACCATTTATTATATCCAAAAGAAACTTTAAATTGTTCAGATTTAATATATCCTATAAGTCACTCTTTCTTCTTACATGAATGATTTTGTTGTTTATAAAAATAATTGATTTTGTTTGTTTTTTCTTGATAAAAAAAAGTTTAGGTGAGTTAGGTCTCGAAAGCTCATTAGGGTCAGGGCATAGCTTCGAGTTCAAAGAGCGTTTATAGATGTACTTATATATGTCAACTAACAAGGTCCTCATATTGGTGAGATTCGAACTCATAACCTTTATGGTTAGGGGTGTTCAAATCCCGGGACGGGACCGGGAATACCCATTCCCGGTTCCCGTCCAGGGATTGGCCGGGACTGGGATCTCATTCCCGGTCCCGGGAAATTCCGGGGACAACCGGAACCAGGAATTCCTGGGACTGGGATCGAGAATTCCCGGTCTTAATAATATAATTATATTAATTAAATTTTTTATAATCTAGTGTTTAAAGTGATTATTTAACACCTAATAAGGTCATAAAAATCACACAAATTGAGTTAGAATTGAAAAATAACATATTATTATCACATTCATCATTTTTGTTATTATCTTTATACATTATATTGTTAGGATTTGTATCACGATATATACGATTTAACTCTAACTAAATATGTGATATACATTTTATCAAATGATAACTTAATTTATGGGGTAAAAAATACAAAAATAAAATAATAACCTATTTTTTAAGGAAAAAAGAAAAAAAAAACCGGGAACGGGAATTCCCGGGATCACAAGGTGTGATTCCGGTCCCGACCGGGACGGATCCGGGACCGGGATACTTTGAACACCCCTACTTATGGTTATAATGTAAATCCCTTAACAACTAGACTAATCTTTATTGACTGATTTTGTTTGTTTTGTTGATAAATAAAATTTAAAGGGCCTCTTAAAAGTTTTTCAGTGGACCTGTTATTAGGAGGCCCATTTGATATAGGCCTATAAGGCCCAGTTCAAACTGCATAATAAATGTTGGGTGAAAAACTGTCGGATACCAAACTGCTGGACACCAGACACCTCTGAATCTAGTGGTACAAGATGACACCTAAACGTAAAGGAGAAATTACAATAGAGTTACAAAGAAGACATCTAAACACCCCAAGGTCCTAAATGTACTTTTTTTTTTTTGGCAAAAAAAGTCCTAAATGTACTAAACGTACAATCTCATGGTCAAGTTAGTGCCCTTGGGCACATGGTCAACCATAATTTCATACTATTATATCATAAGATGTTTTATTGCTTATAGTTGACATACTATAGAAGGTTTGATAAAGCTTATATTTTATGGGCCAACAAAATATATTTTATAAAGTCGTTGAACTATTTTCACCTTGGTTAATAGAATAGTTATATGTATAAAATGCCTTTTTTGCATTAATATTATTTTTTGGCCATAAATATTATGGGTGACAATAAATTTTCTAATAATTATGTGGGTTTTTTTAATAATTTAACAAAATTTTATATTTATATTAATGATGATTTTAACCAAAAATTGGGAAAAATATATGAAAGAACAAACTGAGTTAAAATAAATCTAAAGCCAAAATATGAAAACGAAATTATTTTTACTTTTTTTACCCAAGAGAAGCTTTGAATATGAATTATGATGCTAGATAATTATAAATCAAATATTATTATCATAATCATTTTTATGGATTGAGTTTCTCTAATTGTCGTAAGAGGATACCTTTATGGTCCTCTTTCTCGCTATCTTCTCATCGTCTCATTTTTACCCTTAGATTATAAAATGAATGGTTTAGATTTAATATTTTATAAAATTATTATTATAATATTTTATAAATTAAAATTTATTTAATTTTTATAGATTATAATTATGAATAGTATATATCAGATTTTACGAGTTTGAATTTACTTATTTATGTTTATTGAAATAATTTTATAAAAGATTGAATACGGTGGATATGAGATTAAGAGAATTTTTTTTTTTTTTTATAAAATATCCAAAAATAATAAGAAAATGGGAATACACTAATACAGTGAAAAAGAGGTAGAGCTGGGAATCAGGGTCAGCCCTTGACGGGCCAGGCCCGGCTCTAAAGGGCTCGGGGTCAGGAAAATTGCAATTTTTCAAAGCCCGGTCCGAGAGCATCAGGGCCAGGGCCGGCCCGCAGGGCCCGGAAGTCCTTTTCACAATATTTAACTATTTTTCCTATGTGTTTTCCCCAGAGAGATATAATTAGTAAATAACAACAATTAAAGTTCTAATTTAATACATAAATATTGTCAACATTAAGATTTAAATAACACATCTCTTGCAACAAACAAACACAGTTACTAATGTATAATCAAAGGTAAAATCATGTCTATAAATAACTCACACAAAAGCCAAAGTATAAAAAAGCAAGAAGCTAAATACTCTAACATCTAAGCAACATGAGTATGACGACTATCATTTTCACCTTCTTCGCCACTATCATCAATTTCAAGGACATTTGATTGTGTTTCACTTTGAGTAGTAAGTTCAAGTAGTCAAATAATCACAACCTCCATAAAAAATCATACTACATCATGAAGAACAGTATATAATATGATTTTATTCTAAATAGGCAGAACAATATACTCAAAAATCACAATATGATTCAATTAGACAAAACAATATACTCAAAAATCACAATATGATTCAATTAGACAAAACAATATACTCAAAAATCATATTCTATACAATATAAGGACAGAGTGACATATAGATCAATAAGGCAATTCAAAAATGTAACATGGTTCCCTTTCCAAGCAAAAAAAATAAAAGATAAACGGGCCTAAAGGGCCGGCCCTTTTAAACCCGAGGCCCTATAGGGCCGGCCCTTTTAGGCCCGACTTTCTTTTCAGGCTATAATTTACAAACCTGATCTTTAAAGAACCAGGGCCTAAAAAGACCGGCCCGACGAGCTCGGCCCGTTTTCCCGACTCTAAAAAGAGGTGAATGTGGTATTCTGTTCCCATTTCTATTGTTAAGGATAATGAAGCCAACCAGCCTATTATAATAATTAATAATTAAATTAATAATTCTGAAATAGGGATTTGGGAGCGGCGTGGGAACTCCGTCGCTGGAACAAAAGTGAGCGAACGACAAAGGCTTTTCGCCCGATCTTCTCAAGCTAAGCTCTGATTTTGTTGTTTTATAGATCTGCAAAATTGGGCGAAAGCATTCGAGAAAATCGAACATCGAAAACATTCGTCTATAGTTTTAGAGAATTCATTTGTTCCGAATCATTTATTGGCTGTTGCCGAATTGTGAAGTCACAAGAGGCGGCCCAGATTGCTAGGAAAAAGGAAAAACAAAAGGGGATTCTTATTTAATATGTGAGACCGATGACGGGGTCGGGAAGTAACGGAGCTTCTTCTTCTTCTTCGTCTTCTTCGGAAAGCACTGACATGTCGATCTCAGGCAAGTTATTTGATATCGGTTGAATATAAACTATTCCTGTAATACTTATTTTCTCTAGATTTTGACGTTGAAGAGTTCTCTTTGAAGTAATTACCTGCACATTTATTCCAGTATGTGTACCCTTTTGGTGGTTTTAATTTTGCTCTTTTGGGGGTAGAATTTTTATTTTAGAAATAGTGTGTTGGTTTCGGAAGTTTGGCATGAAATGTAGGGTCCAAATTTCGGACCTTTGAAGAACGCGAGAGGCCAGTATCTGGTTTGGGACTTATTAGAGTATTTGTGGTTTTGCCAAATTGAAAGTATTGTGGTCAAAATCAAATACATCTAGCGTCTTATTTTTTGGTTTAAGTGTAATGGGTGATCAACATCGGTCTTTGTCATTAGAGGGATTTTGTAATGTGGTGGAGGACTACTCCGAGTGACATGCGCAAAAGAGTCAGTTGACTTGGATATCTTGAAAGGTTTTTATTTGTCGTCTGGGCAGCCTTAGAACTTCTCGATACTTAGCTATCTGTTTTCCAAGGGAGTGTTGGATTTGAATTTGTTTGTGATTGTAAATCACTGATAGGTCCCTGAACAGACCTCTTTTCGCCACGTAAAGAACAGATTTAGACACAGAGATGAAAATTTAAGCTAAAATTCATTCCTTTGGAGCTAAAAATTCAATACTTTAGATGCAGTACACTACACTGGTACAACGAACATTACACAAAACCCACTCTCCTACAATTACAAATGACACTGTAAAGGAAGGAAAATGATTACACTTTCAGACTCTAACACAAAGTATGATAAGAGCGAAGATACAACCGACACACAATGACACTACAATCTTGGCAGAACAGAAACTCTAGAACACAAGAAGATAACTGGTTTTGCAATCATTCGAGAGGATTGAATCTCTCCTCTCTGATGTCTAAGCCTTTCTTAAAGTTCTTCTTCCCCCTTTCGTCCTTCCAAACTCCTCTCTTTATACCCTGTTGTAGAGAAACGGTAGGAAGAGAGAAGAGAAGAGGTAGGAGACAGAGAGATACTGAGAAATAGAGAGAACAGAATGTAATTATTCTGAACATAATCGACAACAACAACACATACTGAACCCTGAGTCGCTTATGTATATACAACCTAGGCTAATTGATATAACTAACTCCTAACTAACATGAGTAATTCTTATATCTATTATTGTTTACATAGCAATACTCCCTCCCCCATAAGATGCTTATCCTCGAAGGTTTGGAAACTTAAAGCTTGGAAACTGTAGTTGAAACTGATATAAGGGAACCCAAGTGACCACTTCATCTGGTAGGCCTTTCCACTGTACTAAAACGTCTGTTTAATCCTCCCTTTGCTCCTTCCCACCCATTTATTCAGAATAGTTTCAGGTTCTGAATGTGTAGGGGCCACTGGCTATTCAATAGGTGGATGTTGTTGCTTAACTGAAGCATCTGGACAAAGTTTAAGGGGTGTCACATGGAAAACAGGGTGTATCCCTCTCCCAACTTTCTGAATGCTTCCCTTACCGTGTTCATCATGACTGCCTAGCTTTACTCCCCTACTTTTCTGTCTCATCAGGTCCTTACCCGTTGTATTTTCTTCTAGACCAGTAGTTCCACCTTTCCTTTCTTTTTGCCGCTCTTATATGTTCCTTCTGTGAGATGTAGCGGCAATAGGTGACGGAGTCTTATCGTTACTCCACACTGAAGATCCACCCTGTCCTCAAGGTGATAGTTTGTAGAACCATGAATCGCATGTTTAGTTCTCTTCCTAGAATCTTGAGACTTTTGTGAATATGAAATCAAATTCGTCTTTGCCAAAAATATTCTTCAAACCTGAATGGATGTGTGAAGTCGTCTGCTTCAATAATCATGCCATTCTTCACCAATGGCAATCAGACTAGAAAATAGCAGAAATATTTGTAATTAGACAGTAATTAGCAAATTGTCCACTTTCTTGTTTTCTTACAAAATGCATCAGATGCTTTGTAAGGGAAAAAATTCTAAAATAATTACTATCATTAAAAAATTGAAATTTCCCCATGCCTTCTTGACTCTTCAAATTTCATGTATTAGTTCCCACACAAATTGAATTGCATTCGATCGGGGGGGTTCCCTGCTTGCTTGTTCTCCATCGCTTTGGTTTCTAATTGCTTCAGTTGGTCTGAATTATCTTTAAGATGTATAACAGAAGTTACTTGCAAATTCTTGGCATGTAAATCAGTAATTGATCCATAGTTGGATGTTGGTCGGTATAGTCATCTTCTGTTATCGTGATGCACATCAAAAGCGAAAACCAATTTGATGTATGCAGTGAGTTAGCTTTTCCTTGCGGAATGAAGACAGGTTATTAGTCCAGAAGTTGCTTTGTCTCCCTTTCATAGTTATTGGAATCTCGGGCTTCTTTGTCAAAGTTGATATGGCATTTTTATGTTGGAATTTCCAACAAATCTGTCTGGTCAATATGATTAATTAGTTGTGACTCTATCTGCAATCATAATATTTGGAATTAATTATTAAAATTTCCTTCTTTTGCAGGGCTCCATGAGCAGCATCAACAGGAGCTAGAAATTTTGACACTAACCACACAACCCTTCAAAACATTAAAATTCTTCACATTAGCTGTTATTGAATTTATGAAGATGACGATATTATATTTGTTGGCAAAAGGTGGGTGGCTTTTGCTTCTCAGTGCTTTTGTTGGGGCTTTTGGCATAGTGCTGATGACCATTGATGGTCCTCACGAAAAGGTATTATCTTACATTCTATTTGCTAACCTTCGTAGTGGGTTTGGTTGGCAATTTCACTCTATACACAACTTTGGAAAGGTGAACATAGATTAAAATTCCTCTGAAACATGCAATGAAGTATCAAAAACATATAAATGGCCAAAAAGTCTATCGATAGTAATACGTGGGATCATTGTATTTGTTAAATGTCAATGGTGATGATGATAAAATCTATATATATACACACAAACATCATGTTTTCCTATTGACTACCTTAGTATTATTTATCGTGAATGTTTTGTGATGTTGTTTAAATACGTCAACTGCAATAACCTGTGATCTTGCAGCATATTGAGGAGCTTCTAAAATATTTCCAATTTGGATTGTGGTGGATAGCCCTTGGTGTTGCATCTTCCATTGGTCTTGGTAAGTAAAATATGCATGCATGAAGACTATTTATCTGTGTACCTTTATGTGTTTTCTTGATTCTGTTATTCATGCTACACATGGTTTGTGATCTTCACTTGAAAGAGGCACTTGTTTAAGTTATGTGTGATCATACTTTTAAGAATTTACCAATCCTTGTGCTAATATTTTGCTATTATGCAGCCACAACCCTTTTATCTTCTGCTGCTTTTTTCTGTTTTGGTAATTAATATTCTAAAATATAGTTTTTTCCATCGACTCAGGATCTGGTTTACACACTTTTGTCTTGTATCTGGGTCCTCACATAGCATTTTTCACAATTAAAGCGATGCAATGTGGCCGGGTTGATTTGAAAAGTGCTCCATATGATACAATACAATTGAAAAGAGGTCCTTCTTGGCTTGATAAAGACTGCTCCGAATTTGGGCCACCATTGTTCCAAACAGGACATGGTTCACGGGTTCCGCTTAGCTGGATTCTGCCTCAAGTTCAGATGGAGGCTATTCTTTGGGGTGTTGGAACAGCTATAGGGGAACTTCCTCCTTACTTTATCTCAAGGGCAGGTATACGTTGTTATCTTAATCATTCTCTTAGCTTAATAATCTAGTTATAATACTCTGCATAAAAAACAATATGCTTACAGTTGAAATATTTGTATTCTCTTCTAGCTTGTAAAGATCACTTCACTAGGATGATATGAAGCTCAAAATTGTGCTCTTTTGGATTTTCTAGGAAGAGGAGAACAGGGCAAGGCTCTGTAAGAATTGAAAAAATATTTATGTAAATTATTTTTAAGTGGGGTAAGGCATTTTTCATAACTAATATATACATATATATGGCAATTCTTTATCCAATTTGTAATTTGAGATCGTCATAGGCCTATTACTATCAAGCTTATCTAAACTAAAGCTTAACCCAAGCTTCTGCTACTGTGTACTTTTTAGAACTTATGGTTATCTGTCCTGTGAAATTATATAGTTCAAATAAATCTTATCTTTTGTAGCTTATGGAAATTTGTTTCAATCATGGGGACGGAAATTTCTTTGTGATTGGACAGAGTTAATAGGGCAACTGCATTTTAATATGTGAAAGGTTTTGAATATGACAATAATTATAAACAAGCCTAGTCTCCTTCAATTTATGGATAACAGATGTGGGATAGAATCCATTTTCATCTCTTGCTTTCTTCAGATCAGTTCATATACCATTTGACTTTAATATCATACTATGGTCTTTTCAACTTTGTCAAAGAATTTGTTTTTGTCATTTGCTTCACCAATTTATTTGATCATCTTTAGTTTTCTGCTTTTCCATTCTGATACAAATGCATTGTTTTGCCCTTTCTAGTCATTTGGTTCTTTGTTTTGAGATAGTGCGTGATTCTAACAATCATGTTTCTGTAGCACACGAGTCTGGGAAGGACTTGGATGCCGTGGAAGAGTTGGATACTGAAAATAAAGGGATTCTGGCTACTCACTTGAATAAAATCAAGCGGTGGTTCCGTTCAAACTCCCGACATCTGAACTCCCTCTCCATTTTAGTGCTTGCTTCGGTTAGTATGGCCATTGTGTGACATTACCGGCTCAACCTTTTCCTGCACAAGTTGTTATTACTTTTTATATATGTGGAATTTCTTTGTGTTGCTGACTTTCTTAATATTAGTTGCCTTTCATTTATTTATTTTTTGATGACATTGGGACTTGGGACTATTGTCTGCTTTCCACCATGTAACAGTTCATAATTTTATTTAATGTTTTGATGGGGCCACTACACCATTGGCCCATGTTTATAAAAGAAGGCAAGCCCATGGACTTGAGAAGCCCAATGCGGCCAGCTCAGAGAAAGGGAGGGCAGATATAGTTATCTAGGGTATTGTGACGAAAGGAATGGATGTGGATTAAGACATTAGAGGCTGGGGAGAGTGCTTGACCTCTCGAACGTTAGGAGGCTGGTTCTGTTTTCTGTTTTGTTTCTGCTGCATTTTGCTTGTTAGCTATTTCTTTTCATTTCCTCATTGTAATCTCTCTGGTTAGCTACTTCCTATCAGTTTTACCCCTTCCTTCTCACATTGAAGGGGTTGTAGTTGATCATATCATTGAGGAATCGGCTTAATATATTACTGTTTCATCAACTTAGTATCAGAGAAGGACTATCCTATGAATGGTGGGTACGAGAATGGAAGCTAGGTTGGAAAGTGTGGAGAAGATGATGCAGGAGATTCTGGAGCTTCGACATGCTGTTGTTGAGTTACAGAGGGCAAGTGTAGAGGTGAGGGAGGAAAGGCCTAATATGCTACGGACCATACAACAGTTGCAGGGGCGTTCATATGAGATTATGGCCCTGCTCCAGGAGCGATTACCCAGGGGACTGAATCCTAAACCACCAAACGGCCAACCGTGCCGACCACCGGCGGACGGCGCCAGCCTTCATAATGCTGGAGGCGGTGGGAATGGTGGCGAACATGACGGGCAGAAATATCAGCGGTTGGAGATGCCGATATTTGATGGCTTGGATCCTATTGGATGGACATTTCGGATGGACAGGTATTTTTCCGTCAATGGAATCACTGAGATTGAGAAGCTAGATGTTGCCATAGTGGATTTGGAAGGGAAGGCCCTCAACTGGCACCAATGGGCCTACACAAGGGTTCCTATGGCAAATTGGGCCGAATTTAAGAGTGGGGTGATTAAGTGTTTTCATGCTCCTCACATAGGGGACAACTATGAGCGATTAACGGGGCTGAAACAGGGGAGTGGGTCTGTATCCGATTACCGTGAGAGGTTCAAAATGTTGTCAGCCATTGTTGATGAGGTGTTCGAAGTGACTTTGAAGGGAATGTTCTTGAATGGCCTTTAGGAGGAAATTAAGGTAGACGTACGATTGATGAAGCCCGACACCCTGCAAGACCTCATGGATGCTGCTTCGGAAATTGAAGGGCGAAATTGGACTCTCGATCATGCTTGCCATCGATGTGAGGTGCAGGGAATGAAGAAAGACAACCCCTCGAAGTGGGCCTTGTCAATTCCCCAATATTTGAGGTCGACTTTTCTTTCGGATGCCCCAAAGAGTCCGAACGTAACTAGCCCCAACCGGGGAAGCCATAGCAAAGGAAGCGAGAGTTCGAAGGAAGCAAGCAACTCGGTTCAAGGGTTGAGCTCTGTGTTGAGCAGTGGGAATAGCAATAACCGTGGGCCTAAGTGATTACCAGAGGTAGAACTGAACCGAAGAAGAGAGCTAGGCCTATGCTTTAAGTGTGACGAGAAATATGGGCCTAATCATAAATGCAAGGCTAAGCGATTACAGCTGTTGATAGTAGAGGATGAGAAGGAAGAGGAGATTGGAGACGAGGATTTTGAAGTACTAGCCGGAGAGGAGAGTGAGAAGTCGTGTGCTAATATGGAACTTTCCCAAACCACTATACAAGGGATTTCGAGTTACAAAACTATGAAGTTAATGGGGGAGATACAAGGTAAGTCGGTGGTAGTGCTTATAGACAGTGGGGTAACCCATAATTTCATTTCTCGTATTGTGATAAGTGAGCTAGGGGTGGCGATTCAACGAGCCCCAGAATACTCTGTGTCCATGGGAGATGGTCGTCTAGTTGCTGCTAGAGGGAAGTGCAGGGATCTTGAGCTAAACCTACAGGGACTAAAGGTGGTACAAACCTTTTATTTATTTCCCTTGGCAAATGTCGACTTAGTCTTGGGATGGCTTGGCTTCAATCCTTGGGCGAGGTTCGAGTTAATTGGGGACAACTATATATGAAGGTGAAGGTGGAGAGGAATTGGCTGTGTTTTAAAGGTGAGCCCAACCTGACTGGAAAACAGGTCTCTTTTAATGCTCTCAAGAAGGCCATGAAAGACAGTTCTGAGCGATACTTGCTGGAAATCAGTGCAATCGAACTACAAACCAAATGAGAAGCGGATACTATCCTTGGTTGTGCACCAGAAATTTGATGGAAGCTGGAGATTTTGTGTGGATTTTCGGGCTTTGAACTAAGTCACAGTACCGGATAAATACCCCATCCCTGCAATTGATGAGCTTTTAGATGAGTTGGGAGGAGCCATGATCTTCTCTAAGTTGGATCTCAAATCTTGTTACCAACATATCTGAATTGAATTCGGGAAGGAGACGAGCATAAAACTGCTTTTCGCACGCATGACGGACACTACGAATTTTTGGTGATGCCTTTCGGCCTTACTAATTCTCCTTCTACTTTTCAATGTTTGATGAATGATGTAGTTTGAGACTATTTGAGGAAATTTGTTTTAGTTTTCTTCGATGGCATTTTAATTTACAGCAAAGATAAGGGAACTCACTTGGAGCACTTGCGCAAGGTGTTGGAAGTTTTGCAGCAACATCGGCTGGTTATTAATGTTAAAAAGTTTAGTTTCGGGCAGCAGCAGCTGGAGTACTTGGGCCACATAATTACAGCCTGTGGGGTGAAAGTTGATCCTGCTAAGATTGAATCTATGGTGTCTTGGCCTGTACCTAAAAATATTAAGAGCTTGGGAGGTTTCTTGGGGCTCACCGGGTACTACCGCAAGTTCATTAAGGACTACGGAAAGATTGCAGCTCCTCTCACAACGTTATTGAAGAAGAACGCTTTTGGGTGGAATGAGCAAGCTCAAGATGCCTTTACAAAACTCAAATCTGCCATGACAAGCGCACCTGTATTAGCCATGCTCGACTTTGCACTTCCATTCGAGATGGAAGCAGATGCATGTGGGGTTGGTGTGGGAGTAGTACTGATGCAACGAGGCAATCCAATTGCTTATTTCAGTCAGCAATTGTTACACAAGGCCCAGCTGGGATCAGTCTACGAGAAAGAATTAATGGCTCATGTTCTTGCCATTAAAAAATGGTAGCACTACCTATGTGCACAGCTCTTCATCATTTGAACTGACCAGAAGGCACTAAAATATTTGCTCGAACAACGCGTCATTGACCCTGATCAGAAGAAGTGGGTTTCGAAGCTGATGGGTTATAAATTTGAAATTCAGTATAAGCCCGGCAAAGAAAACAGACCTGCTGTTGTGTTGTCTCGTTGAGAATCAACAGAATTGTCTTTGAGTGCCCTGGCCCTTTGGCAATATATGGGAATAGAAGATTTTGAAGCTGAAATATCCAAGGATGAACGATTAAGTGCTATAAGGCAGCAAGTGTTACTTGGGCAGGACGCACCTGCTGGATGTTCGATGAAAAATGGGTGTATGTTGCATTATGGCAGAATAGTATTACCGCGGAAATCACCCAGAACTGCAGCATTAATTCGGGAGTTCCATCACTCTCCTGTTGGGGGGCACTCAGGTTATCTACGAACTTACAAGTGGCTAGCGGAAGTTGTTTATTGGGAGGGAATGCGGCGTGATGTGCAGGACCAAGTCACCAGATGTGAAGTATGTCAGAAGAACAAATATGAGGCAGTCAGTCCTGTCGGTTTGTTGCAACCGTTACCTATACCCCAACAAGTTTGGGAGGACTTTAGCATGGATTTTATAGTGGGAATGCCTAAGTCGAACCGATATGACACCATCATGGTGGTGGTGGACCGACTTCCTAAATACGCTCATTTCATCCCTCTATCACATCCCTTTACCGCGAAGGATGTAGCGGAGATTTTTATTGCTGAAATAGTGAAGCTACATGGCTTTCCAAAGTCAATTGTGTCTGACCGTGATTGAGTGTTTATTACCCAGCTTTGGAGGGAGCTGTTCTCATTATCGAGCACCACCCTAAAGTATAGTTCTGGCTATCACCCTTAAACCGATGGCCAAACTGAAGTTGTCAACCAAAGTTTGGAGACCTACCTAAGGTGTTTTGCTGGAGAATGTCCAAGGAAGTGGGTGAAGATGTTGCCATGGCAGAGTTTTGGTTCAACACTTCCTATAACCGATCCTTGGGCACCACTCCATTTAAGGCCCTATACGGAAGAGACCCCCCTTCTGTATTCAAATGGAACAATGATGATTCAATGGTGGAAGAGATCAATGAACAGTTATGAGAAAGAAATGAAATCTTGCAGCAACTTAAATTCCATTTGGAGCAATCTTAGGCTAGGATGAAGGAACAAGCTGATAAGAAACGTAGCGATGTGGAGTTTCAAGTAGGAGATATGGTGTACCTACGAATTCATCCTTATAAGCTGAAGAACCTTGCTAAAAAACACCATAAGAAGTTGGCACCAAGGTTTTACGGACCTTATGAGGTACTGCAACGGGTAGGAAAAGTGGCATATAAGCTAAGATTACCAGAAGCTGCACAAGTTCACCTAACTTTTCATGTCTCCCAACTCAAGAAATCGTTGGCAGCACCTCAGAATGCACAATCACTTCCTGAATTCCTTACTGAAGATTATGAGCTGCAAGTGAAACCGGAGGCAGTTCAGAAAGTGAGAGTCATGACTGATGGCAGCAAACAGGTATTGATTAAATGGCACCAATTACTGGATTGTGATAACACTTGGGAGGATGTCACTGCAATGACCTCCCAATTCCCAGCCTTCCACCTTGAGGACAAGGTGACTTTTTTAGAGGGGGAAAATGATGGGGCCATGACACCATTGGCCCATGTTTATAAAAGAAGGCAAGCCCATGGACCTGAGAAGCCCAATGCGGCCAGCTCAGAGAAAGGGAGGGCAGAGACAGTTATCTAGGGTATTGTGCTGAAAGGAATGGATATGGATTAAGACATTAAAGGCTGGGGAGAGTGCCTGACCTCTCGAATGTTAGGAGGCTGGTTCTGTTTTCTGTTTTGTTTCTGCTGCATTTTGCTTGTTAGCTATTTCTTTTCATTTCCTCATTGTAATCTCTCTGGTTAGCTACTTCCTATCAGTTTTACCCCTTCCTTCTCACATTGAAGGGGTTGTAGTTGATCATATCATTGAGGAATCGGCTTAATATATTACTGTTTCATCACGTTTTTTTTTTCCAAACCAGAAATTTGAGTCTTCCTTGATGAACCGCTGAGACCATATTGGGCAATTTGCATATTTTATTCGAAGTTTGTTTTAGTTTTAATTGAGATATGGGAAATAATGGTGGTCATGTTATGCTTAAGTGGGATTCTTTGACTTTCCCTTAACATTTGTTAACTAGAAAGAGAATCATTAATCAAAATTTCAGTATCCAACTCTTCCTTGTTAATCAAATTAAGCCTGTTTAGTTTGCACTTGCATGGTACAGAGCAGTAAAATTGGTAAATGAGCATTGACCCAACCCTCGTACTAATGCATCAGGCTGCTAGAATGGATGATTTCTTAGTTCAGATTGTTGTATGATATTTATCAATTAAAAATTGGGTTTGTGAAATTAAAAATGATGGCGGCTTTGTTTCAAGGTGTATCTGATTTTGAAATAGCACTTTATCAGCGTGTGAGTTGCCTTACATCCTTTTTTTCTAAATAAATTTCAGGTGCCAAATCCTCTGTTTGACCTTGCTGGCATGATGTGTGGACAATTTGGGATTTCTTTTTGGAAATTCTTTCTCCCAACCTTGATTGGAAAGGCAATTATCAAAACTCATATACAGGTTTGTTTAAATTTTAATTTTTTATATACTACTCTGTATTACTAGGTATATTCCTTTGCTCTACTTCGAACAAAGTAAACGATGCTCTGCCATATAGGGAACTCTAGCTGACTCTTGCATTAGTATTCAATCTCAAACAACAGAATAATGAAATTTTACCTGTGTAACTGCTGTATAGTGTGAATCTATATATTCCACACTCTGGAGGTTCAAAAGTTTTCATTTTTCTTTTCTTGATATAAATGTTTCATAAGGCGAATGGTACGATTCTGAAGGATGAGAGATTTTGACTGACTCTATATTATATTCTTGTGCAGACAGTATTTGTCATCTTAATCTGCAATAATCAACTTCTTGATTGGATAGAGAATGAGTTCATACGGGTTGTAAGCCATATTCCTGGTCTTGCTTCTATCTTGCCCGATGTGATTACAAAGCTCAAGGCAGTCAGAGAAAAGTATATGAAGGCACCCCATCAAGCTTCCCCTCAAAAAATCCAGGTACCCATAGATCTGTTTGTTGGCTGGGTTGGGACAAAATCCAATAAGCTTGTAGGCCCTGTTGGGTCTGCAAAATTGAAGCTTGTGGAAATGGGAAAGGAATAGTAAATGAAATGAAATGGAAGGAATTGTGTTTGGCATGAAATGGCACTTCTCTAGTCTTTAATATAAGACGTATTTGGGGAGTTGATCTTGGTCGTACATATAAGATATAGTTTTCATATTTGTTAGTCTTTTCCTAATTTATCCTATTGATGCTCCCTCAATAATAATCAAGGAGGAAAAGGAATGAAAGAATTAAGGAAGACAACTAGGGTGTTTTAGGAAATACATGTCATATTAATTAACTCAACTAACTTCTTTAATCTAATCAAATTAGATAAATGTTGTATATTAAAGACCGGAGGGAGTACATGAATGGCTATATAGAAATTGATAAACACAAAAATCTCCCCGACTTCAAAAAAGAAAAGAAAATATATTTAACTTTCTATTTAATAAATTCACAAAAAATTTGAAAAGCAATTTTGGCAATTCACTTTTTATGCCCTTTTCCTATGCCTATTACTGATGAAAGGTATTAAATATGCCAAATAAAATATGGCAGAGGATTCCTAAATTCAATTTCCAATGAACTAGGCTTAAGCCCATCATCGGAGGCCAGGGTTTTGTCTATGCTGATGGGCGCAGCTTGTTTATTTGCATAAAATATAAACAGGCTCATTATGCTGGAAAATGATGTTCTGTTGGTGAATTTTGTCAATTCTTGCAAATATAAATATCCCTTTCACAAGCGGCATTATTGTCAAAATAGTTTCGTATGCCTGTCTCGCCCATGAACATTATCCAGTTGTGTATGACAACATTAAAGTCTCCATGTTGGTCTATTGCGCACATTCTTATTTCTTTGTTTGGGCATATCTCCGTTATCTTCAGGGGGGGAAGTGGGATTTCTCGTTTGCATCGATCTGGAACACCGTCGTGTGGCTGATGCTTTTGAACTTCTTCATCAAGATAGTGAATTCAACTGCCCAGGGTTACCTTAAGAAGCAGCAGGACCAAGAGCTACATGAATCTGCACCCACCAGTTCAGATGAGCAATAAAATGCTTATCTCTCTAAAATCCTCCCTTTCGTTCTTCGTCTTTTAACTATTGTGTAAATCTCTATTTCTTCTTCTTTTTTCATTTCTGTTACTTGCAGGGGTATTGAGACTTGATTAGCAGCTAACTAATCCTCAAGCTGTAATGAAAACCACATTAGCCAGGCATTGGTTTTATCAGTCACTGCTACGATTTTACTATGCAAGTCTTACTATTATTCTTTTGAAATGATAGAGACAAATTACTTAGTTTACTTTATCTCAGTATTTTAGACATATAGTAGATTGTTCTCTCGCATATATTTACTGACCTGGGAATTCTTTGGTAAGCACCAAAGATTTGGGATTGTTGCAGATTTATATTTATGTTAGAACTATATTTTGTTTTCCTGTGCGGAATTTCATCAAATTCATTGCTAGATATGGCTTGGCTTGTCTTTAGTACAATTATTTGATGAGTGCTTTTATGATGAAAATGGTTTATATTTGACAATAGTTGTAAACTTTTTTTGGTCTTTTTAAAGCCTGATAAATTAATGGGAGGATTTCAAAAAAATACCATTTAAACTTTAAAATTCTGTTGTCAAGAAGAGTAATGGGGTTAACAAAAAAAGCAATGGGATTGACTACGCAAGTTTTTATTAAATCACTAATTTGAGATTTTGTTTTGTTTTTTTGGTAATACACTAATTTTAGAATTTGAAGTTCAAATGATATTTTTCTGAAATTTTTCCTAATTTATTGTTAAATTAATGAAAATGATATGTAGAAATTTGACATTGCAATTAATAGTTCTAGCTATGCTCAAATTAATATAAGAATCAACTAAAATATTAGGGTGTTGGTCTAAACAAAAAATTACCAAGAATACGAGAGTACAATAGAAAACATAGTATTAAAGCTCATCTCAGTCCGCCTTTTAAAACCTGGGAACTGATTTTTGTTTTTCCCTTTTCACATTGGTTCAGTCAATACCTTTGGATGGGTTAATGGGATTTGCTATTGTATCCCCCCCCCCCCCACCAATCTTGAATTCAAAAAAGAAAAAGGAAAATGGCCGTACATAACATAACATTTGTGGTTTGATAACTCTGTTTTGTTGAACTATATTTATGCATAATTTATATATAAATATTCTATTTATTTGTGGTTTAATGTCTTTTTATTTAAATAATACTTTTTTAGGGTTACATGTGAATATTTTTATATATCTTAATTAACAATTATGATTGGATTGACTTCGGTATAATGATGGTTGGACTACTTGCCATTTCGATAACTGATATGGTTATCTTTCTCTGCAGCTCACCAAACATAATTCACAACTTCTGTCAGTCCATTTGAAATTTGGAATGAAATGAATGAGGCAAATTGTGAATAAACAAAGGTTCAGTTAGCATTGTACCAAAAAAAAAAGGTTCAGCTAGCAAGGGATTAACTCATAACTCACAATTTGTCAGCCAAAAAAAAAAAAAAAAAATCTCACAAGGGTATGAGTTCAGATCTCACTATGAAAGTGAGGACCCTATAAATAAGCGATATATTAAATTATTTCATAAAAAAAAAAATGAATGAGGCAGACTTAATATTGCTTTCTCTTAAGTAATAATCATATGGATAAAACGATGACAAGTGATATATGAACGGGTTACTTATTTCAAAACCTTGATCAATTTTTGGGAGTTGCCATCAATATATAACATCTCATAATTTTATAAATAAGAAACCAAATAATTAGAGACAAGAGATCAAAAATTATCTCACTTCCTTTGTAATGAAATAAATTAACTAATTAATCAAATTCATTTGGTTAATCATCATATCCTTCCAACAAATAAAATCAATGCCATCAACCCAATTCAAACTTAATGTTGTAATATCCCGAATTTTGGGATTGGAGGTTTAAGAATAAGCTTGAATTAAGTTGACTACTAAGCCATGATTTAGCAGGTGCTCCAAATCTATTCTCTAATGTTTCTTATATCTTTGAGATATTAAAAAAAGTAAAATATTGAATTTTGAAGAATATGATTATATTTCTAGTGAAATTTCCTTTGAGGCAGTGAGCTTGTCATTTGATTTTGTATAAACAAATGATGAATAAAAATTATGAAATTTTATAGAGTGAAAGTAAACATCCTAAGCTTTAATTTGATAGGCTCTGTGACTCAATTAGAGCTATATTCAAAAAGTTATGAATTCTTGAAATTAGCCCATAAAAATTGTAAAGTTTCTAGAACAACATTCAAAGATTTAAATTATGAGATTCTTGTGCTTCTAGTTGGCTAAATTCTATATTTTTCCTTAAAACTAGACTTAATAAGGGTTCTATATCCTTTAGAATCAATGCAATTCTATTTTTCTAGAATTAGTTATGATTTTTCAAAGTTTGGGTAGAAAATCTGCCAGAATTTCCAATTAATCCGAATTTTGGAAAAATGGACAAATGAATAAAATACAATAAAATACATTATAAATAGCCATCATCCTCTTCTTGCTCAGCCATAACTGATGTGAACCAGGGCTGAATAGAGAGAGAGAAGTTCAGATTTTTGGGGGAGAGAGAGAGGAAGAAATCTCACAAGATAAGTCGATTCTTTCGACAATTTAGCTTCTAATGCGTATAACTGCGACCTTAAGCTACTCTTCTTTGTTTTTTAAGGTTTTGAAGCTCAAAATATGTTGTTGAGCACTTAGGGTTTAAGCCACATTGAGAAAAAGCTAGTGGGAATTTGAAGTAACTTCCAAACTCTTGTATATTGATTATTTTGGCTGTTGTGGACAATTTAATTGATGAAATTTCACCATTTTGTCTTTGTGTATAAAAATGGAAAATGGGTTGTGGGGGGTTGTTATGCTGCCTAGATTGGTACTAAATGGTAGTTGTAACGTAATGGAATAATTAATAAAGTGGTTAGGAGTAGAAAGGAACACGTTTACAGAGCCGAAATTGCAAAACCCCGATTTTCCCCGGAGAACCTGTACATTTTGGTTAGGGCTATAAATGGGCCTTAGAGTTGAATTTTCAATGATTTGATGGTTCCATTGAGTTTATGAGGAAAAATTAGGTGGGGTTACAGTTGGTCACTTTTTTGGAAAAGGCCGAAAAAATATAATTACAAAAAGCCCTTGAAACCCTTAAAACGGGGCTACCAAGGGCAATTTTGTCTTTTGGCAGTGAATTTGGTAATCCCGAGTTTGGAAATGAATTCCTTGGGTGAAAATATGTTAGGATAGCCTAGGTTAGAATTTTGGAAAAAGTACGGTCGGACTGGGTAAGGTGGGGCCGGGCCGGGTCCCAGGGGCAATTTAGTAATTTTCAATATAGACTCATATAACCCCCAGAAACACTATAAAAGTGTCTAAACGGTATATTTGGCATTGTAGGATCGAATATGGAGTCCGAGCTGTTTGCACGTAGATCGGGGAATTACTTTTGTTTAGCAAAAGGGACACAAGGTAGGGAACTTACCTCACTTGCATGTATTTGATATCTTTGCTTGTGTAATGATGTATTGATTGCTTTACTTGATTGTGTAGAGCATATTTGAATAAATGAATTTCTGTTTCTATTTTCGTTGTGGTCATAGTCTTGTTGCATGAAACATTGAGCATGTAGAGATATCATTATGGGGCATACATTTAGTTAAAGCTAACATGTCATACATATAACATCTATCATACATGTATTATGGCATCTGTTTCCTACTAATATTCTCTTGAATCTCACCCTCATCTACTAAAAATTATACAGACGAATACAGAAAGTATGCTGAAATCAAAGAAGAGAATTGCATGAGAGAGGGTTGTAGTGGTGGAGCAAAGACAGGAAGAAGTATCCATTTCACTGGGATGAATTTAGACACCCTAGTAGCCCTGTGCGGCTACCTTAATTATAAGTATCATGTATGAACCCTTATGAGGATTTTCTGTAGTCATGCATATATTATCAGTATATTTATGCTATTCTTGTGTTACCCACCGAACTGCATATCGTTTTCCATGAATACTCTGATAAAAGTAAAATTAAAATAAGGGCGTGACAAATGTTATCCTTCAAATTATTTGTATCAAACTATTCTTGAATATGTAAAAGAAGGGATGAAAGAAAAAAAATACTTCGTGGATAACACTTTCCTTACAACTTAAGTTTCCTCTACTTATTTTAAACTTGAAAACTTTATATGAATTTCATTTAATATATAATGAAGACCCTTAAATTTATATAGTATCTGTTTCCAAATTTTCATTAGGAACTACAAATTTAGACAGAACATTATTCTAATTGCACTGCTTCTTTTAACTGCAGGCTTAGTCCTACCAACTTCAGTGACATTATCAAGATCACCCACACTATTGCTGCGTTTCATGCCTGAGCCACAACCTTCAAAAGGTATGTTCTTTCTTGCCGAAACGTTCTCTTAACCGAATCCTGTGCTCTGCAAGTGGTCTCTCCTTATGTGCATTGGGTTCGTGATTGACAAGTGTCTAGATATAGTGGCTCCTAAAAGTACAGAAGACACAATAGCATAATTGACGCAGTGACCCAAATTCTAGCAGTGCACACCAAGGAAATAAGAAACACCTGAGATGTACTAGCAATAAACAGTGCAGCAATGCCATTTTTAAGAAGTTGAAAACCATAAAGACTTTGTTATAGCAAAATCCAATAGTCTTAAGGTTTTAACATTCACAATTTAGTAATTTCTTAATGCAGTTCTATGCAACTCACAAAATCACACCTGGCATACTTTCCCTTGATTTGAAGATCTTCCTTCTTTACACTTTTTATTATTAAAAGCACCCATTAAATTTATTTGGTTGCCTTGGAAAAAAAATGAATTTGGTTGATCTTTTACATAAATAATCTTACATATCACTTTTTTGCAAATGAAAAACCTGAGTCTTGTATTTATAGGCAGAGAGTGTATTTAGATTGGTAACAAGTGTATTTATAGGAAGAAGATGTGCTTATATTAGTTACAACTGTAAGGGTGAAATAATTTTACACGTGCTTGGCTTGGTGAGATAATCTGTTTTACTTCTGTGGTAAGAAACGTTCCCATTGTAATTGTGAGTTTGTGACACATATCAAATGGTGGTTTACTCTCAAAGAAAAGCTTCTCATGTTAATAGATCATGCATTGTGTATTTACTCATGGTTATATAGTTTGCTTTTAGGATAAGGATTTTTGTTACGTCTTCCACTAAGCTTACTTATTGTTGCAAATGTTGTATTTCGTCCATCATTTTAAAATAAAATTAAAATTTTGAAAAAACAACACTAAATATCTTCTTTGTTTTCAAGTGGTTTGAATTGTTTTGGTCTATTTCAATTGGCTTGAAAAAATGAAAAAAATATTATCGGTATAAGAATCAAAGGAAAAAAAAATGAAAGTAAAGTCACAAGATTCAATCATTTTCTCTTTCTCTTGAACAAAAAAATAATAATTATAAATAAAATTGAGGGAAAGTTAAGTCATTTGCTTTTAGCTACTTCAACTTACTAATGAATATTTCTAAAAACATGTTCAATTTATTAAGTTATGGAATTAGTGTTTTCAGTGTTCCATTATTCTTGAAACCAACATTTAAAACTGTACAAATAATGTTCAAAATCAAAATTATTCAACTAAACCGCTTTCTTCCTTTTCTTTGTTGGGCTTTTATTTAGTCTAATGAGTATTCCTTTGGTCACATTTGTAAGGCAAATAAAATTAATTTTTATCTTTAATATAAGTCACTTTACTAAATTTATTACTTGAATATACAATTTAAATTTAAATTTAACATTTCATAGTCTACTATTTTTTTTAACTTCTTAATTATTAAATATTGAAAAATTGAAAAATTTATTAAATTTTAAGATAAAGTTAATATAATTTAAGGTTTTTTTAGTTTGCAGTAAAATATATTTGTTGGAAGTGATTATGATTTGACATGGCTTCCACAAAACTTTATAGTCAACAAATAGGCCATACCATTGCTCATTTTAGCCTATCAAAGAAAAATTATAAATTTAGAAAATAAAGTGGATGAGCTATTATATTTATGATCAAAATAAACCATTTATCACACTCCTATATTTCGGACCGGTGAAGGGAGTATATAACTTACCCTTGCCTAATACGGGAAAAAATCGTTGCAACTTTTTCATGAGGATATTTTTAAAGGACAACAATGACAGTCTCCTTTGATCTTCCCCTCTGCCAACTCTGTCCAAGGTTTGATTTTTCTACTAATGTTTGTGTTTTTTTTAATCTAAGTGTAAGTATTCTTCTATTAAAGACAATCTGATGTGAAGCATTATCGAATATTAAATAAGGGCACTTCTTTCAAAAGATAAAAAGAGAATTTAAATTATAGTTCGTTACGTTGTGAGAGATTAACCCTTCCGCTGCTTGGACCCAATCCCTGTTTGTTTAATGTTCCGATTTGTTTGACTTTGCTGATGTAGTTGCCCACTTTGTTTTGCCTTCAGTTTGTTCTGTATTTTCGCCAAACATGTTTTGGGTATTCCACTCTGCTTATCTATTTATTCTGCTGATGAGTCCTTTTGGTTTAAATTTGCACAAACTAAAACCTGTGCAATTCCAAAGTATTGGAGATTATATTGCAATATAATTAAGGATAATATCGTGATTGTGGCTTAAAGTTGAGGAGTTCTTGTCTATGCTTTTAATCTGGTATATAAATAGTTTATTGGTTTAGTTCATTGTCCTTTCCCGTGTGATGAAACAACGTGATTATTTGTTGGCAAGTCCGGAGCCTTACGTTTATATGTAGATAGCATTATAGATGATGTTAACCAAATAACAAGTGAAAGTTTTCCCGGGGAAAAATACTACTATATAATTATAACATTACCAATAAATACTATGTGTGTGACCGTATAACCTTATTGATGATGACGGGGTGGGACAATTGATAAAATACAATAAAAAAAAGTGCTCATTTGTACATTATTGATGAAGATCAAAGCAGAACAACAGTAAGGATAAATCAACAGAGTGGTAGGAAATTATGTTATAATATTATGTAAATATATGTTGTATAGGTTTGACATACTTTCATAATAGTGGGTAAAATAAATAATTTTGAATTGAATGTGAATGCAACGTGGAGACATGACAAGGTCATTCAAAATTTGCATCTCCCCCAAGTGAGAATATTAGTGCTATGCTATCTTTAGAGAGTCCCTGCATGAGTACATGAGTTAAATTCAACAAAATGAGGTGAATTCACGATGGGAAGTGGGCAAATTTTTTTATGACCCAAGTAATTTTAGGCAAGCGTTATACAAAATGCTCATATTGCAGATGACACTAAATCTGACCTATTCTTGTGATACACTGGCACATTGTCCTGGGCTAAATGCTTATATTTATTATCAAGAGTTTTCATGTGCAAAAATGGAGTACCATTTGTGGTTGCATGGACTGTGAACTTCCACTAACATCCATCAACATTGCACTTACAATCATCATATTGGAACTGTTTCTTAAAAATTTGTATTAAAGTTTGTGCACAATGCTACTTTTCTATAGTACTTGCCGATAAAAAAAATTTGTCCACTTCTCATAATTAATTCACTCCACTTTTTTGAATTTAACTAATGTGTCGGGACACTCTGAATTGCACAGGGCATAATACTGATATTCACAATGGAGAGATGCAAATTGTGAGTGTTCTTATGGTGTCTATATAGCATTCACATTCAATTCAAAATTATTTATTCTACACACCAATATGAAAGTAGGTCAAACTTAAAATGATAGCCCAATGCATAAGGTTTCTATCAGGTGAGGTCTGGAGAGAGATAGATGTACGCAACCTTAACCCCACAAGCGAAGAGGCTGTTTTCAGGAATTGAACCCGTGACCTCTAGGTCACATGGCAACAACCTTACCACTGCGTCAAGGCTCAGTCAAACTTATATAATATAATAACAAAGTTTCTTACCCATGTTGATTTATCTTTATTGTTGTTCTGCTTTAATCTTCATAAAAATTTGTAGTACTTGGCATGTCAAAAGATCCCAATCGCCTGAAATAAACCTCTAAGCTAGTTGAGCCAAAAAAGCATGATTGAGAAGTCTTGGGACAGACATAGTGCTTGTTTGTTTCACCGATTGGGCACCCAATCGGACTTAAACAGTGGTGCAAACGGACTTAAACAGTAAAAAGCATAAAATGAGTGTTTGTTTTGGCGATTGACTTTAAGGTGAAAAAAGTCTTAAGTTAGAAAAAGTCATAAGCTTCAAAATGAAGCTTATTGGAGCTTATGTACTTGTGTGTATATAAAATAATATTGATAGGAGTATCTTCATATTTTTGGGGATCAATGAGGTGCTCAAAATCACTTCTAATCACAAAACTTCTTTTATGAAAAATATTCTAAATAATTTTCTCTTTCTTTAGATAGTAATCTTCTACTAATTAGAGAATACTTTGGGATAAGAGTTTAGGCAAATTTTGAGTTTTGTTAATATATGACTGTAGAAATGTAGAGAATAATTAATAATTAATTTTAATCGGTTTAGATTTATTATTTAATTTTTTTATGATTTTATAATCAATTTTTTTTTTTTTTATAAACATGTCATAAATTAGTTTCTATATAGTGTTTTTACCCATTAAATTTAGTTTAAATAATTTATTTGGATTATTGGAGGTATTATTGAGGTTTTAATCGGTTTATTTTGTTAGATTTTGAGCTATGTGAAAATATGAATTAGGATTTAATATTTAAATTAGAGTTTGATATAATTTTAAAGATTTAAGCTTGAGGTGCACAATAGAAAAGATTTTTAGAGTGTACCAATTTAAATTAGAATTTGATATAATTTTATTACAATTGTACCATTACCAAATTTTTAAAGTTAATTTTTGAGAAAATTGTGAAAAAATTCCTCCGTATGTAGATATCTTCTCAGGGCCCATTGACAATTAAGTTGCTAATGAGGACTTTTTTCACAATTATCCCTTCATTTTTTCATTTTTCATAAGTTTTACAATTTTTTCTCTTAATTAATACAAAAGCCACTTATGCAAAAGTCAAACCAAACATCATTCACTTTTACATAAGTTACTTTAAGTTACTTATCCAATCGCTAATCCAAACACTCATCATTTTACACAATCTAACTTTTTTCCAATCTTAAGATTCCATAAATTTAAGTAAAAATAAGTTACTTATCCAATCACCAAAACAAACACACCCATAGTAAGTGTTAATCTGCGCTCCTGAAAAGGGAAATTGGTATCTAGTATCGCGCAGTTCATTTGCAACTATATCAATAAATTCTTGATAATTTAAAAATTAAAAACTTCTCTCTTCCAACTTTTACAAAAGTTCCTCAATATTTCTCCAGCATTTAAGCAAACTTAGAATTGAATAGAACAAGGAGATTTATTTTCTCTCTTTTTGGCATGTGAGCTACAAGTGCTGAAAAACCAAAAGGCTTCTATGAAAATTAAACATTTGCTCCAAAATAATGATGCACTAAGCAGGAGTCAACAGGCTCTAATTATTTGCAAGAAACGGAGCTTTGCACAATCAAACTCAATCAATACCCCAGTGAACTCTGAAGTTTCTTTGCAAAATCAGGTTTGTTAGGTCTACATGAGCTTTTAGAGCTCTCAATGCTAAATGGGGTCATCATAGTTCATATAAATATCCCGTGATAATCTTCTACCATGGTAATTGTGCAGTCAAAATGAAGCATAAACCATTGAACTTATTATCATTACAAACATACCTATACTTGCAAATAGAACGGAGCAGAGCTCAGTGGGTTAGAAAGTGATGCAAACAAAAAGTAATTCATGTTTTATGGCACTTCAAAAGAAAATAACATGAGATAATACAAATGAACACCTAACTACTTGATGGTTCAGATAATTTAGGACAAGGCATGATGTGAGATTCACAGTGACATTTACCTGCAAGCCTAGGAATCATCCAATGGATACAATCAAACTCTCTGAATTGGGGTAACCAATTAACAATCCCATCTTTGAAAGAATATATCCCAAGGTTCATCAAATTCTTCTTGAAACATATTTGGTTACCATGAAAATAGAAGGACGGAGCACAATCTTTAACATCAATCATCTCAGAGCATGAGCCATTCAGTAATACAATTTGATCTCCCAACGTATCCACTTTCACAAGCCGATTTTCATACACCTTGTAGATCTCAAACTCAACAGTCAAAAACTGAACTTTAACCTCCTTGCAATGGTGCATCACAAGAAAAAGATTATCCTCTTGAGACTCAACCACTAGATATGCCTGGAATGGTCGACCCCACTTTGACCGAGGATTAATCAATCGAGATGAACCTGTAACAGCTAGAGGAAAAAGCTTCAGAGCATCGTCAATTTCTATACCACCCACAGGAATACGCTTCAAATCATGGTCAATTTCAAATATGTCAACCTTGTTATAGTTCTTTCTCATAGCATATAATTTCTTTTTGTAAAATGCCACATTAACATACAGTTCATCTGTTTCATGAGCTTCCCAAGCACTGCCTCCAATCTTGCATAATAATAACTTCCCAGAGTTAGAAACAATTGCAGTCAAAACGGGTCTCATACATGTGCAGAATGATACTGCAAAAGCTCTGACAAACATAGTAGGGCCATGTATAAGCTTCATACGGACATCAGAAGGTATAAGCTTCATATGGCCATCAGAAGGTATAAGCTTCATGGCATCCAGAGGTGGGAGATCAAGATGAATATTGGAGACGAGATTCACAAGCTGGATTAACTTTTTGTTGTGATATTGCAGAAATAACCATCCCCTGAAGGATCCAATAATATATGGATTGGAATGCTGGAATGATTTAGGATGCATCTGATAGCATGTTATCTGCTTTTGTATTCTTTTTCCACAGAAATCAGGGTCTTCAGTGAGACCAATGAGTGATAGAGTCTCACGTGCTTTAGGATTAGGTCTTTCAAAGACCAAAGAGTGGCATGACTTGCAGACTCTAGCAAATCGAAGTTGATCTGAAATCGATAACCGATCACACAAGCGCTGAAGAATGTCTTTGGGGATATTGAAGATATTGCTAGGTATGAGGTCAGATGATTTCTCCTCTATTCTCAATTCTTCCTGATTTGATTCTTCCATGCTGAGATAAAGAAATTAGAAAATGAGATTCCATTAAACAAAGACAGAATCTTTTTGAGCAATTCCTAGCAGGGAGGAGTGAAAAACTAGAAATCTGCAACTTCTTTTAATTAACCTATAAACTCTTTAATACTCATAAACAGTCTCATAATCATATACGTATCTATATACATGTATATAGATATTAAAGGCAATCATATACCTAAGGTTTCATATAAATTTTCAAATTCAACATAAAAGAATTCTTGTTTATAAAATATAACTCAAACAAAAGTATAAAAAAGTTAACAAGTGCAGTAGAGAAGATCTAGATTCCAGTTGCTAAAATAACGTGAAGACTTATAACTGCACCCATCAAACAGACGGCTTCCCCTTATAATAAGCCAGCAAATGTACATACTAATATCAAAACCCATAGCAATCGAGCATTCGATGCCTATTAAGACTACCCAATATTGATTCCAAGAAGCATCTCAGATTGTATTTCAGGGTTTTAGTTTAATTGAGGGGAGGGAAGTGACTTTAATCATCACTTCAATAATTTCTTGTTCGATTCTTGGAGAGAAAGAGGTCTTGAACTTGTTATCATTAAAATGCCAATCCAACACTACGAATTACCAATTCAGAGAGCAGGGGACTCTAAAACCCTCAAACCAAACAGGAGTTGGTCCCATGCAGCGAAAATTTTGGGCAGTGTGAAAAAGAAAGATGGATTCGGTCGAAAATGAAAGAATCAAGAAAGAACTTACTTGAGAGAAGCGTGAAGGTGAAGGTGATATCTATGTCTCAACTCTGAGAAGTTGGTCAAAATTTGACGGTGATGGTTGATTCCTTCCCAATTTCTCAGTCTCCAGCCACCGATCTATTGCTCTTCTCCTTCTTGATCGTTGCTCTCGTAAGGGAAGGTCGATCAGCCATAATCGCAAAATTTGTGCATTCCTTTATTGGGCTCACGCCGCTAGCCCCTAGTTATTGTTGTTTATTACTCCCTCCCTTGTATCCTAATTATAAGATAAAGTTAATCTTTTTAGAGAAATTAAGGAAACCAATTAAATTATTTTAAAGTATTTATATTTTTATTTTTTTTCTAAACTAATTAATTTGACTAATAAACTAATATATAATTCAAGAATACTAAAAGTATAAACACTCTAAAGTAATTTAATTGGCTTCCTTAATTTCTCCAAAAAAATCAACTTTATCTTATAATTAGGACCGAAGATACTTTATTACAGTTTCATTGAATTTTGATCAATCAAAAAATTTAGTTTCAAATTAGTCAGTTTGGTCCCTATAATTTTATAAAAACAAAACTTAAATTTAAGTATAAGAATCACCATACAATAATAAAGACTAATGATAATATCAAAACTATTTTTTCCTTTAAACGTAAATCTTAAAGGAAGTTAATTAGTTTTATTTGCATATATCTGAAAATTCCGTCTTAGGTTTATATGGACTTATCACCAAATTCAGTGTTTATATAGATAGATTTAAATTTATTATTATTTTTATTTTTTAAAAAAATATCCAGAAATTCTGTAAATTTTTTTATGGAAGACTTTGAAGGAAGACTCTTAATTTATCACACTATTCAGAAATTTGTTAATCTCAAAAGTTGACTTTTTTAGTTTTTTTTTTTAATTTGGTTAAGGTTTTCGACACTCACAATAAATGTGTTTCTAAGATTCTAACTTGTGTTTTTCTCTTTATAGTGAAACAGATGACTATTTTAACTAACATCTTATTGATAATCTTAGAAGTTGACTTTGAAAGAATGTGTGAAGATTGTTAATAGGGATAATTGCCCAAAAATACCTTGGGAGCAAATTAATTGCTGGTTGCTACCAAGTGTGCAAGCGATCTTCCGTGTGTGCAAGTGATCTTTCGTTTTGTGCAAACCATCTTCCATGTGTGCAAAAATTTTCCATATAAATGTGCAAGTGATCTTCCATTTTGTGCAAACTATCTTCCGTTTTATGCAAACCATCTTCCATGGTAGCATTCAGCAATTAATTTGCCAAAAAAGTATTTATCAGCAATTCTCCATTGTTAATAACAATAAGATTTAAATTATTTAATCATAAAATATTATTATTTTAGAAAGATATTATTAAAACCCTTCAAAGTGGTTGATTAAAATCACATTTTGATCTTTTACATTTATAAGAAATAATAATAATCTTTTGGTGTTTATTTGTAATTTAGAGACTTAATCGTATTAGTTTTTTTACAAAGTAATTATTTACAGTTTTATGAAACCTTTTCTCTACTTTTTCCGTTAACCAACGATAAACTTAGCAAATAGTTAATGATCAAACGATGTTATGCCACCTGCCACCCTTAACTTTTATGCTACATTTGAAAGCTTGGAAGTGCGGCACTGGAAGTGGAATTGGGGAGAGAAGTAAAAAATGAGACTGTTTGGTATGGAAGAACTAACTTCCACATGGAAGTCGGTTCAATAAAAAACGGTGGAATTGACTTCCTTCACTACCTCATGAGAACTAAGACTATTTTATGTCAACATCCGTTTTCATTTCAATAATAGAAGAATAATAAAGATAAGATTCTATAGACATACAGAAAAGTACAATTATACTGATAAAAATATTCGTTTACAATCCTAATGTCGTTCGTCAATGAAATATAAAATACAGTGGAAGTTTTAATAAATACAGGATATCCCAAAATATCTAAAGTATAAACTAATTATAACCACCGTCTTCAACCTCACCTCGAGACAGGTGCAAGTCACTTCTCCATATCTGTACCTTTGCCTTTTGTTTCGTTGGCACCCGCTGAGATGTTTATTTTAAAAATAAGGTGAGATTTCAAAGAATCCCCATGGAAATATGCTATCGTTCATAGAAAATACGAAAAGTAAATATAACATGCGCCAAGGTATGCATTAATTAATGAACAATATAAACACATCATCATCATGTATACATGAGTAAGGCCCAGCCCCACAATCTGCACCAGTTGGACTTCTGCCAACTCCCAGTGTAAGTGCACCCCGACACTAAATGCCCCTCTCTAGGCAAACCATGTTGATTAATAAAGTGCATTTACAAACATTAACATTTACCCAAACATATAATTATGGCATGATGTATGAAGGATAATGTTCCTACCTCAAAGTTCTTTTAACCCCTTTTTACTGTGCCTCGTAAAAAGTGTCGCTTTTAACTTTCGTCTCGATCCTAAAATATTAAATGTACAAGAAATATGTCATAACCTATCCAAGTATCATTTTAGACTCTTCCATAGTGTTTCTTGTGGTTATATTAGTCTTTGGTGAAAATTTACCAAAATGCCCCCGGGACCCTGGCCCGACCTAATGCCCGATGGCATGTTTTTTCAAAATTTTGACTTGGGCTATCCTGACGTATTTTCTCCTAAGGAATCCATTTTCGGTCATTACGAAAATACCCTTGACAGCCTCGGTTTAGGGATTTTAGGGGCGTTTTCGTAATTACGCTTTTTCGGTCTTTTCTGAAAGAGTGACTGTCAACACCCATTTCCATTTCGATATTCACAGAGTAATAGAGACCAAGTTCTACAGGCATAAAGAAAAGTACATATATACTGATAAAAATATTTGTTTATAGTCCAAAGTTAAGATACAAAAGGTGACAATATTTACAACATAAGCTATCTATAACCACAAACATTAACTTCGCCTCAAGACATGTGCCAGTCACTTTCCTTTATCTACATCCTTACCCTTTGATTCGCTAATACCCGCTGAGATGTTTGGTTTAGAAAAAGGGGTGAGATTCCGAAGAATCCCAGTGGAAACATGCTATCGTTCATAGAAAATACTGAAAGTAAATATGATATATGCCATGTATGCACCAATTAATGAACAATATAAACATATTATCTGCATGTATATATGAGTAGGGCCTAGCCCCACTAATCTGCATCGGTTGGGTTTTTACCAACTCCAGTGTAAGTGCATCTGACACTTCTGGCCCCTCTCTGGGCAAAACATGTTGATTAATAAAGCGCATTTACAAACATTGGCATCCACACAATCATATAACTATGGCATAATGTATAAAGGATAATGTCTCTACCTCGAAGTTCCATCGACCCCTTTTTATGTGCCTCGTGAAACGTGTCCACTTTCGACTCCCGATTCGATCCTAAAATATTAAATGTACAAGAAATAGGTCATAACCTATCCAAGTATCATTTTAGACTCTTCCATAGTGTTTCTTGTAGTTATATTAGCCTATGGTGAAAATTTACCAAAATGCCCCCGGGATCCTGGCCCGGCCCAGTCGTACCCAGCCCGATGACACGTTTTCCCAAATTTTTGACTAGGGCTATCCTGACATATTTTCATTCAAGGAATTCATTCCGAGGCTCCAAAGTACCAAATTTAACATCAAATTACAAAATTGCCCTTGGTTGCTCTACTTTTGAGGTTTTAGGGCGTTTCCGTAATTATGCTTTCTCCGCCTTTTTTGAAAAAGTGCCCAATTGTAACCCCACCTATTTTTTTCCACTGAATCCAATGGAATCATAAAATCATTGAAAATCCATCTCTAAGGCCCTCAAACATCCCTGGCCGAAATTATGGTGTTCTCCAGGAAAAATCGGGGTTTTACGATTTCGGCTCAGTAAATGCGTTCCTTTCTACTCCTAGCCACTTTATTAACCATCTAATTAAGTTGCAACAACCATTTGAACTAAAATTGGGCAGCATAACCCTTAGGCACACACTTTTCCAAAATTTAAAACCAATGACAATCCGGCGAAATTTCACCGATTAATTGTCCACAGCAACTAGAATAGTTGATATACGAAGGTTTGGAAATTACCTCGAGCTCCCACAAACTTTTCCCCAAAGATGGCTGAAACCCTAACTCTTGGACAACAAATTTGTGAGCCTCCAAATCTTAAAGAACAAAGAGGGGTAGTTTAGGGTCGGAGTTATACGTGTTAGGAGCTAAATCATCGGAGAAATCGGCTTATCTTGCGAGATTTCTTCCCTTTCTCTCTCTAAACTCTCTTAACTTTCTCTCTCTTATTTTAGGTCTGTTGCTGCACGAAAATGGGCTGAAGTGGAAGATGATGATATATTTGTCATATATTTTGCATTATTTTATTCATTTGTTTTATTTTCCAAAATTTCAAAAATGAACTTATGTACATAAATCCTTATGTACATGTAACTATGCTCATTAAGCCCAATACATATTTCCTTATTTATGACATATGTAGGAGACACCTAGGGGTCCCTCCCTATGGTCTCAATTGGTTTTACAACTTGCTCCGGTTACGTTAACACATAAAGTCTCAATTTTGGTCAAAATTGCACTTTTTTCTCAAATTTTTCATAAATTCATATTAAATTGAATAAAATATTCTAAATATATTTTTAACCTTTATTTTCCTTAGTTAATTGAAATTAACTTCAATTAATTGGAAAATAATTTATTTTGTGCTATTTTGACAAAATTACGATTTTGCCATTACCTTTCTAATCCAATTTCTTCTCTTATTTTTTTTGGCCAATTTCCATCTATTTTTGGACCAAATATTTTCTCTAATATTCCTTAATTTTTGGATCTTAATATTGGGCTTTTTAAATTACCCAAATTAATTCCATAATTATTTTTGCCCAATTTCCCATGAAATTGAACATTTATAAAATTCATAAATTTCAAATTCATGAATATTCACCATTTTATTGAATTTCCCAAATAATTACAATATATTTGGTGAATATAAAATTCGGGGTGTTACTGTGACCAACTGTAACCCTACCTATATTTGCCTACTGAATCCAATGGAACCATCTATTTCATAAAAATCCAGCTCCTTCCCCCATAACAGTGCTGGCCGAAGCATTAGAAAAAAATGGAAAAATGGACTTTTGTGTTTTAACTTTCAAAACTTGTACTTTTCCACTTCTAATCCCTTATTAACTCATTTAAACACATCTTAACCATGATTCAAAAAAATTTGGGCAGCATAACCCCTTAGGGTCAGGACTTTTTCAAATTTTTAAACTTGACAAAATCACCAAATCAAGCCAAGAAAAACCATAGCAACAATAATAAACCAAAAGATTTGATGTTCTTGAGGTTACCTTTGATTCTTGATCTTTATCTCTCTAGAAGTTACTGTTCACTCTCTCTTCAACCTTGAATATTTGCTTACTACGCATTATTTTCATAAAGATCAAGAGGTTAGAAGAGTTGCTACACAATTTGGAAGACCTAAACATGTGAAATCTTAAGTCTTACTTTTGATTCTAACCTCCTTAAGCTCCTCTTTCTTTCTAACTTTTCAAGCCTTCTTCAAGCTCTCTCTCTCTCTCTCTCTCTTCTCTCCTTTTGTTGGACGAAAATGAGGAAGGGAGGAGGAAGGAAAAAGTGCTTCTTAAACATCTCCCTTCACCCTACACCATTTGATTTCATCAAGCCATATGATGGTAACACTTGTCACAACCCATACCTCCTTCACATTATGTCATACATACTCTATTAGGCTTTCAATTGGTTTTGAACTAACTTTCTCCCTCTTGGTTAGCACAGAAAACCATCCCCCCCTCTCATGCTCCACTAACCAAATTACTTCTTTTAACTAGTCCAACTAAACCAACCATGCACTCAACCATGTACTCAAGTTAGTCCAACCTTTCACTCAAGCAAGGTACCCTTACCATCCTTACTCATAATTACCATGTTCATGTAGCATTATTTTAATGCAATTGGACATGTGCTCATTTCATAAATCATAATCTAATCCTCCCTTCATATGATAATGACACTTGGCATCTTTAATTCCACAATTTACACAATTGCTAACACGTTTTATTTTTAATTTTGGGAATAATGCCAATTTTGGTAGATTTTCTGCCCTAACTTTGAAATATCATAACTAATTTTGTAGACATCATTTTGGAGTGATTCTAAAGGCTATAGAACCCTTATTAAGTCTAGTTTGAAGGAAAAATATGAACTTTAGCTTGCTAGAAGCATATCATTCCCAAATTTCATTTCTTTGATTGTTGCTCTAGAGATTTTTCAGATTTTTTGGACTAACTTCAAAAATTCATATCTTTTGGTACATAGCTTTAATTAATTCATATAACCTATCAAATTAAAGCTTATGATGTTTAATTTCACCCTGTAAAATTTTATAATTTTTTCTCATAATTTGATCTTCTAAAATCACATGACACACTCACTGCCTCATAGGCAATTTCACTAAAAACACTATTTAACTTTTAATTTTCAATATTTAATTCCTTTGGCCTTAAATATTCACCATTTCATTTAATATATAAATAATCACAATATACTTTTGGTGAATAAAATTTGGGGTGTTACAATAGAAGTGGAGATTAAAATACCTATTTGCCCATGGTAGAAGAGAGGTCGGATGACCATGAACGACGACGTGGGTTGACGACAGTAAAGGTGTGCTTGACCGGAATGTCGATAATAATTGTGGATGATGGCATAGATGTGGTCGGGGATAACCATTGAGCCTGCCCCTACCTTCAGCCACCACCAATCTTTGTTCTTGTCCTCATCTCCCATCGCAGTGATCGCGAGACCTTCATCTTCAACCTCAACCATTGCCATTTTTCAGCCCCCATCATCTTCAACCTCCCTCTTCAAAGAACGTCGAAGACCAGATCGTCAAACAGCCTTCTTCTGTTGGCTTCATTTGCATTCATGCTCTCCTTCTAGATCCATTGCACACAGAGGACGGCGAATGATGTTGCGACAGAGGACGGTGACCTTCTGTCTTCTCCTTCTCCCTCTTCAGATTTGTGACGGAAAACGTTTTTTGTCTTCTCCTCCCTCTCCAAATATGCACAACAAAGATGGATGACGACTCTGGATTTTAATTTTTTTGAGATTAATCATGGTTCTGGGTGAAGATAGTTACAATAGTTTTAATCTTGGTTCTGGGTTTGATTTTTTTGAGATTAATCATGGTTAGATTCATTTCATGCTTTGGATTTTGGATGAATTTGTCATTCACGGTGGAAGTTTAATTTTGAAGGAGGTGGGACGATGAAGAAGATGAATAAAGGGGCTGGTTTTTTTTTTTTTTTTTTTTTTTTCAGATGGGGTATTTTGGTACTTTATATTATAAATACATATATAAATGAAAAATAACACCACACTTCTATCGACATACCAAACACATTTTAAAACTCACTTCCACCCTCACTTCCAATTCCGCCTCCACTTCTATTTCTACTTCCAGTTCCATCAAAAACTCTTTCATGATACCAAACGAGGCATTAGAGTGGGTGTGCGCAACAAAAGGTTCAATACGAAATATGAACTAACTACTAGTAATAGAATTTGAATAATGAAAAAAATATTCAATTCTTAATTAAAAATGTACTAAATCTGAAATCACTCCTTTAAATAATAAAATCACATAGAAAATAAAAATAAAATGATTTAGTTAAGAGCAACAAGAAATTTTAAAAGGGTTAAAGGGCAATTTTGCCAAAAAATATTTTCGGGAAACAATTTTGCCGCAATTGTTATATTAGCTAATTTTTTCTGTTAATTTATTAAATATGCTGAGCTAATAGTCCACATATCATCTATGTCAATTTTATTAAGGTATAAATTTACTGGGCTAGTAGAAGTGCCCCTTAAATTAGTGCATATCAATGTGACTCGCAATGGAACTTGGTTGTTGTGAATCTGGGAAACATCCATTGCTGATATTACAGGCCTCTATTTGGTACTTCCCAAACAGTAGTTCCATCTTTGAGTGAATAGATACCAACATCATGATAAAAAGTGCCCATAAAACGTATTTGGTTGACTTTAAAAATATCAGAAGTGGTGGAACGTAACAATAATATTTACTATCAATAATTTCATAACGAGTCACCTAGTAATATAATCTGATCTCCCAAAATTAATTACCCTCGCCAAACCCATCATGTTCCACCTGAAAGATCTTAAATTCAAAAGCCCTACCAATCACATTTATGTTCCGGCACAAAAAACAAATTACCTCTTTTAAAATCCTCCACTAGATATGCTTGTCGTAGTGATGGCGACAATAAAACATTAACAACTTGGGAAGGATCTATAAACCCCATTGGAAAAAGCCTCAAGTCATCTTTGTCAACCTTAAATATGTCAACTCTGTCGAACTTGTAACCCCCTCCGTAATTATATCCAAAATACACGATTAAAATGAAATAGAGATAAATAATAATCAAAATTCATTTACATTCACATCCTTAAGATAGGGTTTTCACAAATTTCTTTAACAAACACTTTAACCTGGTCTCACATTCATATTTCGAATACAATTACCTCGTGAAGATAAATCACATTCATATAAATATCAGAGTGCACAATAATAATACCGGCAATCCCGGGTTCATACATTCACTAAAGATACATAGGGCATATACGCCCTTTACAATTTCTCAAATGGGGATTACACAATATTTAATCCAAATACACATTCCAATCTATCATCCGAACATATACAATTATCCTAGCATATAACGATAACCAACTACCAAATCCAAATGCTCATAAGGGATTCTTGCCGCCCCTAGTCGCTTGCTCCTTCCTCAAGCCACTTGTCCTGTCTAAAATGTTGGTAGGGGAGGGTGAGATTCTAGAGAATCCCAGTAGGAAACAGATACCAATATGCATGTAAGATAAGTATTTAATGCATGACATGCTTGCATCACAATAACTCATGCTCACATAATGATATATCCGCATGCTCAATGTTTCAACAACATACTCATGGCCATAGCATAAATATAAACAGAACTTCAATCATTCATATATGTTTCACATAATCAAGCAAAGTAATAATATGCATCAATACACAAACACAAATATCAATACATGCAGGAGAGGTAAGTTCCCTACACTAATTCTTCCACGTGTGCTCCAGCACAACTTACTCACGATCAGATGAACATCGAACCATGATCAGGGTGAATATCGAACCCTATAAACCAAAACAAGGACATAGGGTTATTCACTATTCCAAATCCTTACTTGAATAACACTTATCGTTGGTTACCATTCATGAGCTTTAGGTGGCTAATCAAAGCCTAAACACATGCCTAAAGACTTGGGAAAACACTTGACCAAAAACCATATTCAAAAGTCCAAAATGTCATTTTTGATAGTTGGCCGCGGCCAACAATAGGCTAGAAACATTTGGGCCGCGACAAAAAAAATCTGGTTTTTTGGCTAAATTTCTAAAAATCATAACTAATTCTAGAAAAATTGAAATGAGGTGATTTCAAAGCCAAATGAAAGCTATTTAAGTCCTCCTTACTGGAAAAATATGGACCATTACTAGAAAGCACCACACAATTCTAGAATTACACAAAATCCACCACTGCCCAAAACAGAGTCCAGTTTCCATCCCAAATTTTGGGGAAAGCATAACTCTCAGTTCACAAAATGAAATGACATGAATTATATGCTCATTTTGAAGCTTGGGATGTGAAATTTAAGACTAAAATGTTTCAGAGTTTTCCAACATCATTTAGTCATTCAAAACGTTCATGCAAACTGACTGCTTAGACAGAGTTCAGACAAGACAAATTTTCCAACCTTTCTACCAAAGTGTTCAATGATTCCAAAATCAATAACCAAACCTATTCCCATACAATTTCTCAAAAGGAACACAATGGTAACCTCAAAATGATCAAAATCACAACCCATTGACATGTGATAAGTAAAATATTTGCATATTTATTCTCCCTTATATGATGATTTTATGGACGATATTTGCGTTTAATATAATAAATTTGGGTGTGATTGATAAATAAATATTGTTTTTGGAATAAACAGCATTTAAAAAAAAATAAAAAAAATTTTAAAAAGATAAAAGTACTGTAGCAGTCAACATGCATTGTAGCAGCCGTCAGGGGGGCACCGTAGCAGTCAACGGCACTGTAGCAGCCGCACTGTAGCAGCCGCCAGGGCACTGAAGCACCAGCCAGATCACTGTAACAGTACTGTAGCACACATTTTTTCTCCTATAAATAGAGATCAATGACAAGCTCAAAGGGAGAGGAGAGGAAGAGAAGCAAAGGTTTCCTTCTCCGACAGGGAGAGGTCCTTCTTTGACCAGGAGAGATCTTTCTCTGACATTTCTGAGTTCATTGTATTAATTTTTAGATTTAATTTCATGCATTACATGCCTCCATCTTGGAAGGATTAGGATTTTATTACTTTTTGCATGCCTCCATCTTGGAAGGCTTAGGATTGTATTACACTTTGCATGCTGTCTACATGGAAGGTTTTACCTCCTAAATGGATGGCTAGATTTCTTCATCTTTCATTCATCTTTTGGTTGTATATTTATGTTTGAAAATTTAATATTCAAGTTTATGCAGTATTTCTGAGGATTTCATTCTAGCTTTATATAATTTATTTTGGTTTTGTTTTAAATTTTATCATGTGCTAAACTTTCATTTTCTTAGGGTGATGACGTAGCTTACTAATGATGGATTGAATCTTAACTTATTAAATCTAGTTTGAATTTCTCCTTCATGATTGAGTTTTAATTATTATTCTTAATGCTTTTGATTGACTGGCCATCTTTTGAATGATTTCAATATGCATGTTGAGACCGGAAGGAGATACATGTGTGTAGACCCTATAATTAAAACCGTGACTTGCATATGAAATAGGAATATATTCATATGAGTTGTGTAGTCTTACTGAGTTCCATAAATCTTAATGCATAATTAATTGCTTAAATTCATATAGGAATATATTGGATTAGCAATTGATTATAGAATTGCTTGACCTTAGAAGAGGCTAGTAATTAAATTAGGGAAACTCGACTATCAATTATGTGGAATAAATTGGGCTAGAATAGATAAGTGATTCAATCTGAAATTTGTTAAGTGAAATCTAATCCCTATGGCTTTTCTCATATTTGCTTTCATATCATCTGCATTCATATTTAATTGTTTTTTTTTATTTTGTACTCTCAATCACCAACTAATCGATCGATTAAATAGAATTAAAATGATCTATTTTGGTACTTAGTGCTCAATCTTCGTGGGAACGATACTCTACTTACTTCTATATTACTTGATTATGACAGTGTACACTTGCACTATTTAATTGATCATCTACACTCATATCAACATGCCCTGTTTTGCCCAATGCACAAGAACCAACACAAAGTGGCCAAACTTCACTTTTAAGTTTCAATGCAATTCTATCACTTCAAAACACTAAATAAGGCACCATTTCCATAACAATAACATACCATACTCCCCCATAACCCTAAATCACAAAAATTAGGGAAAAATTTTCAGAAATTCAAGGCCCAACAAATGGCCACAAAACTTATATGAAAATGAAGCTTTCACTCACCTCAACAACTTTCCCAAAGAAGCTTCTTGATTGACCCAAGTCCATAATTTCGTGAGAGCTCAAACACCATCAAATGAACAAACTAAAACCATGAAATTGAAGCTTTCAACGCAAGGAACAACTTTAAAGAAGGGAGTTTTGGCATTAGAGATCATTTAGAAGGTCAAAATACAAGAGTTTTACCTTGAAAACTTTCTCTTTCTTTGTCACATCCCCCCTTCAGCCAACTAGCCTACCTGCCACTGGACCTCCCACCCAGGGCGTGGCAAGGATGCTGGACTCACCCACCGGTGCAGTCCATTGGGCTTATGGGCCCAAGACTCACAAGAGTCCCTCGCTCCCCAAGCGAGGTTTTTTCACCTCTATAGGGATCGAAGCCACTACCTGGGGGTAAGTAGCGCCTCAATGCATCCCTACTACCACTTGAGCTACTCCTTTTTATTGTCACATCCCCCTTTCAACCAATCGGCCTACCTGCCACTGGGCCTCCCACCCAGGGTGTGGCAAGGATGCTGGACTCACCCACCGATGCAGTCCATTAGGCTTACAGGCTCAAGACTCACAAGAGTCCCTTGCTCCCCAAACGAGGTTTTTTCGCCTCCATGGGGATCGAAGCCACTACCTGGGGGTAAGTAGCGCCTCAATGCATCCCCACTACCACTAGGCAACTGACACTTGGCTTTTCCCTTGATTTGTTGTGAAAATTTCGGCCAAGAGGACTTGAAGGGGCTGAATGGGATTAATTAGATCATATTCCACTCCCTCTCACTCTCATAAGTCGGCAAACATCTTAAGGAAAGAGAAAAAGAAGACAAGAACAAGATATGATCTTTCACTTGGATTTTGATCTTGTAAACCACTTCTATGACTCAAATATTCTTCATAAACATTGTTCCTCTTGATGAGAGCTTCATTTCTATGGTTTTAGAATTGTAAGGGGAGGTGTTTTGAGTCTTCTAGCAAGAGCAAAAGGTGGAGAATCAAAGGAAGAGCTTCAGAAAGAGCAAGAGATAAGCAGGAGCTTTCTTTTGACCTATGTATTGTGTTGTTTGGTGGAATTTTTGGGTCTTTTCTTTGCTTCCTTAATTTCAGCCAAATAGTGTATTTAGGGTTTCATGATGCTTTACTCATATACTTGTGGTTATATGAGGTTTGGGAAGCATATGAACCTAGTATAGTGAGTAAATTATGAATTGGTGAATTGTTGCCTTGGGAACCTAATTTTATGGTCTGAACACATCATGAAGAAGGAGCATGATTTTGCTATTTTTGAGATCTCCAATGAATTCCTTCAACAAAATTGTGTAGGAATAGATTGTTGGTTAGAAAGAATAGATTTAAAATCCAAAATTTGGAATGGGTTAATGAGCAAATTTACCAACAAAGTTTTAAGGAAAGAGCATCTGACACAATTATGTTTTAAAGAGGGTTAAAATACATATATGGAATTAAAAGTGGAGCATCCAACATAAAACCGTTAAGTTTGACCTGACGGCGTTAAATTATAAGAGAAGAAAATCTCTAATGGCTTAAGGTCTAATTTAACAGTTTTGTGCTGGATGCTCCACTTTTAATTCCTTATGTGTATTTTTGCTCTATTTAAAACATAATTGTGCCAGACACTCATTCCTTAAAACTTTATTGGTAAATCTGCTCCTTAACCCATTTGGAATTGAATATAATGCTCCCAGTTTGTGTTTTTTGGGAGGCAGCATATTTATGGCATGTTTTTGAATAACCAAATGTTACAATTTGAGGGGCAAGAGGAGGGAACGTGATGAAACTGTACATGATATTGATAACATTGCTTCATGAGGTAGATTATTGCTTGAACAAGATAATTCACCTGCTATTGATAGTACTTGCAACAAGAGGATAAAGAGTGTGCATAAAGAGCAAGAAAATAATTTATACTCCCTGCGGTCCTAAATATAGGACATAGTTTGTAGTGCAATTGCACTACAAACTATGTCCTATATTTAGGACCGGAGGTAGTAGAAATTAACAAATGCAATATATACACTGGCTAAGGCATTTAATAGAGGAACTGATGCAATAATGCAAGGAAATTTTTTTATACAAGAAATCTCCACCATCAGAATGCAAGTGTCACAATTGTCAGGTGAAGAACTTGGGAAAATACTTGAGGAATGTGGATGTGATGCTAAAAGAATACCTGATATATATTGCTTTTTTATGGGTGATGTTAATAAATTTGGGACAACAATTCAATGTCCACCTTCAATAAGGAAGTAAGTGATAATGAAGATGTTCTATAATTCTTGTGAGATGTTCTTTTGACTATCCCTTATGATGACTATATTTTGGTAGAAGTTCAAAATATGGCTTTTGAATATTACTGATAACTTTTGTATATTTTGTTTCATGTTTAATATATGGCATTTGAGCATTTGTGATGACTTGTTGGTATGTATGACATTTGAATATTTCTGATGACTTGTTGATTTGTAGCCTTTTTTTAGGGAAAATTCCTATAAAATGCATTGGAAATAGGGAAATCCCAATTCAATACATTCAAATTCAAAAATCTGGATCAGTCTACTGTCAGTACGGATGAACAGTGCTGACGCCCTCAAAAGACGATTTTGCCCTTCAGCCCTCATTCTCGCCACTTCGGAAATAACAACACCTGGTTCTTGATTAACAACTCCGGATTCTTGATTAACAACTCTCCTTTCTTGTTTCACAATTTCCGAATTTAAGTTTTAAGACAAATAACAACACCTCTTTTTTTATTAACAACACGCGCTCTTCATTAACAACTCTTCATTCTTGATTAACAACTCCATATTCTTGATTAACAACTCCAGTTTCATCTTTTTATTTCACAATAACAACATCGATTTTGTTATTAACAACACCATATTCTACATTAACAACTCTCATTTCTTATTTCACAACTTCGTAGCAAGACCGGTGTTGTTATTGTGAAAGAAAAAAAGATGAAATTGGAGTTGTTAATCAGAATATAGAGTTCTTAATCAAGAATCCAGAGTTGTTAATTAAGAACCAGGTGTTGTTATTTCTGAAGTGGCAAGAATGAGGGCTGAAGGGCAAAATCGTCTTTTGCGGGCGCCGGCATTGTTCATCCGTACTGACAGTGGACTGATTCGGATTTTTGAATTTGAATGTACTGAATTGACATTTCCCTATTTCCAACGCATTTTATAGGGATTTTCCCCTTTTTTTATGTGCAAAATATTATCATGCCTATTTAAAAAAAAGGGGAGAAATTATTGACTTGTGATGGGTTTGAGCATTATTGAAGTTTTGCATATTTTTTATCCTCAAAATAAAATTTGTTAATTTTATTATAATGAGAGATTGCATAGGGATTTAATGAAACATGGCTCAAGAACTGATGAACCAAATTCAAATAAAAAATTCAACAATTTTACTGGTAATACTAAAAAAATAATCAACCGATTGGCAAATTCAATCTTTTAGTGGTTCAAAGGTAAAAATTTGCTAATTTAATCTTTTAAGATATGCTATTTTATTAATGAGTATCATAATATGATAATATCATTTTTTTAAGAGAAGCAATGAGACAATCATATTCAATGTGCTTTTGGAATACTAGATGTGGACACATTTTCTAACGAAGGCTTAAATCTTAATTTATTTATGAGAGATTAACTCTTTCTGTTAGATCTAATCTTTGTTAATCATAATATTATTTTTTATACACATTATAATATTAACATATACTATACCGGTTTTAAATATAAGACCAAGTTAACTTTTTTTTTTTTTGGAAAGATTAAGAAAGTTAAATAAGTTATTTACTCACGTCGTATGGTGTGCGTAATTATATTATATATCAGTTTATAAGTTAAGCAAAATAGTTTAAAAAAAAAAAAAATCTAAATACTTTAAAGTAGTTTAATTAATTTTCTCAATATCTATGAAAATATCAATTAGCTAGATCTTACATTTAATTTGGAAATTAATATAATATAGAAGCACAAAAATATAAACCAACATGTAAAGGTGAAATAATAAATTAGTCATAACCATACCCCTCCCGTGCCTCCCTCCCTCCAAAGTTCACGGCATGGCTTGCTGGTTAGAGCCAAGGGTCAATCTCATTGTTAAAAATGCATCTTTCGTGCCTATCGAACTCATGGCTTGCTCGTTCGAGCATATTAACTTCACTTTACAAGTCATGGGTTCGATTCGCATGATCACTCATGAAATGGTGACCCCATAATCCCTAGTAATGAGGTGTTTCAAAACACCTCTCCTTTTAATAGTTAAAATATATCTTTGGTGCCAAAAGTTAATGTCTCTGCCATAAGAAGTTCACCCCAAAACATGCATTGGGTACCGTATTAATAAGTGCCACATCACACCCAACTGTGGGTTAAAAAAAAAAAATTGGTGTGAAAGCATAAAAAAATTCGAGTTTTTTTTTAGGAACGGTCAGAATCACGTTTAGCCAATTTATACAAAGAACAAATATTATATACTGCATAAAGATTCAGGCCAAAAAAATATGCAATGAAAAAATAATTTGATCATGCTTTTTCTTGTCCTTTAAAGATTTGGATATAAGAACATTCATTGTCATGGGTGGGGGGCTTTTTTGATGTTTTTACAAATAGCAATTATTGATATAAGGTTCTAATTTGATACTAGCTCTGATCTATAATATAATACTTACTTTGTAATTCAATTTCTTTATTAAAGTTGATCTTATATTAAGAATCTGAGAGAGTATAAATTTTGACATTGATTATATTAGAACAAACAACAACAAATTCTTATTCTACTTAGTAGGGTTGGCTACAATGATTACACAATACTATTGTACTCTATTAACAACTAAATCTTTTTGTACATATAAAAAACAACTAAATCTTTGGATAGCTAATCAAAAGATCTCACTTAATAACATTATAAATTGTTCTTTTTGGCTTTCCTCTACCCCTTTTCAAAGGATTCCATAGTCATTGATTAACCCTCCTCACATGTGCATCCAACAACCTTCTTTGAAGGTGTCCAAACCACTTCAAACAATTTTATATCATTTTATCTTCAACAGTTGCTGCTCCAACTCTTCTACATCTATATTCATTATGAATAATATCTTTTCTTGCATGATGACACATCCATCTCAATTTCTTCATCTTGACCATGCCCCCACTTTATGCTCACATTTTCCCTTTAAAGTCCAACAGTTACTACCATTATGAATCTTAACAAGCAGGATGTGATTCACATGTACATAGGGATGCAAACCTAGGAAACATCCAATGTAGACAATACATGTCCCTGAATGGCATTAACCATTTGATAGTTTCATCATTGAAGGAATAGATGCCAAAATCATAGTCAAATTCACCAGTAGTGAAACATATTTGGTTTCCTTGGAAAAAGGTAGACGGAAGGCAATCTTTAACATCAATTATCTCAGAACATGTGTCACTCAGTAACACAATTTGATCATCCAAAGTATCCACTTTCACCAACTGTTTTCCATCTCTTGTCTTAAAGATCTCAAACTCAATGGCCAACAAAACAGAGCCAAACATCTTACGATGTTGTAACACAAGAAAAAGATTATCATCTTTAGAATCCACCACCAGGTAGGCCTGAAAGGGTGGTGGCAATGAATTCCTAATAATTTCTGAAGAATCTATAGCACCCACAAGAGAAAGCTCCAGATTGTCATCAATTTCAAATATGTCAACCTGGTTAAATTCCTTTCTCATAGCATACATTTTCACTTTGTAAAATGTCAGGTTAACATACTTTTCTTCTCTTCTGTGACCTTTCCACTTACTGCCTCCAATCTTGAACAAGCCTAAGTTTCCAAGACCAGAAACAATTGCAATCATAGTGGGTCTCATAAATCTGCAAAATGATGCTCCAAAGGCTCTAATGTGCTTTACATTAGAAGGTACAAAATTCTTTACAGTGGACAAAGGTGGGAGATCATAATGAACATTGGAGAAGATATTTATAAGCTGGGTTAAATTGTATGATCCATAATGCACACATAGCCATCCCTTGAAGGATCCAATAATATGTAGATCAGATTGCTTGAATGATTTTGCTCTTATCTGATAACATGTTACCTGGTTGTATATTCTTTCACAGGAAGTAGGGCCTTCAGTGAGACCAATAAGCCATGGTGTCTCACGTGCCTTAGGGTAAGGCCTTCTAATGGCCAAAGAGTACAATGACTTGCAGCATCTAGCAAATTGAAGTTGATCTGTAAACGATAAATGATCAAATAAGAGCTCAAGGAATTCTATTGGTACATCAAATATGTCTTTGGGTATGAGGTCAAACGATCTCTTATCAATTCTCAACTCTTCTTGCTTTAATTCTTCCATCCTGTTTTGGGTGAATATAAAAAAAAAGAAAAACGAAAATGAGATTCTTTTAACTGTGAATAAAAATTGTTTTGAGTGACTTTTATGAGCTGCAAGAAATGTGGAATGAAATCATAAACACGAATCTCTGGTCTCTCTCCAATTAACTAAAAAAAAAAAAATTCAACTAATTGAGAACGACTAAACCAAAGCTAATTGCTAGTTTATAAACCAAAACCATAACTCAAACAAAAATATGTAAAATATAATTCAAACAGAATCATCACAAAGTTACCAAGCAACTTCGACAGGGAAGATCCAAATTCCAGTTGCTAGAATAAATTGGAGACTTATTGCTGCGCCCATTTTCACCGGATGGCATATCCCTTTATAATTAACCAGGAAAATCACAATAAATGAATATCCAAATCTCCTGCAAAAAAATCCGTAGCAGTAGAGCATTCAAGATAGAGCAAGATTTCTTTCCCAATTGGATCTTATTGAGCATTTCAGATTGTATTCAGTTTCACCAGTGAATATTTTGAGGTTATATACGTAGGAGTGGAAAAGAATGTAGAAGTGATATTAAGAAGCAGTTACCTGATCTAACAAAGCGTGAAGATGATCCTTCAACTCTGAATTTTGCTCAAAGCTTGACTGTTACGGCTAATTCCTTCTCGATCTCTCCTCCAAGACTCTCGTTCTCGCACTTTCCTCCTCCAATTTCTTGCTCTTCTTCCTCAATCGCAGTTTTGTCAAGTCGAAACCTATCTCCTCACCGCCGCCCAATTCTTGCTCTCGGAATCACTCTTATGTTGATTTTCCGGCCGAACATGAAGCTCTGATCGGATACGCACGGCGCCGTTGACGCTGCAATTGAATTCCGAAATTTGTGCATTCCATTATCGTCACTTCGCGCACGAAATCAGAATCCCCTATTTCTTGGGTTTTGGCAAGTATTTTTCTCTGGGAGAATCTCATTCAATGCTGTCGGGAAATGTACTTTTTTTTTTTTTGCCAGAGTCGGCAAATGTACTTATAGCGCGCCGGGCTCAGAATTCTGAAATGTCAACTTAGGTTTTAAGTGATTCTATCTTACCGATTTTAATTATAAGATAAAATTAATTTTTTAGAGAAATTATATAAATTAAATAAATTATTTAATCATATCATACGTTATATAATCTTATATTATATATTAATTTATTAATCAAACTAATTAGTTTAAAAAAAATAAAAATACTCTAAAGTAATTTATTAATTTTCTTAATTTCTAAAAAAAAAATTAACTTTATCTTATAATTAGAACCGGAAGAATATTAAATTTGGACAAACTAGAGGAAAATCATTACTAAAAATTTTATTGGTGTGAATGTTCCAACTGCCAATGATATTTTATACATAAAAAAATTAAAAAATAATGTTGTTATATGAATTTTGTACACACTTTGTTTTGACTTTTGACTCAGGTCTCCTCAGTGATAAAATTTGAAGTGGGAAAATTTCCCTCAATTTTCCTATTAAATTTGGGTGGCTTTCTTTGAAAAGAAACGAAAGATAATTTGGTAGTGGGCATATTAAGTTTTTGGTCTCTAAGATTAAATTATAAAATTATTAAAATTATAGAGACTGAGTTGTAGTGAGTCAAAATTCAGGGACTGAGTTATATCAAGTCAAACTTATATTTCCTTCGATCCTATTTATAAAAGCTCAATAATTAAATTATGCGATTTAAGAAAATATTTAAAAATAATAAGTATGTCTGAAATAAATATTCTTTTTCAAGTATACCCTTATTTATTAAGGGTAAGTAAGAGTGAGAAATAGAGCAAATGTAACTATTGTCAACCTTTTAATTAATGTAATACATATAATTAATGAGGGGTAAAAATAAAAAAAAAATTATTAAATATTCAGACAACTTTTGTTAGAATTTTATAAAAAAGATTAAGGCTATTCAAATTTTAGGCTTTTATAAAAAGAATTAGATGGAGTATGAACTAGAAGATTAATTTTCCCAATATTAAAATATCATTCCTTTCCTTTAAAATAATTTAGTAATTTATTGTTTAGAAATTATATTTAAAAATATTTTTATATTTGGTTATAATTTTAAAAAATGATTTACTTTTACAGCGATTTTCAATTTTTATAATATTTTCTTTGATGTCATCACACATGTCTTGTTATTTCAGTTTATTTGAAGTAGTCTAATATATCTTATCTTTTTTTTTTTTTTTTTTAGATTCTTATCACTTTAAAAGTTTAAACAAACCTTCTAAAATTTCTTAAAAGTATTTCTTTACAAACAAGTGATATATTTAATCAATGTTTTTTCTCATGTAAGCGCGCGGCGCATCCGCTTTAAAGCATCGACTCAAAATGATTTAAAATGTAATATTCTAAAAGATTCTAATTATTTAAAAAATTGAAACAGATATACTAAAATCTCTTAAAAGTATTTTTTTATTCAAAAATTTTAAAGTAGATATTTTATACGTAAAATTATCGAACTGGAAATAACATTGAAGGTTATCTTGTGTGAAAATCAATAAATAAACTAACCATATAAATTAAGATAAACTAGAATGAAACCTTTGGTCTTTTAGAATTTAAATGTCATTATATTATACTAGCTAATCAATTTTATTTCTTCTGATAAGATTTGAAATAAGTGAAAATTATCTAGTTTTATTACTTTATGTTCTTAATTGGATAAGACATATATCATCTAAATAAACTATCATCTTAATTGTGATAAGGAATATAACTCATCTTAATCAGGTTTTGCTCTATAAATAGAGAGATACCTGCCAACCAACATACACTAAACATTGTTTCCAAGTTGGAATTATTCAACAAGATTTTGCTTCGCATCAACAGGTACGTACGTAAGTTCTTTTACATTATAAGAAGTCTTATAAATAAATTGTCTTTGTAAATATTTCTGTAATTGAGCTCATTGTAGTTTTCTTTACCTGAATTATAAACTTTATGTTTATGGTACACCCAGCTTCTTAAAATATTTTTCTTTTTCATTGGTGCAATTCTATCCTAGAATATTAAAAATAAGCAATTTTACCCTCAAACGGCTAAACCTCACTGACCCCTCCCCAGCGCCGTTAAACAAAATCCTTTTCTCTCAAACCCTCCGTCCTTTCTCAACGTCAAGAAAATTCAGAGAGTGCCCCAATCCATCCCCTCATCTCCTTCGGATTGGGTCGTCATCTTTTATTTTATTCTTTCAACAACAAATTTTATATCAAATAATGAAATTTCTATCCTACTGAAATCTCAAGAGATAGAACTTGGTGGCAGCGGCAGCGGCGGCGGCGGTGGGGGAGGTTATGGATTGAATTCTGAATTTTCTCCGGCGAGAAAAAGGAGGTTGGATTTGATAAGGAAGGATTGCTTTCTTTTTCCTCTTAGTAAGAGATAACAGAGTTGGAGAATGGGTTGGGATTGCTCCATTTTTAATATTTTAAGAGTAAAATTATACCACTAAATATTTTAGAGCTATGGGTATTTAACCTTAAATTTTATACGTTTATTTTCTGATAATGATCAGGTGTTAGATGTACATAAACTCCAAACTTTATACTGTTTATTTATTGATGATTACTTAATATATTGATCGTTAACACAGGAATATGGAGGATTCAAAGCAATTAGCTGAATTGAGAAGGGACATGAGATTCTTTGAGGTTATGCCAAGAGATGTTCTTGAGTCCCTGTGTGATAACTTATCAATTAAAGATCAATTTCGATTTTCTAGGGTTTGTAAATCAGCACATTCTTCAGTTTACGAACGAGTGAACCCTATAGCACTTAAGGACACTCCATGGCTGATTGGTCTCACTAACAACTCATCATCGCTCTGCGAAACAACATACGACGACCAAGTCACATGTTATCAAATAGGAACAAGACCATTCAAATATTCTGGACCAAACATTCGTGGATACTCTAAAGGATGGTTTTATGTTCACTATTCTGGCAACAACTTCATCCAACTTGTGAATCTCTTCATTAATGTTCAAATTGATCTCCCTCCTTTGTCCACCATGGTTATACCTAAATTTAAATGCCGATTTCTCTATGCTCAAGCTTTTGCATTATCATTATGTAAATCTATGAGGCCTCTTATGATTGCAATTGTTGATCAATATGGGGATTTGGCTTTGTGCAAGACTAATGGAGGCAGTGCATGGAAAGCTCATGAACATCATCGACCAGATGAAGGGTACTATGTTAATGTAACATTTTACCATGAAAAGTTGTATGCTATGAGAAAGAAGACATTCCAGGCGGTTGACATATTTAAAGTTGGCTCCGATGATTTGAGGCTTTTCCCTATAGGGGCTATAGAATATGAAAATATCATTAATCTTTCATTACTGAACACAATACGACTAGCATATCTAGTGGAGGATTCTAAAGGAGATAATATGTTTATTGTGATGGAATATCAACATATGTTTGGTAAGGTTTTTGAATTTGAGGTCTTTAAGGTGGTAAATGATGGGGATGAGTTCGTGAGGATGAACGATTTGGGAGATCAGATTATATTATTAGATGAATCGAATTCTGAGATTGTTGATGTTAAAGATTGTTCCACCTCTGATATTTTTAAAGGCAACCAAATATGTTTTAAGGGTAGTTTTTTTCATAATGTTTGTATCTATTCGCTTAAAGATGGAACTTCTAATTGGAAATATCCAAATATGACCCTGCAATGCCGGCACTGGATATTTCCCAGATTTATTACGACAGCAGAATGTGATTGTGAGTTACATTGATATTGCGCCAAGGAGTTAAGCAAGGCAAGTCATCCTATACAACACTCAACTTTCAAGTGGTGTACTTGGAGGAAGAATTTTGAAGACTCATATTTGCCTCAATTAAGTCATTTTGTTTTTGCTTTTTTATGTAATTTTAATATTTTAAAAAATCATTTTATATTTAGTGTATTATTGATTAGAAAGATTTGGACTTTTTTTTTTCTAATTTTGAATTATTCAAATCTATTGCAAGTAAGTAGTTAGTCCATATTTGTTATTGAACATTTTTTTTTAAGCTCACGCCAACTCTAAGTTAAGGGTGGCCGGGGGCGTAATCTCGTTCATTCATTATATAATTGCCGATTTATCATTGTTTGACTAGAAAGTAAGAAAAAAATTTCATAAAATTGTAAATAATTACTCTAAAAATTTAATACGAATAAGTGTGTAAAATTATAAATAAACACCGAGAGATTAATATTATTTTTTAGCTAATGTAAAATATCAAAATATTATTTTAATTAATGATCTTGATGGGCTACGAGTGCTTGTCGGACCACTTGGCACCAGCATCGCTTAGTAATTAAAGATATTATATTTTTTTAATATTATATTTTCTAAAAATAGCAATAATTTATTATTTAATAATTTAAATCTTATTACTATTATTTAAAAATATTCATGCATAATTTAAAATTCAACTCTTATACTACTACTATTACTACAACAAAGCCTTATCTCACTAGGTGTGGAAAATTCAACTCTTATGATTTACAAAATTTTCAAAAATTCACAACTCAACTAAGGTATCCTAAATTTATAAATGAGTTTATTTTCCAAGAAAGAAGATTTGTAAATTAAAATAGTGCGATAGATTATGAATCTTCCTTCAAAATTTATAAGCCCTCCGTAAAAAAATTATAGAATTTCTAGATATTTTACATGAAAAAGAACTTTCGAATATTTTCAAATAAAAATATGAAAAATAAAAATAAAATATAAACCAATCTATATACAGAATAAACACTGAATTTGGTGATAAGTCATGTAAACACGTATTTTTTTTTCAGATATTTGAAAATAAAAATATGAAAGATAAAAATAAATAAAGAATATAATAAAGTGCCGGTTGGTTGGATGGCCAAAATTGTTTTGGTGACCGGGGGTCACAGCCTTTGATATTGGTGGTGGCCCGCAAAATAGGGGCTATTTGTTTTTTACATGAAGGGTATTTAAAAAATTGAGCCACGAAAATTTAATGAAAAAATCTCAACTAAGTCCAACTGAAGTATCTAAATTTAATTTCAGGCATACTCTTTTAATAAATTTGTAATTAGGTCATAGAATCTAATTAAGGATTTCTGAATATTGTTAAAAGATCATAATATCCTTAATTGTGGGTGCTAAAAAACGATAGAAATAAGAAATCTGTGAATAAAAAAATATTAACTAGTTAAAAAATAAAATATTAATATTAATATTAATATTAATATAAATATAAAATCGATTGCAATTTTGTTGGCCTGAAAAATCAATTGCAATGGGAACTATGATGGAATTGATGGTATCCTTAGCAACTCTCCCATGATAAAGGGGTACTCCCAGATACTTCCCCAGGTCCCTAATTTGAGTGAATCCAAGTAAGGAGCTAATTTCCGCAGAGTGTGCATGATTCACATTTTTAGAAAAGAAGAATCTAGTCTTTGCAGCATTAATTTTCAGACCTGAGCACTCACAAAACTTCCTTAAACAATTCTGAATGTAATGAGCTTGTTGCATGGAAGCTTCAATAAATAGCATAACACATCATCCTAAAAAAAAAAAGGTGAAAAATAAGAGTTATTTAAAAGTGTTTGTCCAAACTTAAATATTCGTGTTTCATGTAGATTCAATTGGGATTCTCCCAAATTTAATTTTAAATAAGGATCTAAGAATACCAGTGAAGTTCTATGACTTTACCTAAACCCGAGTGATTAGAGAAAATTAGGATTTAACTGAATATCTAAAATATCCGTTAGGATTTGAATAAGGATATTCATCTAAGATTTATTGAGTTATTTATCTCTTTGTAATTATGTTTATTATCCTTACCATCTTTTAATATTATGATTTGGAGGATTACTCCCAATTGACTTATGGATGATAATGGATTGAATCATGGGTGAGACAAGAATTTACAGATAGAGTCACATAAAGTCATAATTTGAGTATTGAGTTATAAATAAGTTAAAAATTGAAGGACCAAAAAATTAATTTTTTAAAAAATTCTAATGGTTAGATTTAACATTTTAAAACAACGTATAATTTTTTTAATTATACGTTGTTTTAAAATATTAAATCTAACCATTAGAAGTTGATATAGTAGCAAGTGGAAAGGAAGATGAGCACTCCACCACCACCATGAAGATACAATATGGAAATTTGACATCCAATAAATTAATAAATAAAATAAGTTTCACAAATCAGGGTGGCCTGTTCTTTTTTTATTCCACAAGGGGGTCTGTTCAAATTTTGAAAAGTAAAAATAATTCCCTAATTTATTGTTTAGAAATTATATAAAAAGTAAAATTTGTTGTATTTGGTTATGATTTAAAAAATGATTTAGTTTTATATCGATTTTGAATTTTTACAATATTTTCTTATATTTTTTATTTTTATCAATATATTCTTTGATTTCATCACAAATATCTAATTATTTCAGTTTATTTAAAGTAGTTTCACGTATTATCCAACTAGAAATAATATCTAAAGTCATCTTAGTGTATGTTTGGATTGGTTTTTGGAAAATAACTTTTATGATTTACGAGGTAAGTATGTAAGAGGAGTTTTATCTCGATTTGTAAAAAAGAGTTTTTGAAACTACGATTTGGGGCTTACCCAAACACACACTTATACAAAAATCAATGAATAAACCAAACATATAAAAACAAACTAGCTAGAACGAAACCTTTTAAAATTGTTGGTCTTTTCGAATTTAAATATCACTATTATTATTCTAGCAAACCAATTTTATTTATTCTGATATGATTTGAATTAAGTGAAAATTATCCAATTTAATTACTTTATCTTTTTAATTAGATAAGGCATATATCTAGGGGTGTGAAACTTTTTCCTGTCCTAGTCTTCCCGTCCCGATCCCAAGCAAATCGGGACGAGATTTTCCCGTCTTGAAAATTTCGGGACGGGAAAAGTTCAGGATCGGGAAATTTTTTTCGGGATCGGGAATGAGACTTCCCGATCCCGAAAAATATATATATATTATGTATAATTTTTTAGAATATTTAAGAAAGCAAGACCAAATGCAAAATAAAATGTGAAAATCCCTAACACCCTCAAGGTAATATATATTCTTTTAGTTAATTTAGTTAATTTCATTTACTATTTATTAAACGGTTCAGAAGCATACAATGTATTTGTTTGGTACATTTTTGTTCTGAGTAGTTCATTTCACTTTATTCCCCACTAAACTTATACATTCTTTCTCAGATGTCATTGGCTTTGTTATAAGCATTTGGCCTTTAGAGGAATATCATTCAGGAACTGAGGTTAAGAATAAGATTACGTTGATATTGGGTGATGAGAGGTACACGGTTCATGTGTTTAATGTTTTATCAAGGTTATACCAATTTTGTATTATGAATAAACAATAATCTGTATTTTCACCAAGGAGAACACTATTCAAATGGTTTTGTATGATGAGTGTGCTTTGAATTTCTCTATGAATGATTTTAGTGCCATGCAAAAGCCTATAGTATTGGTTGCACAGCTTGCAAGGATTGGTTTTGATGAAAGGGGTTAGTTTTATTGTTAGTTTCCATGACCTTTGTAGTATTGCTTACTGAGGTGAAATGGTCACTAATTAAAGTTGTACATGTAATGTTTTAAGGTCAACCAGAGGTTTGTATTTCTTTTCATGCCACGAAGATCTACTTGAATAGGAAGTTCTCAGAGGTTAAACAATTTATTGCAAGGTGTGTGCCACTCATACTGGAATATGACTTAACTGATACTATATATCTATCTGGATTTAGTACTCACTTTCTCATTAATTGGCCTCAGTACTGAAAATTTGCCATCACCTACCATTAGTTCACTTACTCCAACTATTAAGACACAGAAGTCTACTTCTACAGTTGAAAGTATTCTCAGGAATACACCCAGAATCAAAGTATCTGAGATCCCTCATCAAGAAGTGGTGTTTTTGAAACTAGATTTTTTAGTTATTCTAATCTATCAACTCATGCGAACTAATTCTCCCCACAATGGTGTGCAGGAGTAATATTTCGCTATTCTGTGTGAGTTTAAGAAATTTGAAACCCATCATGGATGGGTTTAGGAGCGGTGTTCAAGGTATGGCACTAAAAGAAAAGTAATTAATGGTTTAGCTTTGTGTGGCAACAATTATTGTAAGGGGAAACCATGTACTATCCAATCAAAGTATGGTGATTAAAGATATGTCTTTTATATACCATATGTTGTTATAGTAATTGTAAAAGGTATAGATCTCATAAACTTTCATTTTTTGTAGGCTGAGGCTTAATTACCTTATTGGTGATGATTCTGGAACTGCCTCGATAGTCTTTTTTGACAAGCATGCATATGAGCTAATGAAGAAAAGTGCAACTGAGCTAAAAGCTGATATGCCTAAGTTATCATTATAGCTTTTTCATATCAATGACATGGTTTTTTTCATTCTTTTGATAATGATTATCATCTTTACTACCAGGAGGCAATCTACTCTGAGTTTCCAGCTGAAATTGACAACTTGATTAGCAAGAAAATGATTCTAAAGATGAAGTTGAACAAGTACAATAAGGAGCACCCAAATTCAAGTGTATCGATTGCAACATATGCTGAGTGTGCTGATCTTATCGATGACTTTAATGAAGCTACTTTTGAGGTTCAGTATTACCGAATTGACATATTTTTGCTTATATAGTTCAATACATTTTAACATACTAATTGTTTTCTCATTTTGATATTTAATAGGTTGGACAACCAAGTGGATAATATAATGATGAGCACAAGGATATCATTTTCATAAGGAATGCCATTACTAAAGATAAGGGTTCTGCAGATGTTGAAGCATCTATTACATTATCTGAAACCTTCCCCATTATTGAGCTTGATGAAGTTTTTATTTCTGATGTCATGCATGTTATTCCTTCGAAGGGGAAGAGGAAGGTTTTTTGAAGGAACCTGCTGCTTATGGTTTAAAGACTATTGCATATGGACCTGGCTCTCCATAAAGTCATCCTTAAAGCCACTGAAGTCAATTAAGCAGGAAAAGAATTGAGTAGATTACTCTATTTCCTTCAGTATCTTAAGTACTTTTTTCCAATATTGTTGTATTGGTAGCTTTTTGTGGTTGTTTTCTTGTAATGTGTTGTCAGATGCCAGTAGTTTAAAATGCCAGTTTATTAGGAGAGCGGTTGACTTTTTGTTCATGTAGTAGCGGTTATACCAGTTGTTTCTTCAATGTGGCTTTTTGTAAGTGCTTTTGTTAGTAATGTTATGAAGATACGGCCAAGAAATGCAAATAAGAGCCCTTCTATATGAACTTATCTTTGTTAGTATTGAGTAGAAAAAATATGACAAAGTAATGCATTTGTTGCCAAATACTTATGATGGGCAAAGTTCATTTAAAAAAATATGCACTTTTCTTTATTAGTATTGAGGAAAAAGAGCGATGTACTGAGAATAGACCAAGACTTGCATTACTTCTTACCTTTGCATTTCCTATGAAAGAAAAAGTTCTTTATGCCATAGTAAGTATAGGGATTATGATTAAAATATGATTATTACAACTTTAGGGATGATAATTAAAATCTGATTATTGTAAGTATGAATGAAGTTGGTTTGTTATGTAGTTATAGCATATGATGCATTCATTATGGTTACATCTGTTCTTACTAAGTGTAGGTTTGGAAGTATGGTTATTATGCTATGTGCCTTTTTATGTTGATGGCAGTAGTTAACACCTGTTCAGTTATTCTAGAACTTACTTTTGAGTTTTACTTACTCATAATAAAAGGGATAATATGTGTATGAAGGAGGTTTAGATAGTGATTATGATGTATTCTGCACACATCTCTGATGTATAAGCATGTACGTTGGATACAAAACATGAATATGAGAATTTCGTTGTAAACTAATTAGTATTTAAGAATATGAGTTATGATATTTGAAATAGACAACTATTTTGGTATCTGAATGACATACATATGCACCTTCTAAATTTAAAAATGTATATAGTTCTATTCTGAACCTACTGTTCAAATAGGTCTGCACTAGCTGTAGTCATAGTAGTTCTTCTAGCCTTCAGTACCTAAGGAAAATTTGTGATCCAATTTCCAAATCTATGACAGCCACAATTTTTTAGATGTAGGACTTTCTTTAGGTCAGTAACCTCAATGCAGTATAGATTATATAAACTGGATAGACATAATGATGTATGTGAAAATGATCCTAGATATTAGGCTATATGAGTTCATTGGAAGTCATAAGTCTAATAGTAAGATATTTTGGGTTTTTATTGGATATTGAAGCTATGCTACCTTGAAACATGGTCTTTGTAATTTAGTGGCTATGTTGACAATGGGGAAGGGCCTGACTTAATGTGATTTGAAGTAATCCTATGAAAACATTGTGATTGAAATGACTATAAGAATGATATTAGGTTTACAGTAGGTGTGATGTTGTAGATTTATTGTCTAACAAATATAATAGTTTACATTTGTCTTTTGTTGAGCCTAAGAAATCATGGGGCCAAGTACAAAAGAAGGGCTGTAAGGGGAGTGGAGCCCGGTCCAAACCAGTACCCCCAGCCTCAAGGAAAAAAGGGGCAGAATGGGAAGCCAGGGCATTGTCTAACATGTCAGCGTGTATGAGCGCACACTAAAGTGGCAAGGGAATGTATCAGAAGGCAGGCAATCAGAGAGTAGCGGGGAGAGGGAGTCTAATCTCTCGAATACTATGCCAAGAGTATTCTTTCTATTTTTTTCTCATTTATCGTTACTATTCTATTGCTTCAGATTCTTCGGTTAGCTCTTTGCTAGGAAAGAGATATCAGTGAATGTATTCCCTCATTTTCCCATATTTAAGAGAATAGATGGCAATTGCTATATTTTACTCCATATTCAATGTAGCTCTATCAAATTAGTATCAGAGCAGAACCACCTGGGTATGACTAGAACTCGAATGGAGAGCAAAGTGGAGCAATTAGAAAGAGACATGGAGGCAATACAAAGAAGGCAAGTTGAGATGATAGAGAAACTCAATGAGGTTGATGTAGTAGTGAGTACTATCCTTCATCAACTCAACGAGTTCAGAGCGGCATTCAATACTTACACTCAGAACGGTGAGAGTGCCATAGGGACTCCAGGAAATAACAATAGAGAAGGAATACCCGTGGGTGTTAGGCAAGGTGATGCTAGTTGTCATCGTAAGCTCGACCTGCCCTTGTTTTTAGGTAAGGACCCCTTGGGGTGGATTTTTAGGGCTAAGAGGTATTTCACTGTGAATGGGATCAGTGAGGTGGAGAAACTTGACATGGCGATGGTGGGACTCAAAGGGAAGTCTATTACCTGGTTTCAATGGCTCGAGACAAGGACACTGGTTAGAACCTGACACAATTTTAAGATCAAATTGATCGACCGGTTCCATTATCAACAACGAGGGGATGAGTTTGAGCTATCATTCGCTCTCAAACAAGAGGGCTCAGTGGAAGAATACAGAGAGCAGTTCGAGCTTTATTCAGTGTCGGTATTCAACGTCTGAGATGAGGTGCTCATGGGGGCTTTCATGAATGGGATAAAGGAAGAGATTCGGTGTGACGTGAAGCTAATGCATCCCTTCACCTTGAAACAAGTGATGAACTATGCCAGTTAGCTGGAGGACAGAAACCGTATGAAAGAAAAGGTTGACGATGTGAAGAATCGCACAAGAAAAAGTATTGTAAGTCATAAGTGGAATAAAGCTAAATCACTGTGTCAAAGTTTAGTTCGAGGATCAGGCAAAGCTATCGGGAATATCGACAACACCAAAGGAAACAATGGGGAGACCATCGGAAGAGGTCATATCAACCTCTGTTCGAGCTTCTCCGATGGTGACATCGGCGGCAAGTAGTCAGGGCAGTAATACAACGCGTAAGAGGCTCTCTGAGGCTAAATTGAATAGAAGAAGGGAATTGGGCCTTTGTTTCAAATGTGAGGAAAAATATGGGCCAAACTACAAGTGCAAAAATAGGCAATTTCACTTGATTATTTTGGAAAATGGGGAGGAAGGCCCAGGAGAGAATAGTGAAGAGGCCCAACAAATTGCTGAGAGCAATGAGGAGAGAAACATGGCTTCTTTGGGTTATCTATGACCACAGCAGTAGGCCTAATAGGGAAAAGAACTCTTAAGATGTGGGGTATTACATAAGGTAGGCCTATAATGATATTAATAGACTGTTGGGCCATACATAACTTTATGGAAAAATCACTAGTGGTTGAGCTGGGTGTTCCCACACAAGTCATACGAAGAATACTCGGTCACTATAGGTGATGAGAGAAGGACGACTTCTGACCTCAAGTGTCCAGAGATAAAAGTAGTGATACAAGGCTTGGAAATTTTGCAACCCTTCTACCCTTTTAACCTTGGGAATGTTGACTTGGTTTTAGGAGTGGAGTGGCTTGAGTCTTTAGGGGAGACATGCATAAGTTAGCGACAATTATATATGAAGGTGAAGGTTAAAAACCACTAGGTGCATCTCAAGGGGGGCCCCGCATGCACTTAAGTCCCCGCTTCATTGAAAACCATTAAGAAGAACATCGCTCAGGAAGGAGAGGGCTATTTGATTGAGCTATCCAAGATCGAAGGAGACGATTCCTTTATGTGTCCCCAGGATGGTGGTGAGTGGGAAGAAATTCCCCAATATTTTCCGACGGTTAACAGACCCATACCGTGTTTGCCTCCCCATCGAACCCAAGACAACGCCATCAGGGTCAAGGAAGGTGCGGAACCTGCGAATATTTGACCACATCGCTATGGGCATGGCCAAACATCTGAAATTGAAAAGCTAGTTAAAGAAATGTTGTCAGTATGCATTATTCAACCCACCATGATCCCCTACTGCAGTCCGATTTTATTGGTCAAGAAGAAGGACGGAAGTGGGTGTTTCTGTGTTGACTACCGAGAGCTGAATCAAATTACCATCCCCGATAAATACCCCATTCCTGCCATTGACGAGTTGTTGGATGAGTTGGACGGCGCCACCATATTCTCGAAACTAGACCTTAAGGTGGGGTATCATCATATCCAAATTAAGGAAGGAGATGGGCACAAAACAACTTTTTAGACCCATGACAGCCATTATGAGTTTCAGGTTATGCCTTTCGGTTTGACTAACACCCCCTATACTTTTCAATCTCTTATGAATGACATATTTAGAGAGCATTTGAGAAAATTCATACTTGTGTTTTTTGACAACATACTTGTGTATAGCAAAAGCAGGGAACTACACTGGGATCATTTGAGGATCGCCCTCAAATTGTTGCAATAGTGCCAACTCGTTATCAATCCCAAAAAGCGTATATGGGGGCAGAAGCAAAACGAATATCTAAGGCACCTCATTTTAGCTGACGGAGTAAAAGCTGATTCTTCCAAAATCTCGGCCATGGTGCAATGCCCACACCCCACAATCTGAAATCATTTCGTGGATTCCTGGGTTTGACAGGCTATTACCAAAAATTTGTGAGAGGGTATGGAAAAATAGCTGCCCTTGTAACTTAGCTACTCAAGAAACCTTCAAGTGGGATGACAAGTAAGGGTGTTCATGAAGCTCGGTGCGCCCGTCCAGGCCAAGGAAAAAATTGCCCTGCCCAGCCTAAAAAAAGCAGCCTGAAAAAAATTGGGCACAATTGGGCTGGGCATTTTTACGAGCAGGGCCGGGCATCGGGCAGGGTATGCCGCCCTGCCCACTTGGCCCTGCCCAGTAGATATATATATACTACTTTTATATGAAATAAATATATTAGTTTATATAATTATATTATATTATATATTTTAACTTTTAGTAGGTAGAGTAGTTGCTTTTGCTCGTCCAGTACGCACTCCTCTTATAGTCTTATTTCTCTATTTCCCTTTCTCTATTTCTCTTATTATTTGCTCATCCAGTACGCACTCCTCTTACATTCCCTTTCTCTATTTGCTTGCCCTAGTCGCTCCTTTAGCTCCTTGACAGCCAACCTTTTCCTCAAGCTCGATAGTCGACACTTCCAACTCCAGGATCCAGCTGCTGCTACTCACTTCGTCATCGTCTCTCGATCTCTCTATGGCTCCTCATATGTGTTCTCCTTGTGCTATTCTCTGACTGAAGATCGGCGAGAAGCTTATTTAATCTGAAGGTAATTATTTTCTTTCTTAAACCCTTCCCTTTCTCATTCTCGTAGTAGTTTGTCTAGATTGGTAGATCCTTTCTTTATCAGCTTGGTTAATCTGATTTTCCTTATTTTTTTCTCAGAACATTGTTCTGATTGTCTTTGTTTTCTAAGCTTGGTTCAAAGTTAGATATGTGACTATGATAATCTGAAGCTTTTGTAGTGGTCCATACACTTGCACTGTGATAATCTAAAGCTTTTGTAGTGTGTATATATATATATATATATTTCTCAGAACATCATATATGGCTATCTGCAGTTCTGCACAATTTGTGTGTGCGTGTGTATATTTGTTGTAATTAATTGATCTATATAACTAGTTGTAAAATTTTATATAATTGTGTAAAAAATATTTCGATGTTAGTTTATTCATGACGGGACTTTTATAGATGCTTTGTTATCCTAATGAAAAGTAAAATTTTAAAAATTTGGGTGCCTATTCCATCGAAAGTTAATGGGCAACAAGCTGAGGCTTTATATATATATATCCTGATGAATTTGAATGGTAGATGGGGGTTAAAATATCCATGCACATTTGAAGATGTTTTATTATTATTATTTTTTTACTTGAGACCTTGTTTAGCTCATCAGCTATACAAGTCTTGTTATTTTATATGGATTTAGAAGTTGTAGAACTTGGTGCTGATTTTATTTTTTTCCTGAGCTTGGTTCTGTTTTTCTGTCATTGTCTATAAGTTATTAGCTTTCTTGAACTATAATTTAAGTTATCATTCTGTATAAGTTTTCCTGAGCTCAATTCTATTTATCTGTTATTGTCTTGAAATTATTAGCTTCCTTGAACCTATAATTTAAGTTATCATTATGTACAAGTTTTTCTGAGCTTGGTTCTGTTTTTCTGTCATTGTCTAGAAATTATTAGCTTCCTTGAACCTATAATTTAAGATATCATTCTGTACAAGTTTTTCTGTCTTTGTCTATAAATTATTAGCTTCCTTGAACCTATAATTTAAGTTATCATTCTGTATATGTTTTCCTGAGCTTGGTTCTATTTTTCTGTCAATTTTGTATTTGTCTTCCAATTCTGATTTTTGCAAAAATTACAGGTTCAATAGATAATCAGGATTCTATTACATCACCATCCCCTATTGAAATATCTTATGGTGATTCAACTTCTATTCAAACACCAACCCCTACAAGACCGAGTCAAACACCAACTTCCAATCTTAATGGACTTGGTGAAGCTCCTTCCCATAGCCCTACTCTTCCTCCTCTTGCTCCACATCTTGCTCAAAGTGTCCAGCCCGCCCCCCTCCCCCCTCTTCCTCCTCCAAATCCCCCACAAACATTGATTGAACCTATCACCCAAATCACAAATGTTGAAAGTAGGGGTACCAAGAGAAAAGAAAGAGAACCCAAGTACACATAAGAGGTGTGGGAATATTTTGTCAGAATGCCAATTGAAGAAACTAATGGGGAGCACTTGGTAGCTTGCAAGTATTGTCATAAGACTTATAAAGCTAATCCAAATCACCATGGAACAAATTCTATGTTGAGGCATATCCCAAAGTGTCGAGATAATCCACATAAGGCCACTGTGGATAAAAAACAAGCCATGTTAAATATGTTTTTTGGTGAGACGAGTGGGCAAGGAAGATCTTTGGTCCCACATAAATATGATGAGAAGTAATGCAGAAGAGTTTTGGCTGAATTCATTATATGTGACGAGCAGCTATTCAGAGTTGTTGAAAAGCCTTCATTTAGGAAGTTGTTGCATCAGTTTGAACCTCGCTTTCCAATCCCTTCAAGAGTAACAATTACAAGGGATGTGTGGCAATGTTATCTTGGAGAAGTTAAAGTATTGAAAACATTCTTGAAGAAAAGTTCCAAATGAGTTTGTCTCACCACAAATTGGACATCAAACTAAAATCTCAACTCCCTATGCTTGATAGCACATTTTGTTGATGAAGAATGGAACTGCATAAGAGGATTCTGAATTTTGTTATGGTGGAAAATCATAGAGGTGATACTATAGGGAGGATAATTGAGAAATGCTTGTTAGATTGGGAAATTGAGAAGGTGTTCACAATAACCGTGGATAATGCCTCTTTTAATGATACAGCTTTGGAATATCTTAAAAGGCACTTAAGGAGTTGGAATAGCTTAGTATGTGGAGGTGATTATCTACAACTAAGGTGTTGTGCCCATATTCTTAATTTGGTGGTGAACGAAGGAATTAAAGAGATGAAAGATAGCTTTGAAGCCATTCAAAGTGCTATTAGATATGTTCGTTCTTCTCCTTCATGCTTTCTTAAATTCAAAACTTGGGCTGAAGCTGAGAAAGTAGACACCAAAAGCCTTGTTTGTCTTGATGTGAGCACTGGGTGGAATTCAACATACTTAATGTTGGAAGCTGCCATGAAGTTTCAAAAGGTATTTGAGCGGATGCGTGATGAAGATTCTGACTATATTTCACATTTTAGATCAACTAATTCAAGATCTAAGCTTGAGTGTGATACTTCATCAAATTTCTCTCGTCCTATTATAAATTATTGGGATAATGCAAAGGTCTTCATCAAATTCTTGAAGGTCTTTTATGAAATTACATTGAAATTTTTGAGCTCCCTTTCTGTAACATCAAATGAATGTTTCCACCAAATTGCTCGAGTTCAGAAAATGTTGAAAAGAATGTTTTAAATAATGCTAACAAGTTCTTGGGAGAGATGATCACTAGCATGCAGATGATGTATGACAAGTATTAGGGTCAAGCAGATAATATAAATCCATTGCTATTTGTGGCTGTAATTTTAGATCCTCGGTATAAGCTAGCTTATGTGTATAATATGTTTGATGTCCTTTACATTGATCCTGACGTATGCTTGATTATGAAGGAAAGGGTTAAAGATTGTTTGTATTTTTTGTTTAATGAGTACCCTGTAGGGGTTTCTATTGAATCAGGAATTGCCTTAACAAGTACAACTGGTGAAGGTACATTTCCTCCTTTTGATGATGATGATGAGGAGGAAGAGGATCTTGGTCATAAGTGGTTAGAATGTATGAAACAAAAATCCTCAACAGATCCTCAAACTGAGTTGGATGGATATATTGCAACTCACTCAAGAGATAAAGTTCCTTCAACAATTGAGTTTGACATACTGTTATGGTGGAAAGATAATTCTGAAAAATACAAAATTCTCTCCCACAGGCACGAGATATATTAGCTATGCTAGTTTGCACAGTGGCTTCTGAGTCTTCCTTTAGTACAGGAGGACGTGTGGTTGATCATTATAGGAGATCTCTGTCTCCTAAAATGACAGAAGCATTGATTTGTAGCCAAAATTGGCTACAATCTGGGCAATCTCTCTCTGAATTTGTTGAAAAGCTTCGTGAGTTTGATAATTTTGATGAGACAGAAAATGCCATACAGCTTGCAAGTAAGCTTTTATTTTGAAGTTCATAAATTCATATATATACACACCTGAACACAGATATTACTTCATAATTTGTAATGTAATTGTGCTTTTATTTTTTCCCCTAGATGTTGCACTTGGAAAAGGAAGAATGTAATGGGTATGGTTGGCTGATAGTAATTGAAGGATGATTTTACAAGAATGAGTTGCCAAGTAAGTAATTTGCAACCTTTAAAAATTTACTTGTAAATGTAAATTTCCTTGTACATAATTACATACTTTCTTCTTTGCTTACTTGTAGGTAATTCCAGCTGCTTCATCCTTTTGTTAGTTTTGGGGGATTGATAGAAACACTTGCACAACTACAAGGCTTTAATAACAATTTTTTGATGCCTTGTTTTTATTGGATTGTGGATGTTATTTAATTATTCTAGTATGGGTATTTGACTATTTGTTAAGACGTGACTTCAAGACTTAAATTATAGACTTATTTTGGAATGCTCCATATATAGAATTATGTTTGTGCCTCCTTTTAATGTAATATGGGAGCTGTTAGCTTTGAAATTGGTAGAAATTTGGCTTTTTCTTTAATTTTTATGGAACTTATTATTACTTGTTCAATGTTAACTGTTTAGAAATTGAGATGCCAATTGTTGATATGTTGACTCGAGACATTCTACATCTTTGTCTTGGGAAAGAGTATATCATTAGTTTAATGGAAGATGCAGAGGATACGATCTTGATATATCTGAGTTATTGAATCAGGCAATTTAAGTCAATGTTAGGGAATGCTTGGGCTGATAAGTGTTGGGTAGGGCGAAGCCCGCTATGCCTAGCCCACCCTTACCCAGCCTGAAAATGTTCGGGCTTCTACCGGGTAGTGCTAGGCATCGAGCTACAAAATGAAGCCCAATGACCCTTCAGGCAAGGCTTCGCCCTACCCAGCCCTGCCCATATACACCCCTAATGACAAGGCACAGGAAGCTTTCGAGAATCTCAAAAAGGCTATGACAACCCTGCCGGTCTTGGCTGTTCCCGATTTCATTGAACCCTTCAAGATTAAAGCAGATGTATCAGGGAAGGGGGTAGGAGCTGTGATCATGCAAAGGAGACACCCCATTGCTTTCTTCAATCAAAAGCTATCAGAAAAAAATTAGCAAAGATCAGTGTATGAAAGGGAACTAATGGCTATTGTGTTAGCAGTCAAAAAGTGGCAGCACTACTTATCTAGTCAACCTTTCATAATCAAGACTGATCAGAAAGCTTTAAAGTACCTGATGGAACAACGAATAATAGCCCCTAACCAACAGAAGTGGGTGATTAAATTGATGGGATACAAGTTTGAGATTCAGTACAAACGGAGGAAAGAGAACCTGATAGCTGATACCCTCTCTCGAAAAAATGCTAAATTAGAGTTGTAAGCCATATCCACGTGGCAATATGAGGGTACTGAAGACCTAGAGCTAGATATTTCCCAAGACACACATTTGAAGAATATATTACAATAGTTGGTTCAGGGAGCCGAAGAACCTAAAAGGTATACCCTCAATAAGGGAATTATTTTTCATGAAGGTCGCGTGGTCTTACCCAAGAACTCCACCAAAACCAGAGAACTCATGCGAGAGTATCATGTTTCACCTATTGGGGGCCACTCAGGGTACTTGAGGACTTATAAACATTTGTCAGGGGTGGTATATTGGTTGGGTATGAAGAAAGACATCCAGGAGTATGTGGCTCAATACGAAACTTGTCAAAGAAACAAGTATGAGGCATTAAATCCAGCAGGCTTACTGCAGCCCTTGCCAATTCCTCAGGCTATATGGGAAGACCTTAGCATGGATTTCATAGGAGGACTTCCAAAAAGCAACCAGTTTGACACCATTCTCATGGTAGTGGATAGACTTACCAAGTACGCTCACTTCATTCCCTTTGCTCACCCCTATGATGCCAAAACCATAGCTAAAATCTTTGTGAAAGAAGTGATTAAACTACATGGGTTCCCTCATTCAATTGTGTTGGATCGAGATAAAGTGTTCACAAGTCAGTTTTGGAAGGAGTTGTTCTACTTGGCAGGAATCACCCTTAAATTCAGTTCAGCGTACCACCCGGAGACAGATGGGCAAACTGAGGTTGTTAACAGTGTTTGGAGACTTACCTTAGATATGTGACTGGAGGAACACCCAAGAAATGGTCAAAGATGCTGCCTTGGGCTGAATACTGGTATAACATGACATACCATGGCACCACCAACACCACACCCTTCAAGGCTCTTTATGGATGAGATCCCCCCAATCTTCTGAAGTGGAAAGATGCACCATCACGAGTTCAAGAAGTTCATTTGCAGCTGTGAGAAAGAAATCAGATTCTGGATGAGCTCAAAACTCAGTTAGAAAGAGCTCATGCACGCATGAAAAACCAATCAGACAAGCATAAGAAGGGGCTAGAGTTTTAGGAAGATGAATTTGTGTACCTCAAAATCAAGCCATATTGGTTCAGATCCCTTACACAAAAAATCGATGAGAAATTGGCTCCCAGGTACTATGGGCCCTATAAAATCATTGAACAAATTGGGACTGTTGCTTACAAGCTGCAATTGCCACCAATAGCAAAAATTCATAATGTCTTTCACATTTCCCAATTGAAATGAGCATTAAAGAGTTTTGCTATTGTACAACCTCTACCAACTGGGTTGACCAAAGAATTGGAGTTGAAGGTCGAACCCGTGGAAGCTAAAGATTATTGTTGTACTGAAAATGGGACTTGGCAGGTTCTGATCAAATGGAAGGACCTCCCTGACCATGAAAATACTTGGGAAGATGCGAAAGACATCCAAACCCAATTTCCCAAGTTTCACCTTGAGGACAAGGTGAGTCTTGCAGAAGGGGGGAAATGTTGAGCCCAAGAAATCATGGGGCCAAGTTTATAAAAGAAGGGTTGTAAGGGGAGTGGAGCCTGGTCCAAACTAGTACCCCCAGCCTCAAGGAAAGAAGGGGTAGAATGGGGAAGCCAGGGCATTGTCTGACATGTCAACGTGTATGAGTGCGCACTAAAATGGCAAGGGAACGTTTCAGAAGGCAGGCAATCAGAGAGTAGTGGGGAGAGGGGGTCTAGTCTCTTGAATACTAGGCCAAGAGTGTTCTTTCTGTTTTTTTTCTCATTTATCGTTATTGTTCTATTGCTTCAGCTTCTTCGGTTAGCTTTCTACTAGGAAAGAGATATCAGTGAATGTATTCCCTCATTTTCCCATATTTAAGAGAATAGACGGCAATTGCTATATTTTGCTCCATATTCGCTGGAGCTCTATCATCTTTCCTAATAGATAACAAGTTTGACAGTACGAAAAATGGTTTCTTTTGAGGATCTTCAAGCGGGATATGCTGGAAATGTTGTGAGTCACCTGTATATTACATGTTAATGTTGCAATATTTTAATGACCAACTGGTAACCAAGTTCATGCTTTACCATTCATAAGCAAGACTTACTTATAACTTACGTCCTAGCATGGTGGACTACTCATGAAGTCTGAAACTGTTTTCGTCCTATTCAATGTCTATCCTACTGTTAAAGTGGTAAGTGTATTTCATTTGGGGTAATCCTTCTGTACCAGCAGGCATTCTTCAATGATGCATGATGAATGTCTTTGTTTGACTTTGTAGTGTGTGGTAGTTCTTTTACTCCCACTACGTAGTCATACATTTCTTTACCATGTTTTTAAGGGGAAACCATTAATGTTTTCTTGGTTTCTTCATTTTTGCTGGACATGTTATGAGTGATCTGTCTTATGCATGTTGATGTTTCTACAATGTTCATGACCAAGTAGTAATTAATCTCACAGTTTGCCTATGAAGCATCGTTATGGTGAAGTTAAAGATTCCCTGTAACATATCAGTTTACATGGCATCTAGAATTCCCAGTTGAACCATACTCAACTATATAAATGCAGAGCATTTTCTTTATCATAACTTTTATGCATCCAATTCATCAGAAAGTAATTAATGTATTACATGTAGAGTTAAGCTCCGTATACTATGGAAATATATACTATGTTTTGATGCAATGGGTATGATTATCCTTCGTGGCGGAAGTACCAAAAAATAAATAATTCTCATGATTATCCTTCATGGCGTAGGCATTCTTCAAGGTTATAAGATGGAAGTCTTTGTTTGCCTATGTAATGTGTGGCAATTCTTTTACTCCCACTGCATAGTCCTGGATCAGGGGTGCCTGATGTGTGGCCCCCTGATGCGTGCCTGCTGCATGGGCCATTTGGGGTCCTTCCCAAATGTATTTTTCGTTGTTCTTTGGATCATTAGATTCTACATGAAATGGGTGACATTTTAATTTTTTATGGGCAAAAAATAAAACTGTTTTCAATTTTTTATGATTTTTTAAAGATTCAGTACATTTTTTTAACAAAAAAAAGGTGCCGTTTCTTTCCACTTAGTACTGAATCTTTAAAAAATCATAAAAAACTGAAAATAATTCTGTTTTTTGCCTATAAAAAAAATCAAAATATCACCCATTTCATGTAGAATATAATAATTCAAAGAATCAAGAAAAATATATTTGGAAAGGGCCCCAAACGGCCCGCGCATCAGGGGACCACATATCAGGCACCCCTAATCCGCCCTTTCTTTACCATGTTTTTAAGGGGATTGCATTCATGTTTACTCGGTTCTTCATTTTTGCTGGATATGTTATGAGTGACCTAGAAGAATGCATGTTCATGTTTCAAGATGTTCATGACCAAGTGGTAATTAATCTCACGGATTGCATTAATGTTGTCCTGATATTAATTGAGATTTAACCGCACTTCTGTTTTGAATTAGACTTCCCTTGCATCACTAGCGTCTGTCATTTGCTAGAGGTCTCAAATTTAAATTTGTAAATGACCTGACTTCTAATTAAAAAAAAAAGAAGAAGAAGAATTTTGGAGGCTCTAAGCCATAATTTGTAAGTCAAATATGAATTGTTGGGACTCTCAAGCACTATTCCAAATATAAGTAAATATATGTCCATAATCCAGCACCTAGTCGTTCCGACTCACGTTCTCACTAGCAAATTTGACAAGAATGACTATGGTAAGAGGCTCAGAAAAAAAAATGCATAATACAATTACAACTAACATTTAAAATAGTAGATATTTTAGTTGTTGACCCCAAGAAACAATATAAAAAATTTATCATAATTACTAACAAATCCTGTAATACTTGTAATGTATATAAAATTATGTCATTTATAAGTCAAAATTCATTTTTCAGTTTTAGGCAACCCACATGTCCATAAACCTCATGTCTACGTTGAGGCAAAACTAACCAACTCTATAATTTTTAAAGGAATGATTGTTAATATCCCTAAATTTATGTTTCTTAAAGAAATTATGATATTCCTAAGTCCTACCTTGCCGTACTCTAAAATTAGTTATCGCAATATCCAAGAATTAAATGCATGTTAACTGATCTCAATTGAAGAGGTAAGGTTTAAAAAATAATAATAATTCTAACTATGATATCTTTGTTCTATTTTAGAACCAAATAAATATTAAAACTTTATAATTCGATGAAGAGGAATATCTCATTTAACAGTGAGTCAATAACAGGATGTTTTCACTCTATTGAATCTATCGTATTACGCATGACATTCTCATTTAACAGTGAATCGCTCATGACATTTTCAACTATTGTGTTGATATTCAGCGTCTCTCCTCCTGTTAAACTCGTATGTTTCTTTGATTTGCAGTAATCCTTCTGTCTTTTGCAATAACAATTAACAAGGGTCTAGGTCAATTATTACAAAATGTTGGGTTATATTCATCAAAGCCAGTGCTCACACATAGGCAATTATATGTTACTTTATCAAGAGTTAACAATATTGCAGGTTTGAAGATTCTTATATAAGACCGGAGTAATCATGGAAAGAGTACAACTACCAATATGGTTTACAGGAAGATTTTTAGAAATGTTCAGCAACATATGTGAGATGTTGTCAGTTCATCTTACATATATAGGAATGTTTATGTACTATGATGGGTTGCATTTTGATGTAATTTTTTTTTTCTTTTTAAGCTGAGGAAGAAGTTGTTAAACATATAAAAGTACAACTACCAATGTAGTTGTGTTTCATGTTGTGTTTTTGGGTAGTGAGACAACTTATATTTTTTGTTGGTTGATTTGAAATGCAATTCTGTTCTCTATGTTCCATTGTGTTTTATTCAATTTCTTAATGTTTTGGATGAGTGGAAGGTGGGGATGTGCTTTCATGTTATGGAGTTGTTGCACCCGCGCATCGTGAGAGGGGAGTTGGTGCTTGTTACCACATATACCAATAAAGTGATAAAAAAAGAAGCCACCTTTCTTACATGAAGCACAAGATGAAAAGGAAAAAAAGACATTAAAAATGGCTTCCAATTTTGTTTCAGAGCTTTAGATGTTCGCAAATTACTTTAATTAATTAATCAAGCTTAGATCAGTATGGTAACTTGCAAAATAGAAAGAGAAATTATTAATTCACTAAATGTCCGATAACACCAAAATAAAATAAAAAGACTCTGTAACTTATATACAAAAGAAAAGTCATCAGAAAATTTAACCTTTGGGAACAAGTCTGGCATAAAGCAAAAAGTTTCATTTTTATGTTTTAAATAGTCAAAAGTCAAATTAAAAATCAGTGTCTGCAAACATCTTCCGCCTTGGACTGTCTACTTCTCACCACTACAAAAACTAAAGCCCATGATTGAACAGACAACCCCACCTCCAAAGTTATGGCTGTACTTGAATGATATTTGTAGCAATGTCTTGGCTAGAGCAAGGTTTTGGAGTAGTGATTTGAATTAGTAATGATTTATCATATGAGGATCATTTTCAGGGCCTTACAGAATTCTTTTACAATCCACTTTCCCATCATTATCTTAATATAAAAGGAGAAGGACTACTGTTAAACCAAACCATACTTGTAATTGAAAAGAATCTTTAAAAAAAAAAAAAAAAAGACGATACTAAAGATATGGCATTCATATTCATAATTTACAACCGTTAATATTAGATTGAAAGAGTACGGGTTTATGATGAACAAATTCACATGCTCTCTTAGTCTCTCGTATCAAAGCTCCTCTCTAGAACTCCGACACCCCCATCATCCACCGACTTCACATGCTCTAGGCTAACGGTGTTCGGGGCTGTTGTGGAAAAATATTCCAGGTGGTAGTATCTTATTGACAAACTGGACATAAGTTTTAGGGAAAATGTCAGTTAGGTCCTAAGTTAGAGAAAAAATGCCACGAAAGTCCCTTTGAAAAGTCAACTGTCAGAAAAGTCCCCATGAATTCCCAATGGCCATTTACCAAAATACCCCCAATCAATTTAACCACTATCATTTGTTACAACATATTATGCTATATTTACAACATCGTAAGTCATATTAACAACATAATAAGTTACGTTTACAACATGTATATAAAATGCATGATTGTGTTGCGTTTACAACCTCTTCAGTTACGTTTACAACTCATTAAATATAACGTAACATGTTGTAAACATAACTTATTATGTTGTTAATATGACTTACGATGTTGTAAATATAGCATAACATGTTGTAACAAATTATAGTGGTTAAATTGCTTGGGGGTATTTTGGTAAATGACCATTGGAAATTCATGTCAGAAAAGTCCCTATTATAGTGGTTAAATTGCTTGGGGGGTATTTTGGTAAATGGCCATTGGAAATTCATGTCAGAAAAGTCCCTAGGGACTTTTCTAACAGTTGACTTTTCAAAGGAATTTTCATAGTATTTTTTACCTAACTTGGGACCTAACTGACATTTTCCCTAAGTTTTATTCATTACGTACGCTATAATATTTTCTTTGATTTCATCGCCCATGTGTTATTATTTCACTTTATTCAAAGTAGTTTAACATATCTTTTTTTTAGAATCTAATTATTTTAAAAGTTTAAACAAACCTTCTAAAAAAGTATTTTTTTTACAAGACAGTTATATATTTAATCAGCATTCTTTCTCATGTAAGCATGCACCCACTTAAAGCATCTACTCAGAACAATTTAAAATATAATTTTTTTAAATATTCTGATTATTTAATAAAATTGACACAGATATACTGAAATTTCTTTAAAGTAATTTTTATTAAAAAATTTTAAACAAATGAGTAGATATTTTATACCTTGTTATGAAAATCGGGAAAATATAAGGGATGAGGGAAGAGGGAGATGAAGAAGATGAGAGAAAGTTGGAGAGAAAGTAAGGAAGAGTTCTTATTCACTTCATTGTTGTTGGCACCAATACATTGTACATAGCCTCTATTTATAGGCTTCTAACCATTTAATTCTATACATATGGTCACAAAGAAATAAAGATGAGCATAATGGTATTAATCATAAGAAACTCCTATAAGCTATTCATTGGGGAAGTTATAAGGTTATAGCATTGAACACATTGAATTTTAAGAGTGAGAGGTTATGGAGTGAAGGGCATATGAAAGGTCAAGAGTTTGATAGTTTATGGACATCCACATCATATAATATTCAACACACTCCCCCTTGGATGTCCATGAACAAATATTGTGCCTCATTAAAACCTTACTAGGAAAAACCCAATGGGACAAAAACCCAGTGAAGGAAAAAGAGTACACAATATATATTGAAGTTGCCTCATTCAAAACCTTACCAGGAAAACCCAGTGGGACAAAATCTTGGTTAAGGAAAAGAGTACAACATGATCTTTACTCTCCCTAATAGCAACATCACTCATTTTGATTAGATTGTCATATTTCAAGACAATATACTGATTTCTCAATTGCAACTGTCATCAATGATTTTTTCAAGCAATTGATGTCCTTTTTATCTAAACTATGTATAATGCATTGTCATCAAATCATATGCTGAAACATAATTATCTACCATATCTTCTAGATATGTTAAATATTATATTCTCCACTTGCCTCTATGCATTGTGGAAATAATAAAGGGTTAAGGTGCAAAAATACACATGAGCTTTTATCAAAAGTGCATCCAACACCAAATACTTTTTTTAGGAGCAAAAGTACCTATGAGCTTTCAAAATAGGTGCTAAAGTCACATAATCCGTTATTTTAAACTGACGTCTGTTAATTTAAATATTTTACTGTTAGGTGAAGACCAAGTGTGATTTGCCTCATTTGACTGAGGAAACGTGGCAGGTTTCATTTCTCCATTAAACACCCACAAAACTCCACAAACTCCACGACAAAGAAATAGATCGAGCATAAGGTCGCCTCCGAGCTACTCTGTGAGTGCAGTCATGGCTCGAACATGCATTTCCAAGGCCAAAATATAATCAGTGGTTTCTTCCAGATTTCTCGAGAAGGGACTGGAATTCATGAGATTTCTAGGGATTGGCTGTAGAGGAAGGGAAGCAAAAGAATTTGAACTCTCGAAAGCTGCAGCTCTATCGATAGAACCATAAGAGTACAAATCAACGAAGGCTATGGAGAAAGGGGTCAATGTGTTGGCACTTACAGATGCGCCGGAGATTGTTCGGAAGGTGGTGGTCTCCTCACAGTGGACTTTGGATGAAGATGGTCGGGTCGGGTCGGGCCTAACATAGCAGGAGGAGTGGCCTAGTCCCTAGTTGAGAGGCTGAGTGATCAAATAAGATATCTCCTGCTTTCGTTGACGGCCTCCGCCGCCGTTGAAGCAAACGGTTGGCAAGTTCTTCCACCATCGACCCTTTTGCCCCTATCCGCAAGTTCTTCCACCCCCTTCCTAATGGTTCTTCTCCCCGGCGTCGTCACCAACGCCGGTCACTCACAGCACCGATGAACCAATAAATAGGTGAAAGAATAAAAAAGCAGTCTCGTTGGGTTCAGGAAAGAGCTGGAGGTGAAGTTGATGTGAAGATAAGGAGGATTTTATCAAAAATCATATCACTGCCCAATCGGCCATCACCATCGATTTCGAGCAGTGAGGAGGATTTTAGTAAAATTGCAGCAAAAAATCAAATCAATAACCGAAGCTTGAAACTAACCCAAAGATGCCATAAATAGAAAAACAGATCAATCCTTTCTATTCAAATTCTTGTACAGAGTCAGAGTAGTATCCAGAAGAAAAATCCAGAGAAGGAACACAAGAGAGGAATGATGAAGTTTCATCTCATCCTTCCAAGTTGTTTATTATCCACGCCATGCTCCTATTCAGCATTTTTAGTCAACAAAGTGAAAATTCATGGTCAGCGTCATTGAGATAACGGGTTATGTGACTTTTACACCTATTTTGAAAGTTCATGGGTACTTTTGCTCCTAAAAAAAGCATTTGGTGTTGGATGCACTTTTAATAAAAGCTCATGTGTATTTTTGCACCTTAACCCAATAATAAAAGAAAATTATCCTAAAAATCACCATGATATATCTTCTATCTACATGTTCAATTTGTTATAAACAAAATATAGTTATAGAATAGTTTCATATATAGTATCTATAGTGTACCTACAGCATCTTGATTTTACTAGAAAGAACATAATAAATACAATATTAATATGATGTAAAGATTCATAAATATGTGATACTTATAGACCATTAAATTCAATATATTTTTGCAAACAATCATCATAGCAAAAATATATGATTTTGAAATCATTAAGGTTTCCAATAACTTGATATGTGAAATTATTCATTTTTCAATATATATTTCAATCAATTATATATATACTCAAATCATTTTAATCCATGTGACATTTTATATATTGAATACTTTTCTTAGACATGCTTTCAATATTTTGACCCTCCAAGAATTCTCATATAATATTCACTATCCATAGGCATATGCTATATATAATGATATCTAATAGACGCATTATTTCATTTGCATATACTGCCAGACTAATAATATATGCAATAATTATTGTATCCACCACCAAATGTTGTACCTTATCATAATCATCATTGAACCTTGTGAAAATCTTTATTTTCACATAAATATTCATATATCACAAATAACTTTATATTTCAAATGTTTTAGACTGCAGGTCCATAAAGTTCACATATTGAAAGAACATTTTTTATTGCGTCTTATCCCCTTTTTCAGTTGGCCAATCACCTTTTTTTTATCTACCGACAGTAAGATCCTCATTTAATCATGTGATATTATTACTAAAACTGTTGTCGATAACTTTATCTTTTCAGTTCCATTTTTCTTGTTGTGACATAATTCATTGAGATCTCTTTATTACTTTCAGGTACCTAAACATCTTTTAAGGGTTTTGCAAGTAGTTATGTATTGACCTCTTCTGGAGTGTCTGCTTCCTTAATATGATCATCTTGATTATTTGCTTCTTTCTCTTTTCTTTTGGAACTGATTATTCTCTCATATTTCAAGCATGTCTCACTTTTATTTATGCTGATTAGAGCATTCATAGCTAGAATATGAGATTTAGTAATTCCCATTTAAGTCAGTAATTGCACCTGGCATGTTTTATGCAATATTTCATGAATGCAAAACCAAATGAACTTCTGATTCATATTGTTATATTCGAGGATCTATACTTGATAGTAATAATGCATTCCTTTTATTTTCTTTTCCAGCAATTTAATTTCTCCCCTTCATATTAGGAAAAATTTGTCAAATGACAATCGACTAATCATGCCGTATAAGTCTCCTAAATCCATTTGTTTTCATTAGAAACATCCTTTTGTTTCATTTAGAGACAAACAAGAAGAAAGAGGTTCTTACCCAACATTTATCTCAATTTCCTTTAAATATCCATCTATGTGTGTTATGGTGAATCAATATGAATGCACATTCAAACTTTTTAAGATGGAATATACCTGGCTCCAGACCAAAAGCCAATTATATCGGGAGAATTTGGTTGGCTAATATAAGTGATGTAATATATAACATCAAATATGCCAATACTAAAATATAAATTTTGTTCACATAAGTATTAATTTAGCTATTTATAGAGACTTCAATGAATAAATCGTATAATCTGAAAATTACGCTTAACATAATAATTTATTCAAACATTCTTGCAAACTTCAGGTTGCAAACTAATAGTAATATCACATGTAACCATTTTATAGATGTATCTATCAAAATTATTGAACATTTATATGGTTTACATGCTATTTGAATGGGCCTATATATGTGTTTATATATTTCCAAAAATATAGAGATCCATTCCAAATCATAACTTGTGATAATCTCATAATCAAATTTCTTTGAGAACAAGCAGTACATGATAATTCTTGAATTATATAATATGTTGGCTATTCATGAAGATTTTTCTAGTTCTTCAATGGATGTCATATGTAATCTTTTATATATGACTCGGATGAATCAAACAAGTCATGCCAACATAAATTTGTTTGGATCAATAAACTGCTAGTTTACTGTAACATGTTACTTAACCAACAACAAACTTTTCAATTTCCATAAGTATTGATATAAAATGTCAATATGACATCCATTTTTCGGAGATCAATAGGCTTTGTGAGGAAGTATATGTAAAAATTTTCAATATTAACTCACACTTATATTCTAACAATCTCCCCCTCAAGTGTGAGTTATATAAATACACTTTATTTATTTCTCTATTTCAAAGACAAATTTGTATATAACAAGCTAATAACATATCTTTCATTTCAAAACTCAAGTACTTCATAACTCACAACTAATTATGGATTTAAGCCAATTGGGCTATCATTTAAACCTTGTAATAGATTGAAACTCTGATGTAAATCTATGGGTTATAATTTTCCTTAATCAATTCTTCTTCTGCCCATAGAATTTAAGAAAAACTATATTAGTTCTTCAGGAACTATATCAACTTTGTTACATTTATGTTCTTCAAGAACTAATATATATTATCACATATTTATATAACTTTATCACTCATTAATAATAATAATAAGTTTCAATTTGCCTCTTTTGATGCATATTCAAAATATGAAATGTTTAGAATTTACCACTACATAAAAAAAATGGGGAGATCCATAATCAAAATACATAAAGATCTTATTGCAATGAATTATGATGTTTAGGGGCTAAAATTAATTTGAGAGAAATGTAAAGACAAATGTTTTATAATATAAAATAATAAATACTTATGATATACATAGTCTTCTTTCAAATATTCCTTACTGTTTGATCATCCATAAATTTGACTTGCGCTATATTTATAGTTCATGCAAATTAAGAAAATGATTTTGTCTAACAAATCATAAACTATTCATAATGAATTTTCTCATTAAATTAAATAAGTTCTCATTCTCTTAATTCAAATATGATATAGGATTTTTTTCCACAAATGTCACATAAAACTAATTTTATTCCAATATATATCATATTATATATTATATCATAATTAATGTATCAAACTTGCACATATCATATAAGAGTGCTAAGGAGTAGAAGAAATGTCAATACAATGAATTAGGATAGGAGGCAATAAATTATCAATACTAAAATAAAATACAAATTGAAGAGTATTTGTATGCCTTTCAATAATGAAAGTTTGGAACTAAGAAAAATTGCATGTATGTATGTATGTATGCATGCATGCATGCATGCATGCATGCATGTATGTATGTATGTATGTATGTATGCATGTATGTATGTATGTATGCATGCATGCATGCATGCATGCATGCATGCATGCATGCAATTTTTCATACATACATACATGCATGCATGTATGCATGCATGTATGCATGTATGTATGTATGAAAAATTGCATGCATGCATGCATGCATGTAAGGCAACATAATAGTGCTCAAGAGGAGAAAAGAGATGGAAGACAAAGCTAAAATGAAAAATATGACTAATAATAAAAGAAAGTACCTTGATGTTAAGGTATATGAGTTGAATGTTTGTTGGGAAATCTTTAGTGCAACAGAGAAATACAAATCCCAAAAAGAAAATAGAGGTGGTAAACTCCATTGATGTATAAATAATATTCACATACACAATATACTTAAAATTACAAATAAATTGTACAATTATACATAAAGAAGGTAATTAAACAACTTAATTGTATAATTGAAAGTTATATGAATAAATAATGAAAATCATTTGATATGAGAGTTATAGGGATTAACCATGAGGTAGTTAGAATCCTAAAAGGCCATGAAATCAAAATATCAATAATTATCAATAATATTTAAATTTGTAAATAAATTGGCACTATATTGAAATTTTAAAATGACCAATAATTACATTTTTATCTATTTGATTTCATATATCACTCATGTTGATATCACAATGTTAAATAATAATTTCTTTCTCGCAAATTAATCACAATCAATTTAAATTTAAATTTAAACACTACTCAGAATCAAAATCACATAGCCTTCATGGCTTACAATGATTTCTTTTTGCTTTACAAGTTGGTCATCTTTCTCCATAACTTATTGCTTTAAGCATCATAACTACTTTTGGTATTTTTCACAATATCTCATGGTCTTTTTGGCTTCATAGCCATTTTGATATTTATTTTTAATAAATTAGTACATATTAGTCTATATGACTTATGGTCATATTATACCATTTTTTTCTATCCATATGACTTCTAGTCATAGTATGATCTTTGCTCATAATTTTAATCACATTAAAAATGTTATTATTTCTACGATTGTAGTTCAATAGCTAAGACAAAGTATTCTTAGCTTTCAACTATCAATTCCACAAATTCAATGTGATCATGTTCAGTTTCACTCTTACATATGTTCTTTACTTTCAATAGCATCATCAATTTCTCCAAATATTTGTCTTTAGGACCATAGCAAAAATCTTGCAAAGCTTTTTTTTTTTAGCTTGATATTTGAACCTTTAGCCTTTAGGGCTTTGATATTTGTAACAATTAAATCATCAAAGTGCCAAAATTTTTCTTGTCAATCTTGCAATTTAATGAAACTAATAGCATTCTTTCTTATAAGAGATATTACAAAAGTGATGTGACTTCTGGCCATCTGATTACAAAATTAAAAATATTATGGCCTCTGGCCTTTTGATAAAATTAAAATACTAGAAAATAAATTAAGTAAATTCAAATTTATAATCAAATATAAATAATAGATAAGTCTATGATCATATAGACCACACATTACATGCTCATATATAATACTATTATATATTAATGTAATATAATAAACAAATGAAAATAAAAGATTGATATAATGATATAACGATAATGTATTAACATAAATAAATGAAATGTAAATAAAATAAAAATAAAATAAGACAAAATAAATGACATAAAATAAAGAAACAAACAATAATATATAACAAAAAATGTAAATAAAATAAAGAAATATAAATGTTAAATAAGTGTAAATAAAATGAAATAACATAATATAATAACATAAAATGTAAAGAATACTAGAATACAAAATAAATAAATATAAATTTTGCATAATAAGATATTAACGGAAAACGATAAATAAAAGTGAAAGAAAAGAAAACTTGCGAAGGAAAATATAATCTCAAATCTTAACTATGGAACCTGATGTATAAAACAATTGGTAAAAGAGTCTATTTAATTCCATATAGTGTGTTAGATTATCCCAGATATATGTAAAAGATAACAATAGGATGGATAGAAATAGATAGCGTAAAAGAAAAATAATAAAAATAATATAGAACAATAGATGAATAATGTAGACTTTTAAAGATAAAATAACATAGAGAATAAACAATATAAGACGTAGTATGGAAATGAGAAAGTTAGAGAGTAGAAGAGATAGAAAACTAGACCATAGGTCTTCTGAACGAATTCATGCCGATAACGTGTTATGAAAATCGGAAAAATATAAGGGATGAAGGAAGAGGGAGATGAAGAAGATGAGAGAAAGTTAGAGAGAAACTAAGGAGACGTTCTTATTCACTTCATTGTTGTTGATACCAATACATTGTACATGACCTCTATTTATAGGCTTCTAACCATTGAATTCTATACATATGGTCACAAAGAAATAAAGATGAGCATAATGGTATTAATCATAAGAAACTCCTATAAGTCATTCATTGGGGAAGTTATAAGGTTATAGCATTGAACACATGGAATTCTAAGAGTGAGAGGTTATAGAGTGAAGGACATATGAAAGGTCAAGAGTTACGTTGGATAGTTTATGGACATCCACATCATATAATATTCACAACATACCTATAATTATCGAACTGGAAATGATATTTAACGTGAGGCAAAAATCAATAAATAAACTAAACATAAAAATTATGATAAACTAGAATGAAACATATTAAAACCATTGGTTTTTCCAAATTTAAATATAAATGTATTGTTTTAGCCATTCAAATTTTTATTTACTCTGATATGATTTGAAATAAGTGACAATTATCCAGTTTAGTTATTTTGTCTTTTTAATTAGATAAGGCGTATATCATCTAAATAATTTTTTTATAAGAGATATAAACTAATAAAAAATACCCATAATTTTAAAAGGTTTCGCTCTATATATAGAGAGGCAACTGCAAACAACGCACAGTACACTAACATTGTTTTGAAGTTAGAATTACTCAACAAGATTTTACTTCCAAGCAGGTATGTAAGTTCTTTTACATTATTACACGAAGTCCTAGGAATAAACCGTGCTTGTAAATATTTGAGTTCATTATAAACTTTTTTTTGTCTGAATTATAAACTTTAGTAACATTTTGGAGGATGGTTATACCTGAATTTAAAATAAGCAATTTTACCCTTAACCTAAAGGCCTGTTTGGTATAAGATGTTTGGAAGGGAGAGAAAAATTTTATAACTTTAATTTTTAAACAAATTAGAGAAGCGGGGTTAAAAATTTTTAATTACTTTTTTATATTATTTTATGTTACATATTCTCTTTATTAAAATTTTATAACCATATTTCTTTAATTTTTTTAAAATTCAACTCATAAAATTTTTATTTTCCCTCCTCTCATTCCCTCTTGCCAAACAGCCCCTAATAGACTCCTGAGCCCTAACGTCGTTATCTCTTATTAAAAAAACAAAAAATCCTTTTCTCTCAAAGGCTCCTTCTTTCACACGGCGGAGAAAATCTAGAGAGAGCCCCAATCCATCATTATCGCCTTCAGATTGGAGTGCCGCAGAATTCGTCCATACGGTGGCTGGGTCACGGATTGAAGTTGGTGGTGACCGGTGGAGGCGGCGCTGAGTTAGGACAATGACGTGGCGGCTAAGACGGACGAGATCGGACTGGGAATGGCATCTTGCGATCTTGAAGAAGGAGCCTGGAGTGGAGTGGTGAGAGACTGGTGCCGTACGTGTGCCATAGGAGGCACCGATATAAGCGATTGGGAACAAAGAAGAGATCTAAGGGGCGAGAGATGGCGGCGAAAGTATCCGTTGCTATCATCTGGGTTCATCTTCTTCTTTTATTTTTATTCGTTTTGCTCTCGGCGGTGATATTCTTTACTTAATTATCTTTTAATACATTTTGCAACAAATTCTTTGGGGGTGCCTTTCTATATAAAATTATGGAATTTCTATCCTACTGCAATCTCAAGAGGTAGAGCTTGATGGTGGTGGTGGTTGCGGATTGAACTCTGAATTTTCTCCGGCGAGAAAAAAGGAGGGAGGACTTGAGAAAGAAGGATGGCTCTCCTTTTCCTCTTAGTAAGAGATAACGGAGTTAGAGAATGGGGTCAGATTGCTCCATTTTTAAAATTCTAACACTAAAATTGCACCATTAAATATTTTAGAACAATGGATAGCTAAGTGCAACTTAATCCTAAGTTTTATAATTTTTTGTTTATTTATAATGATGCTCTTGGATGTATATTGACCCTATACCCAGTATACTTTTATTTTTTGATGGTGATTGATTAATATATTGATTGTTTACAAGGAATATGGAAGATTCAAAGCAATTAGCTGAATTGAGAACGGAGAAGAGATTCTTTGAGCTTCTACCAAGAGATGTTCTTGTAAGGATAGATGATTAGGAGATCAGATTATTTTACTAAGTGACTCGTATTCTGAGATTATTGATGTTACAGATTGTTCAACCTCTGAGATTTTTAAAGGCAATCAAATATATTTTAAGGGTAGTTTTTATCATGATGTTGGTATCTATTCACTCAAAAATGGAACTACTATTTAGGAATATCCAAACAGGGGCCTGCATTGCCGGCAATGGATATTTCCCAGATTTATTTCAACAGCTGATTGTGATTGAGTCGCATTGATATTGCACCAACGAGTCAAGTAAGGCAAGTCATCCTATACAACACTCAACTTTCCAGTAGCGTACTAGAAGGAAGAAGTTTAAATATCATATTTGTCTCAATTAGGTCATTTTATTTTTGTTTTTAATAATGTAATTATAGTATTTTAAAAGTCTTTTTATATTTAGTGCATTATTGATTAGGAAGATTTGAATATATTTTTTTTTATAATTTTGAATTATTCAAACCTATTACTAGTAGTTGGTCAAAAACGGTATTACTAGTAGTTAGCACATATTTGTTATTGAACGTTCTTCTTTTCAACGCCAGGGTGTCCTGTGGCGTAATCTCGTTCACTCATTAAATTGTTGTCTATTTTATCATTGGTTGACGAGAAAGAGAAAAGATTTCATAAAGCTGTAAATAATTCCCCTATAAAAGATTAATACGAATAAGTCTGTAAAATTACAAATAAACACCAAGAGATTAATTTATTTTTAGCTAATGTAAAGTATCGAAATATTATTTTAATCAACGATCTTGATGGGCTACAAGTGATCATCGGACCACTTGGCAACATTCATCGGTTTGTAATTAAAAATATTATACTATTTCAATAATATCTCTTTAAAATAGCAATACTTTATTATTTAATAATTTAAATCTTATTATTATTTAAAAATCTTCATACATAATTTGAAAGTCATCTTTTAAGATTTACAATGTTTTCAAAAATTCACAACTCAACTAAGGTATCCGAAATTTATATAAGTTTGTTTTCCCAGCAAGAAGATTTGTAAATTAAAAGAGTGCGATAAATAAATGAATCTTCCTTTAAAATCGATAAGCCCTCCTTTCCCACAAAAAGTTTCAATCCTTTCGGGAATCTTAGCAAGAGTTACAGTATTTAGCCGGTAGTTTTAGTTCCCTACAACTTACCCCCTGGATGTGTATGAAACAAAGCTCTTTCATTATGTCTATGATCATTTCAGGCAAAAAGGCACCGGGCAATTACATCGATGTGTATCTCCAACCTCTTATTGCGGAATTGCTTGACCTGTGGAATGTCGGCTTGGAGACATACGATGCTTATGGCAAGACTTTGTTCAACTTGCGTGCAACCTTGATGTGGACGATTAGTGACTTTCCTGGCCTTGGCACATTATCTGGTTGGAATGTGTATACTGAGTCGGCGTGTCCAGCTTGCAATTTTGACTCTAATGCAGTGCGCCTTCCCCACAGCCTAAAGTGGTGCATTATGGGGCATCGGAGGTTTCTCGATAGAAGGCATAAGTTCATATTGCAACGGAATCGTTTTAATGGGAAACCAGAAAAAAGAGGACCACCTCAAACTTTGTCTGGTACAGATATCTTACAGCAACTTGAGCATGTTGACTTCGAGTTTGGAAAAAGCGACGATTCAACACAAACTCGCCCAAAGACGCGCAGGACTTCGGCGCCTCAGCAGTGGAAGAAGATAAGTATTTTATTCACTCTTCCATATCGGAGATCTAATTTACTTCGCCACAGTCTTGATGTAATGCACATTGAAAAGAATGTTTGCGACAATGTGCTGTATACGCTGCTTAACGAACCCGGTAAGACAAAAGATCACCTTCAAGCGAGAAAAGATTTACGCGACATGGGAGTTCGTGAAGACACTTGGCTAGATGAGCATGACAAATTTCAGCCTGCAAAGTTTACCCTCACAAAACCGAACAAGGAAGTCTTCCTCGCGACGTTAAAGAAATTAAAAGTTCCTGATGGGTATTCAAGCAACATTTCTCGATGTGTTGACTTGCAGGCTCGAAAGGTTGCTGGTCTGAAGAGTCATGACTCACATGTTCTTATGCAGCAGTTACTCCCTCTGGCTATAAAGAATGCACTTCCTCCCGATGTTTCCATCGTTTTGGTGGAACTTTATTCTTTCTTTCAGAAGTTGTGTTCTAAGGTTTTAATCGTTGAGGAACTCGATCAGCTGCAGTCCAAAATCATTCTTATGCTTTGTCATTTAGAGATGATCTTTCCTCCATCCTTTTTTACTGTAATGGTTCACCTTACAGTCCACCTCGTTCATGAAACAAAGCTCGCTGGACCAGTACAATATCGTTGGATGTATTTGATTGAAAGGCACTCATTTTAAATATGTGCTTTATTCTCCGTATTTAATGTTTGCTGGTCATCCTTTTCAGTATTTTATATCAATTTTCTCTTTTGTAGTTCGTAAATTCCTTGGGAAATTAAAATCTTACGTAAGGAATAAGGCGTGGCCAGAAGGTTCTATAGTTGAAGGCTATATAGGGGATAAGGTGCTATAATTTTGCTCAAGGTACTTTGATGATCTTGAGATGGCTTTCAACCGCCCACCTTGTGTTGACTATTGTCCTGAACTTACGCCGACATCAGAAGAATTTATCCCTCGTGTTGGTAAACCAGTTGGAGCAACTGAGAACTTCAAACTAACGGCAACTGAGAAGTTGCAAGCACATAGACATGTCTTGATTAATTACACTCAAGTTGAACCTTTCATACGATAAGAATTGTACACTCACATGTTATTCGATCTATATCTTTCGTAACATTTCTCACTTTCATTTCACTATCGCCTTTCCATTATTAATTGCAAGGAATTTAGAAGTCATGTTAAGTGTCAACTCAGGATCCGTACACAGACATCCTCGGAAGTTAATAGCAGGGTCCACAGAGAATTCCCGAGCTGGTTTGCGCGCATAATACTAAATGACCACAACCCACACTCACCAGATTTCAGAGCTCTCGCAATCGGCCCTCTTGATCATGCAAAAAGGTTTACAGCATACAATGTCAATGGTTTTAAGTTTTGCACGGTTTCACGGGATCAAGGATTGCAAACTCAGAATTCGGGTGTTTATGGCACATTTGGGACAAGGAGTTATGCGAGCAGCAGTGATGCCAACATGCAGTTCGGAGGCGTCCCTTACTATGGCAAGCTTCTTGATGTGGTCAAACTTAATTATCAAGGCCGTTTCACTGTGACGCTGTTCAAGTGTTTGTGGGCAAATACCACTACTTCTCGGGGACTGACAACTGACGACTTAGGGATCACATCAGTCAATTTCTCACGGCCGATTCATACTGGTATTTCTCAAGATGATGAGCCGTATATTCTAGCTTCAGAGGCACATCAGGTTTATTATGTCGAGAACGAGAGGCATAGGGATTGGCACATGGTCGTTCATTTAAAGCCACGAGACCTTTACGACATGGGTGAAGGCGATAACATCGCCTACGAGAGTGAGTCATTTCAGCCAGCCGATTTTGAAAACTACTTCCCTGAAGGCGATGACAATTTACCTCTACTGCGGTGAGTTTTTTTAAGTTCATGTCATTTAAATTAAATTTTTTAAATTTAATAATACATCCCTAACAATAATTTTTCTACATAATTTCTGTAGGGATAGCGACGATGAGTGATCAAATTCAAATTATGCTTTTGTCTTTAAAAAAAATTGGAAAAAAAATTTTAAAATAAAATTTAAAAAAAATTAAAAATAAAATAAAATAATATTTGTAGCGGTTATTAAACCGCTACAAAAATAAAAATAACCGCTACTAACTAAAAACCGCTACAAATAGTACGTGGATCCCTATAAATACCCTTACCGCAACTCATTTCAAACATTCCCCAATTTCTTTTCACCTTACCTTTCTTTCATTTTCTCTCATTTACAACTTCTTTTGTATGAGTAGAGGAGCTGAATAATACGATCAAATATGGTAACAAGTTTTTTAATTTTTTTTACAATACTTCTTTCCTTTATATAAAATTTATTCTCACCATTTTTTTTCCAGATGTTTCAGAGCTGTATCTCATTTTCATCTATTTTTCATACACAATTACATTATATTAGACAACATAATAATTCTTTATTACCTACATATCCTTAATAATATTATTAATATAATTTTTATACTAATCCAATTAAATTAAATTTTCTCTTTTAATTTATTAATAAGTTAAACTATTGAATAATAAGCTAATTAAATTAGATAAACTGATAAAAAATAAAATATTTAATTTAATATTAAAAAACAGAAAAAAAATGATCGTATATTTTTTTTAAAAAAAATTTTAAATATTTGTAGCGGTTATTAAACCGCTACTAAAAAACGAGCCTTTTTAAACTCAAATTAAATTTTTTGGCACTAAATTTGAATTTCATGAAATTAGTAGCGGTTTTATAACCGCTACAAATTTCATAAAAATTCAAAATTAGTAGCGGTTTATTAACCGCTACAAAATTAAAAAAAATGTCATTTTTCTTTTCCCGCCTTCGAAATTTTAATTTTTTATATTTGTAGCGGTTATATAACCACTACAAATATCTCTAAAAAAAATTTCGTTCATGAGGATGTTGTAGCGGTTAGGTGGAACCGCTACAAAGGATGTAGCGGTTATTTTTCTTGAGTAGCGGTTTTATATAACCGCTATAAAACCACTTGCAACATACAATTTATTTTCCTTGGTACATTTTTGTTGTTCTGGTTGCTGCTTTGTGTTGCACTTGTGAATTGCTAATATAGAGGGCATTAAGGTTGTCCTTGGCTTAACAAAATTGAATCTATGGGAAGCTTTATTCACTGAAATTCTTGTTGATATTTGCATCAAGTTCTTTGCTGGATTTTCTTGGTACTTGACTTTGCATACTGCAAACATCCAATTGCTAACTGTGGCTGTTCAGGCACAATCTTTCTATGAATTTTTGCAAACCATAGCCAATTTGCTTGTTGTTGCTTTCATTGCTAAAGACTGCATTGTTGTGGTGTAAGGAAATTGAACTTTAATCTATTTCATGCATCAGTTAGAGCCACATAACTCATTGCTGATTGGAATTATACTCTTCAAATCTAGTATGTTATATGTTGCATATGTTCTTGAGAAGATTTAATTTTTCACAACTGAATTGTTCACTAACTCTTGGGCTAAATTGATCTGTGGCTGGAATTTGTAACTATCCATATTTGAGCCCAGAAAATTCTTTGATCTGATTGGTCAATACATTTCAATATTGTGTCTCTAAAACTGTATAAAAGTGTTTTTCCTTTGATCTGATTGGTCTATACGTTTCTAACTAGGTTGGAAGCACTTAAGCAAAAACTCTCTGGGGCTGTCAACAATTCAAACCCTAAAGTTCATACCAATGATGATACCATAAGATAGGGTGATTACTAGGTTATTTGACTACATTAAATATTTGTGTAGTTTGTTGATATATTATATACATTTTCACTTTAATACTTTTGGTTCTTTGTAGTTGTTAACTTACTATCATTTTAGAATTTTGTTTGAATTTGATTTTATTTGTAATTAATTTAATTTCACTTTCAGTTCTTTAACCATTATAGGTCATTAAGGTTGACTCATCGTTAAATTTAAAATTAAAAAAAATTAATTGGAGAGAGAAAATTAAAAAAAAAACTTAGAGACGGATTTATGACAGAAATTCTATCACAAAATTAAATTATTTTTTTAAAAAATATTTCACTTTGCAACGGATTAATTTTTTTTAAACTTTGTGATGGATTAGGGACGACGCTAATCTTGGACAAATTAGAGACGGAAATTCCATTGCTAATCCGTCTTAGAAATTAATAACGGAATTTTTTTTTTATTTTACTACGGATTAGAGACAAAAATTCCGTCGCTAATCCATCTAAAAAATTAGCGACAGAATTTTCGTCATTAATCCGTCTCAAAAATTAGCGACGGAATTTGTCATTAAGAACAGAATTTTCGCCGCTAATCTGTCTCTAAATTTGCGACGGAATTTTAGCAACACCCTTTTTAGAGACGAACCATTTTCTGTCACGAATCTGTCGTTAACATATTAGCGACGGAAATTCCGTCGCTAATATTTTTAGCGACGGAAATTCCATCGCCAATATTTTTAGTGACAGAATTTCCGTCGCTAAATTTCGTCTCTAATACCCTTTGTAGTGCTATAATATGATATACTAATAATCCAAATCTGCCTACAAATAAAACCCTAACACTATAATAATAATAATATCCTAATAATAATAAGAACAACAAAAATAATCCTAATAAAATTCCTAAAATAATAAAATCCTGATAAATTCAAAAAAATCTAAAATCCTAAAAATATCATTATATTGTTCTAGCTAACCAATTTTATTTATTCTGATATGATTTGAAATAAATGATATTCATCCAGTTTAATTTCTTTATCTTCTTAATTAGATAAGGCATACATAATCTAAATAAATCATTATCTTAATTGTAATAGATACGGGATATAAACAGTTCAAAAAGACCAATAACTTTCAAAGGTCTCTCTCTCTCTATATATATAGAGAGAGAGAGAGAACTTCCTAATAACATACGCGAAACCTTGTTTCAAAGTTGGAATTACGCAACAAGATTTTACTTTCCAACCAGGTACGTAAGTTCTTTTGCATTATTATAAGAAATCATACGAATAAACTGCACCAAACTTTAAGTTTAAGAGGCAAGTTGCACCCTTTTTTTTTTTTTTTGAAATGCATCCTGAATTATAAAATATTTTAGTGATGCGATTTGATCCTAAAGTATTAAAAATAGACCAATTTCATTGGAAAAAGTATATGGTTTCCTCTCAAACCCTCCCTTCTTTCACACGGCTGAGAAAATCCAGAGCCCCAATCCATCATCATCCCCTTTAGATTGGAGTGCCGCAGAATTCGTCGGAGTGTGTGGGGGCCGGCGGAGGAGCCGCTGCATATGGACAAAGACGCGGCGGTGAAGATGATCGGGATTGGGATCGGGGAATCAGGCTGGGCATTTTGAAGAAGGAGCCAGGAGTGGGACTGGTGGGACTGGTGCTGTCCGACATAAGCTAGTGGGAACAAAGAAGAGTGCTAAGGCTCGGTGAGAGATGGCGGCGGAAGAATGACCATCGTGTCGTCGTCTTCTTTTATTTTATTTTTGTTGCTCTCCCTAATAATATTATTTTCTTATTCATTCTTTTAATATGTTTAGCAAACAAATTCTTTGGGGGTGCCTTCTATAAAATTATAGAATTTCTATCATACTACATTCTAAAGAGCTAGAGCTTGATGGTGGTGGTGGTATCGATTGTACTCTGAATTTTCTTTGGCAGGAAAAAAGTAGCGAGGGTTTGAGAGGGAAGGATGGCTTTCTTTTATCCTCTCAATAAGAGATGATAGAGTTAGAGAATGGAGTGAGATTGCTCCATTTTTAATGTGCTAAGTGAAAAATTACACCACTAAATATTTTGGGTGCACCTTGACCCTAAACTTTATACTTTTATTTATCGATGATGATTGATTAACATTTTAATAGGTAACCCAGGACTATGAAAGATTCAAAGCAATTAGCTGAATTGAGAAGGGAGAAGAGATTCTTTGAGTTTATACCAAGAGATGTTCTTGACTACCTGTGTGATCACTTATCAATTGCAGATCAATTTCGATTTGCTAGAGTTTGTAAGTCAGCTCACTCTTCAGTTTAAGAACGACCAAACCCTAAAGCACTTAAGGATACTCCATGGCTGATAGGTCTCGATGATAACTCATCATCGCTCTGCGAAACAATATACGATGGCCAAGTCACATGTTATCAGATAGGAAACATACCATTCAAACATGGCGAACCAGACATTCTTGGGTACTACAAAGGATGGTTATATATTCACTATCTTCGCAACGACTTAATCCAACTTGTGAATCTCTTCATCAATGTTCAAGTTGATCTCCCTCCTTTGTCCACCATGGCTATACCTAAATATAAATGTCACTATCTCTATGCTCAAAATTTTGCAGTATCATTATGTAAATCCATGAGGCCTATTATGATTGCAATTGTTGATAAATACGGGGACTTAGCTTTGTGCAAAGATTAATGGAGGCAGCACATGGAAAGCTCATCATGATCATTATCACCAATATGAAGAGTACTACGTTAATGTAACATTTTACCATGAAAAGTTGTATGCTATGAGAAAGAGATTCGCCAGGGTTGACATATTTGAAGTTGACAAAGATGATTTGAGGCTTTTTCCTTTGGGGGTTATAGATTATTCTCAAGTTATTAGTGTTTCATTGTTTCGACCATTACGACAAGCTCATCTAGTGGAGGATGCTAAAGGAAATAATATGGTTCTTGTGATGGAATATCGATATATGTCTGGTACGGTTTTTGAATTTGATATCTTTAAGGTGGTTAGTGATGGGGATGGGTTCATGAGGCTGGATGATATGGGAGACCAGATTTTGTTACTAGGTCACTCGTATTCTGAGATTGTTGACGTTAAAGATTGTTCCACCTCTGATATTTTTAAAGGAAACCAAATATGTTTCAAGGGTAATGGTTATGCTGATGTTGGCATCTATTCAATCAGAGATGGACGAATTATTTGGGAAGTACCGAAGAGGGGCCTACATGGCCAACAATGGATATTTCCCAGATTTATTATGACAGCTGAATGCGGTTGTGAGTCACATTGATATGCATAAGGGGCTGAGTGAGAGAAGCCATCCTAGCTATATAATACTCAACTCATAAGTCGCACCATAGAAGGAAGAAATTTAAAATATCATATTGCTCTCATCTAAGTCATCTAAGTCATTTTTTTTTTTTATACTTTTATTATTAAAAGAGTCATTTTAGATTTTGTCCATCATTGATTAGGAGGATTTTAATTTTTTTTAAACTATTTTGAATTATTCAAATCTATTACTAGTAGTTAGTTGATGTTTGTTATTGAAATTTTCGTTTTAAGCGCACCCCCATTCTAAAGTTAAGGGTGGCCGACTGGCCGGTGGCATATAATTGTATCACTAAAAATAAGTCTGTAAAATTAATGCGAATAAGTATGTTAATTATATCACACAACATAAGGTTTTGGTCCTTGATATGAATATTAAGTGTGTAAAACAAAAGCGCAAGCAAGTTTTAACTTAAGGGTCAGGCGGTGGCAATTAAAGGGGGAGAAGTGGGAGATTTTTAAGAGAACTATTTTAAAGGAGGGGATAGGAGTTACAAAGAAGTGTTAATATCATGTGAGAGAGTATATCTAAAAAGGTTTAGAAGGTTGCTAAAACAATTTTGGGAGAATCAAAAGGTTTTGGTCGGCAAGATAAGGAGATTTGATGGTAGGATGAGACTGTTCAAGAGAAAATCAAATATAAGAAAGATTGTTTTAAGGCCATACACTTGTGTAATAATGTTGAAAATTAGGAAATGTATCGTTTGGCTAAAAAGGAGATTAATAAGAAGGCAGTGAGTGAAGCTTGTAATAAAGCATATGAGGAGTTTTTTGAAGAGTTAGGGACAAAGGTAGGAGAATGCAAGATTTACAAGATTGCAAAGAACAATGAGAGAAAATCGAGAGACTTGGACTAAGTGAGGTGTCTAAAGGACAAATAAGGCAAAGTTTTGGTTACTGACGGAGATATTAAGAATAGGTGGGAAGCTTATTTTTTATAAGTTGTTCAATGATGAAGGGCGAGAGTCGCCTTGTGACTGGGAAGATTTGACAACTTGAGAAGGTGATCTCAATTTGTTATTTTACCGCAGGATTCTAGTTGGTGAGGTTAAGGAATCTCTTCAGAAAATGAAAAATGATAAAGCTATTGGACTTGACGGTATTCCTATTGAAGTTTGGAAATGTTTGGGTGAAAAAGATGTGTTGTGGCTCATAAAATTATTTAATGAGATTTTACATTTCAAGAAAATGCCGCATGAGTAGAGAAAAAATACTTTGATCCCTATTTATAAGAATAAAGGGGATATCCAGAATTGTGCAAACTACAAAGAAATTAGCTTATGAGTCATACAATAAAATTGTGGGAAAATGTGATTAAATACAGGTTGAGGTTGAAGACTGATATTGCTGAAAACCAATTTGGATTCATGTTAGAAAGGTCTACAACAGAAGTGATTTATTTATTAAGGTGGCTAATGGAAAAGCATAGGAGTAAAGGAAAAGATTTGCATATAGTTTTCATTAATTTGGAAAAAACCTATGATCGTGTACCAAGAAATGTACTTGAAAAGCCTTGGAAAAGAAAGGGGTGTGGGTTGCATATATCAAAGCCATTCAGAATATATATGTGGGGGTTACAATCAATGTTAGAATGCTTGAAGATGTTAAAAAGGACTTTCTTATAAGGATTGGCCTACATCATGGATCAGCTTTGATCCCTTATTTATTTAATTTAGTGGTAGATGTTCTACCTGAGCCTATAAAAGAGGAGATCCCTAAATACATGCTTTTTATGAATGATATAGTTCTGTTGTTGGCTGAATCCAATGAGAAAATTAATTCTAAACTTGAGATATAGAGACAGACTTTGGAATTAAAGGGCTTTCGTCTGAGTAAAAGCAAAACTAAATATATGCATTGCAGTTATTCTAAGAGACAAGGTCGAAGTGAAGTGGAAGTTAAATTTGGGAGACAAGTCATTCCACAAGTGACAAAATTTAGATATTTGGGATCAATTATACAACAAAATGATGAAATTGATGGAGATGTCAATCACATAATTCAAGCTGGATAGTATAAATAGAGAAAAGCTATTAGAGTTATTTGTGATCAAAAAGTACCTACTAAGGTAAAAGGGAAGCTTTATGACACTGCTATAAGATCAGCAATACTATATGGTAGTGAGTGTTGGGCTTAACATGAACTTAAAATGGGGGTAGCCGAGATGAGGATGTTGAGATGGATATGTGGTCATATAAGAAAAAACAAGATTAATAATACTCATATACGTGAACGAGTTGGAGTGGCCTCATAATACTCCTTGGGTCATTGTATACATAGAATTATACCAATATAAAAATGAAATAATCTGACTATGATCGTTTTTTAATTTTCTTTGAAGATTTGAATATAGTGTTTCTTAATACACTGGATTGAGTTTTCTTTAGAATAATAATATAACTCAAAATCAATTTCATATTTTATGCCTGTGGTAGGCTAAGAACTTCAAAGCTCAAACTTTATAATAAATACCCAGGTCAAAAAAAAATTTATAATACATACACATACAAAACAGATAAACATAGTTAGTCTAATGAAAGTGGTTATTTCGTCGTAACTTGTTGAACTAACTTTTAAATTCTCATTAAGAAATGTGCCCACATTTAATTTTGGGAAAATAACTGTCAGGTCCCAAGAAAACAAAATATTATCAGAAAAGTCCCAGGAAAATCTGAAATATCTGAAAAGTCCCTAGGGACTTTTCTGATATTATTTTTCAAAGTCAAATGACCCACATGCCCCTCTTCTATTATCTCTCTCTCTCATTTGTTTTGCGTTCTTGGTCTCAGATGGGATTTTTTTTTTCCAGCTCCATGCGTTCTCTCTCTACAGAAATGGTGGTGATGGTGAAGGCCAAAGCTTTGAGGTGATGAAATATTTGTGGGATGAGATGTAAGATAGAAGGAAGAAGAAGATGGAAGGAAGGTGGTGGAATTTTTTTGATCTCAAGCTTCTGCCATTTTTAAAGAAGGAAGGGATGAAGGTGATGATGATGATGAATAGTCCAACCCATCCCTCTTTTTCAACCTCATTGTGCTTTGAAAATGATAATATGGAAAAAAAACAACTTGTTGTTAATTCGTGCAGTGGAGGTTGTTAATATAACAGTAGTAGTTGTTAATACGAAAAACGGGGTTGGACGCCGTGGTGCTCTGTTTTTGGGAGAGGAAACAGAGGAAGTGGTGTGTTTGAGGTGGTGGGGTGCTATGAAAATGATGATATGGAAAAAAAACAAATTGTTGTTAATTCGTGCAGTGGAGGTTTTAATATAACAATAGTAGTTATTAATACAAAAAACAGGGTTGGACGCCGTGGTGCTCTGTTTTTGGGAGAGGAAACAGAGGAAGTGGTGTGTTTGAGGTGGTGGGGTGCTATGAAAATGATGATATGGAAAAAAAATAAATTGTTAATTCGTGCAGTGGAGGTTGTTAATATAACAGTAGTAGTTGTTAATACGGAAAACGGGGTTGGACGCCATGGTGCTCTGTTTTTGGGAGAGGAAACAGAGGAAGTGGTGTGTTTGAGGTGGTGGGGTGCTATGAAAATGATGATATGGAAAAAAATAAATTGTTGTTAATTCGTTCAGTGGAGGTTGTTAATATAACAGTAGTAGTTGTTAATACGGAAAACGGGGTTGGACGCCGTGGTGCTCTGTTTTTGGGAGAGGAAACAGAGGAAGTGGTGTGTTTGAGGTGGTGGGGTGCTATGAAAATGATGATATGGAAAAAAAATAAGTTGTTGTTAATTCATGCAGTGGAGGTTGTTAATACAGCAAATGAGGTTGAGTGTTAGTGGGTGCTCTGTTTTTGGGGAATATAACAGAGGAAGTGCTCTGTAAATTGCTCAATTGGTCATATTTAATGTAAGGCAATATAGTGTCAGAGAGAAAGTCATTTGAGGTTGTGAAAACAACTCAAAAGGTTGTTAATACACGCTTTATGAGTTATAAAATAGCTCAATTTGTCATACTTAATTTGAGGAACAATAGTGTCAGATAGAAAGGTGTTGAAGGTTGAGAAACAAACCGAACAGGTTGTTATTACACGCTATACGAGTTGTAAATAGCTCAATTTGTCATACTTAATTTGAGGAACAATAGTGTCAGATAAAAAGGTGTTGGAGGTTGAGAAACGAACCGAACAGGTTGTTAATACACGCTATACGAGTTGTAAATAGCTCAATTTGTCATGCTTAACATGAGGAAACATAGTGTCAGCGAGAAACGTGTGGGACGTTGTGAAACGAACTCAAAAGGTTGTTAATACACGCTTTATGAGTTGTAAATACACGGTTTATGCATTGTAAAAAAGTGATCTCGGTTTTGTTTCGCTGTGGCATACTGAAAGCTAACACAATCAGAAGAGGCCATTTTTTACATCATTTTGCTTTTGTTTCGCTATGACAAAGCAAAAGCAACTGGCCAAACCGTCAAGTTGTTCCATATTAACAACTACTACTGTTATATTAACAACCTCCACTGCACGAATTAACAACAATTTATTTTTTTTCCATATCATCATTTTCATAGCACCCCACCACCTCAAACACACCACTTCCTCTGTTTCCTCTCCCAAAAACAGAGCACCACGGCGTCCAATCCCGTTTTCCGTATTAACAACTACTACTGTTATATTAACAAACTCCACTACACGAATTAACAACAATTTATTTTTTTTCCATATCATCATTTTCATAGCACCCCTCCACCTCAAACACACCACTTCCTCTGTTTCCTCTCCCAAAAACAGAGCACCACGGCGTCCAACCCTGTTTTCTGTATTAACAATTACTACTATTATATTAACAACCTCCACTGCACGAATTAACAACAATTTATTTTTTTTCCATATCATCATTTTCATAGCACCCCACCACCTCAAACACACCACTTCCTCTGTTTCCTCTCCCAAAAACAGAGCACCACGGCGTCCAACCCCGTTTTCCGTATTAACAACAACTACTGTTATATTAACAACCTCCACTGCATGAATTAACAACAATTTATTTTTTTCCATATTAGCATTTTCAAAGCACAATGAGGTTGAAAAAGAGGGATGGGTTGGACTATTCATCATCATCATCACCTTCATCCCTTCCTTCTTTAAAAATGGCGGAAGCTTGAGATCAAAAAAATTCCACCACCCTCCTTCCATCTTCTTCTTCCTTCTATCTTACATCCCATCCCACAAATCTTTCACCACCTCAAAGCTTTGGCCTTCACCATCACCACCATTTCTGTAGAGAGAGAACGCATGGAGCTGGAAAAAAAATCCCATCTGAGAGCAAAAACGCAGAACAAATGAGAGAGAGATAATAGAAGAGGGGCATGTGGGTCATTTGACTTTGAAAAATAATATCAGAAAGGGACTTTTCAGATATTTCAGATTTTCCTGGGACTTTTCTGACAATATTTTGCTTCCTTGGGACCTGACAGTGATTTTCCCTTTAATTTTTGATAGTCTCTTGAATTGACTCATTCACAAGAGTTATCAAACAATTTGATCTCCAATCATCTTTGTAAATAGAAAAAAAATTATACTAGTATAAAAATAAGACATGCCTTCTACATACATATAAGATATAATGATCATAACCAAATCCGTGCAACTAAAAGAACAATAAAACAAAAAAAAAAAAACAAAACGGGGCAGGAACTGAATTAATCTGCTTTAAAAACAGCTATAGATAATTAAAAACAGATAAACATAGTTAGTCTAATGAAAGTGGTTATTTCGTCGTAACTTGTTGAACTAACTTTTAAATTCTCATTAAGAAATGTGCCCAAATTTAATTTTTGGTAGTCTCTTGAATTGACACATTCACAAGAGTTATCAAACAATTTGATCTCCAATCATCTTTGTAAATAGAAAAAAAAAAATTATACTAGTATAAAAATAAGACATTCCTTCTACATACATATAAGATATAATGATCATAACCAAATCCGTGCAACTAAAAGAACAATAAAACAAAACAAAACAAAACAAAACGGGGCAGGAACTGAATTAATCTGCTTTAAAAACAGCTATAGATAATTACATTTTAACTGTTATTACCAATTATTCCTCAACGATAATTGTCTCTCCTATCCAATTTCCATTACTGAAGTTGCAACTTCCACACCTTAATCTCCTTAAAAAAAGAAACAAAGAGCTGTATATATAAAAAGACAAGAGCCTCCCATTAACTCTCATCAATATATTTTACACAAAAAAAGAAGGAAAGTTAAATACAGAGAAATTAAAAGTGATTCTTAGTTTTTGCTTCATCAGAGGAATTGTTGAGAGATATGTCATTGGTACAGAGAAATAATGTTGTTGTTCTGTTGATTATTACTCTGACGATCATGATGAAGATGGCGATAATGGCAGATGGAGCAGTGTACAAGGTTGGAGGTTTCCCTGGTTGGACATCCATTGGCAATGTAGACTACAAGAATTGGGCTGCTTCTAACAACTTTCAAGTTGGTGACACCATCAGTAAGTTCCCTAAATCTATAATAAGTCCTATTCTTCATAAAAGGTTTAAGGGTCATTTTTGTCAGGGAAGTGTCTGCTAATAAACCGTAGGTATTTAGAAGTATTGTTTTGGCTTAATATCGCTCCCAAAATGTTAAAAATGGAGAAATAATGCCATAACTGTTAAAAAATAGTAACAGTGTTAGTTTTTAAATAGTTAGGGTGACATTATTCCTTTTTAACACCTCCTGAGAGATATGGGGCTAAAAGAAATTTTCAAATACCCATGGCTCCTTTGCAAATCCTTCCATTTTCAAGATAAAAATGACCTTTAACCCTCCGTAAAATAGATGTAATTCATCATCTCAAACACCAGATGCATTGCACATGAAACTCACATCTACTTTTAAGTTTTGTTTATTTGAAGGGAAAAAAACTCCAGTATAATTAAGTTCATATATCTGACGTATTATTATTTTTTAATTAAATTAGGACATGTGAATTTTTCCTTGTACATCATTGACTCTTATTATTCACACTTTAACTTAAATTTAAGGGTTAATACTATTATTAATATTTATAATTTGATCAAATTTTAGTTTTAGTCCCCCTATATAGTTTCAGATTATTGATTTTAGTCTTTATAGTTTCATAAAGATTTGGCTTGAGATTAACGATTGGCCTTATACTTTTAACGAGTTTCGGTTTTGGTCCCTATAATCAAACTCAAACCAAGTCTTTTATAAAACCATAGGGACCAAAACTAAGATTTGAAACTATAACTATTAGAATCAAAATTCGGTCAAACTATATATAAGGGTCAATAATGATATTAACCCCTATTTTTAAACACTAATTAAATTAAAGGGTTAAGATGCAATTTTACTAACAAAGTTTTTTGCGAAAGGCGTCTGGCACAAATAAGTTTTGGAACAGGGAAAAATACTAATAAATAATTTAAAATTGTGTAAATTCACCAAAACAGTTAAATTTGACTAAACGGCCATTAAAATATAAGAGAGAGAAACCCTAAAGGTATTTGGTGAAATTTAACAGTTTTTGGCGAATTTGCATCATTTTAAATTGTTTATTGGTATTTTTACTCCTTTCAAAATTTATTTGTGCCAGACACTCCTAAGGAAAAACTTTGTTGATAAAATTACACCTTAAACCTAAATTAAACTACAAGAGAGATTGTTGGTATATATGAATTAGAAGATGAAGAACTAATGAAACTGACATATATGTGGAACTTTGTGTGAGCAGTTTTTGAGTACAATGCTCAGTACCACAATGTGATGAAAGTGCCATATAAGATGTACAAGTCATGCAATGTTTCAGAAGGGACTCCTTTAGAAACCTTCAACACAGGAAATGACTCCATCATGCTCAATGGTTATGGCCACAACTGGTTCATTTGTGGCTTCCCAGGGCACTGCCAAAATGGTCTCAAGGTTGATGTCAATGTCATTAGGGTTTCCGCAACAAAACCTCCAACTCCATCAAGAAGTGATGATGATGATGACCAGTGTCCTAATTGCCCTAACAAAGCCTCACCTTTCATGGCATCTTTTGGTCTTATAGGACTGGCCATCTTATTCCTTGCTCTTGCTGGTTTCTAGCCTCAAGCTTCAGTGCTTTACAACAATATGGCTCTTTATAAGGATATGGCTTTTTCAGCTTTAAAATAAAACTATATATTCGTTTACTTTGTTGCACAGAGTTTAAAACCCAAAATAAGGGAAATTAGGGGGAAAACCCATATTGAAAATTTTATTGGTGGTAAAGAGTTGTTAATTTTTTACACCTAGTAAATACTAATACTTATTAAATTTTGTAATTAGTACTCTATCTAAGTTTGATGTAGGTCCTCTTTCCCAATAAAATTTGGGTTAAGAGGCATTTTTTTCCCAGAAGTTTTCAACCAGGGGCAATTTTGCCCCGGAAGTAAAAAAATGGAGCAATTTTGTCCTGGCCATTATCCGAGTAAATTTTGACCATTACTTGACCAAATATGCTGAGTTAGTAGTCCACATGTCATCTACATCACTTTTATTAATGTGCAAATTTGCCTCAGAAGTTTTAAATATAACTTTGAAAAAAGATAAAGTAAATGACATATGGACTTTGTGCGCAAATTTACACCTTAACAAGAATGACGTGGATGACATATAAATTATCAGCTTAACATATTTGATTAACTAATAGTTAAAATTAACTGGAACAATGGTTAGGGTAAAATTGCCCCCAAAAAATTTTCGGAGCAAAATTCCCCTTAGCCCATAAAATTTTTAATGAGTACTTTTCCCCAATTCATAGTTTTCACAGCTTGTGAGTAGTGTAATTTTATGCAGATTTGGAGCTGAATTTTGATGAATATGTATGCTACTTCTTGCTGCACGTAAATTAATCATCAAGATATATGTATAATGAATCAGAGTCCAAAAGCAAGAGGGGAGAAACTAAACAAAGACGATATATATATTCAAGATGACAAATGCCAATAAGTTGGTTGTTAACAAATCTTATAACAAGGATAGGATGTAATATAGGTCCATTTCCCTTTTAAAATTTACATCAAAATTAAGGAACTCAACTGTGCCTTTTTCAACTAATTCTTTCGTCACTTTGGACCTAATTGGCTTTTGAGGGTAGGGCCCCCAAAAAAAAATATTCATTGACATTCATACATAAGAATATTTTTGTTTTAAAAACAAGAAATACTATTTATAAAAGTGTGATGTGATATATTGTTTATATTTTATATTAAGTAATGATCAGAGTTTAAAAGTATGGTTGATGATCACGTAATAAATTGTACCGTTAAAGAGTCATTATCATGGATAATATAAATTAAGGCGCCTTTAGAATTGCATAGCTCTTCTATTGGTGTTTTTTTTTTTTTTTATTCACAAATATTCCCATCCGAAACTCAAAACCTCATGCTTAAAGTGCTAAATTCTTTGAACCAACACCTGTGAGTATGGTTTGGACAACAATGATCATAAGTTACTAGTACTACCCAGCTAATATTAACGTGAATAGCAAGTGTTCTTTTAATAATAAGTTGGAAGTTCAACGGCAGCCCCTATGTCCAAATTGGGAGAAATCCACCTTTTATTACGAGTGCTAATTTAAATATTAAAAATAACTAAATATCTTGGGTGGACGGAGAAGAATTCTTATTGGTCGAATTCGCTGAAACAAAATTTTTGAATTCTTATCCGGTGACGTTGCGACTAAAAAATTCTCCCCGCGGAATCGAGGACCATGACCATGAACGCCAATCAGATGATCGACGACTATTTTCGCTGATCTGTCCGTATTCGCTGTTTAATTGCTTCGTCTTGGAAAGTAATGGCGATTGTGACGGTGGCGGAGGTGGAGCCACGTCCTTAAATATTTATTATTCTCTCGACGCCGTCGACATTACTTGTATTTTCCCCCTCCAATATCCTTCTTCCTCTTCTTACTTTGGCTTTAATTGATTTGATTGACTGACTTTCTGTGCTGTTTCGACCTTCCTGTGTAGATCCTAAACTATCATGACGGGCGCCGTACGGTTTACTTCCAGCCGAAACTTCGATGCCAAGATCACTCCGATTGTCGTCACTTCAGCTTTCATGGCCGCCACCGGTGGCCTCATGTTCGGCTACGACATCGGCGTTTCAGGTGCATATCTTCAATTTCCTTTCTCTTCCACTTACTCCTCCACCTTCCGTCTCTTTTTTGAACGGAAATCGTGATCGAAAACGAGTTTATCGATTTTGGAGATGTTGATGGCAATTTCAAGTCATAATCCTCGAAAATTCTGGAAACCAAGGCATGGACTGTGTTACCTTCTACTAAAACTTCACCCAATATTTTTTTTTTTTGACCCGAATTTCACCCAAAATTTAAAGTCTCCCTCATTTGTATATTGAGTCGTGATATTTTATGTGTGGCTCTTGGAAAATACATATTTACCCCTGTGCATATAAGAAATGAACTCATCGGAATTGTAGGTATTTCTTTCCGTGATAAGATATTAGGAGGAAACACTGTTTTGAGGCTGTAGGTCTAGATTTTTTCTCAGTTTTAAGATAAGACATGGTTTTTATGTTTATTAATTATTTTTTAATTTATTTTTATTGATACTTTCTTAATAATAATTAAATAAGAGAATTAAAAAAAATAATTAAAGTGTTTTAAAAAATATATGTTATATTAATTAACTTATTAATTTAATTAAATTATATAAATATGTCTTATATTAAATAATAAAAGAAGAGAGTATTATTTTGTATAAACACAGTCGGGTGTCTAACCCAACATTTAGCATGAATTTAAAATATAAATTCCAGAGAAGTATCATTTTCCCAGGAAAAAAAGAAAAGAAAATGGGTTGTGTGATGGGCTCATGGGATTAACTGAACCAGGGGGACTGATATTCATGAGGCCATTCTTGAAGAAGTTCTTCCCGGGGGACAACGGAACGCAAAGTGATAATTACTGCCAAAACGACGACTGGGGGAGCCAACTGTTCACGTCGTGTTCATACCTGGCAGGGATGGCAGCAACAGTGGTCGCAGCTTATACGACAAGGAAATTTGGGAGAAGGATGAGCATGCTCTTAGCTGGCATCCTCTCCCTTTGTGGAACTGCGGTTGGTGCAGCTGCTCAAAACCTTCTCATGCTCATCATTGCAAGACTTTTGTTTGGTTGTGGTCTTGGCTTTGGTAACCAGGTTAGTCCCAATATGACCTTTTGATTTCATTGCTTTTTTTCCCCACTTTTTGTCTAGCTTCACTGTTGCACCTATCACAAGGATGAAAGTGGAACTCATTACAACATTTTACTTAATATAAGATATATTTTACGATTTGATTCGAAACTCTCCTCTTCCCTTCTTTTCTCTTTTTTAAACCATTAGACGGTCCATATATGAATGGTTCATATATTATCTTTTATAAAATTATTATTAAAATATTAAATTATAAAAATAAAAATAACTAATTAAATACAAATTACTGAATTTTGATATGAATAATTCAACACTACAATAAATTAAAGAAAATTAAAAACAATAATATTTTGTATAAAACTAAAGCTGGATCATTCAAATGTTGATCTTATTGTTAGAAAAAAAATAAGGTAAGAGGATGGGACAAAAAAATAAGGGGTCCAGAACTACTAGAAATTTTGATTCTTCCTCGTTTTAAAAATGAGATCAAAAATTTTTGTCTCACTTATTATTATGTTTCCTGATAATACTGCTCCCTCTTGTCCTTCTCCACTACCACCCCCTCATTTGTCGTTGTCGTTATCCCCACCTGCCATTACCATTGCTGCACCATTGTTATTTTCGCCGCTGCCACCACAACCATTGCCATTGGACTATCCTCTGTGAGATATATTATGATGAGGCACCGCAATGACTCTTAATTATTATTTATATAAAGATTATATTAAGGGTAAAATAGACTTTGTGTGATATATTAATTTTAAATAATTATTAAAAAAATAACTTATTGCACCTTGTTTAAAAATCAAACTAAACACCAGTTCTCTCATTAATATTGTATTGTATTATTATTTTATTGCATTGTATTGCACTGCATGATGTAATGTAATTGAACTAAACGGGCCATATATTTTATATTTAGCGCCAAAATTAACTTTCTAAATATATCTTATATTAAGGACCGGAGGGAGTTCTATTTATTAAGGGCAAGGGTGAAAATTTAGTAATAAACAATTTTATCATGAGCACCCATGAGAATTAACTATTTTCAAGTACAAAAGTAGACATAAACAATTTATTTGGGAGCTGATATAGCAACGCGGTTAAAGAGACTTAACTTCCATTACTTTTTATCCCATAGGTCCCACCAGTCTTGTAATTGTCTTTGTAAGTAACGGAAATTTATTTTTATCACACAGTTTTGTTTATTTGTACTTGTAACCAAATATTGAATTAGACAAGCTTCCCCATGAAAGTTGAAACTATATCCAGTTGATAAATTGGTAGTGTATTTATACCTTTGATTTCATCATCTCACCACTGATCATCTGTTCTTTTTTATTTCCCCTTAAATAATATATATAGGCAGTGCCAGTGTTCCTTTCCGAAATTGCCCCCACAAGAGTACGTGGGGCAACGAACCTGCTGTTTCAGCTCAATGTCACCATTGGCATTCTCTTCGCCAACCTTGTCAACTACGGCAGCAGCAAGTAAGTCCTCTGTTTTGATTCTTGTTCTCAACGATTTTCAACGCGAAATAAGTGATTTTGAAGAACCTAGCGAGTACATATGGGGTTAATGAATATATGTATAATTTTGAACAGGATAAATTGGGGATGGAGGGTATCACTGGGAATGGCAGGAGTACCGGCAGTGCTGCTGACGGCGGCGGCATTGGTGGTGGTGGAGACTCCAAACAGTCTGATACAGAGAGGACACATTGAAGAAGGAAAAGAGGTTCTGAGAAAGATCAGAGGTACAGACAACATTGAGGCTGAGTTCATGGAGTTGCTTGAGGCAAGCCAGGTGGCTAATCAGGTCAAACACCCTTTCACCAACCTCGTCATTCGCCGGAACCGGCCTCGACTTATCATCGCCGTTGCTCTTCAGGTCTATTTCTTCTTCTTCTTCATTCCATTGTATGTTTCATTTTCAAAATGAAATAGATTCTGGCAATCTGGCACTTCATGTTATCCATGCATGAACCATCCCAAGATTCATATTGTGATCTTATTAATAGTATGAATGTACAGATCTTACAAACACTTGAGAGGAAAACAACATTCGGGTTTTCTTACCTTAATCGTTTAATTTTTCCGTATCTGCAAAATTTACTGATAAAATATATATTCCTAGAGCAGATCTTCCAGCAATTTACGGGCATCAACTCCATCATGTTCTATGCTCCACTCCTCTTCAAGACACTAGGCTTCAAAAACGACGCTCCCCTCTACTCGGCTGTGATCACCGGCGCCGTCAACGTTCTATCCACCTTGATCTCCATCTACGCCATCGACAAGGTCGGCCGCCGCATGCTCCTCCTTGAAGCCGGCGTCCAAATGTTCCTCTCGCTAGTAGTCATCGCCGTCATCCTCGGAATCAACGCCAGGGACCAGCCGGCTGACCTGTCCAAAGGCCTGGCCATCTTCGTGATGGTGATGGGGTGCACCTTCGTCTCCTCCTTCGCGTGGTCGTGGGGTCCACTGGCGTGGGCCATACCCCCGGAGATCTTCATGTTGGGGACTCGATCTGCAGGCCAAAGCGTCACCGTTTTCACCAACTTCCTCTTCACATTTGGGATTGCAGAGTCTTTTCTGCCAATGCTGTGTCATTTGAGGTATGGAATCTTCTTGTTCTTCGCTATGTGGGTGTTGATCATGACGTTGTTTATGATGGTGCTTTTGCCGGAGACCATGAACGTGCCTATTGAGGACATGACGGACAGGGTTTGGAAGCAACATAAAGTGTGGAAGAGATTTGTAGAATAAAAAAGATGATGATGTTGATAATGGGTTGGACAAAATGTGGAGTTTGTTGAAGAAAATGCATGGAAATGGATCAAGTAAAGTATGAAAAGTGAACCTTTTGAGTTTTGACTATAGCTCCATTCCGTATAGAGACACTGAACTCCACGTACTCTTGAAAATTGTATAGTGGAATATGTAAAGACTTTGTATTATACTAAGGTTTTTGTAGAGTTTTCAAAGGACTTTGATATTTCATATTCATAGCATGTACATTGTGGATTCAATTGTTCCCTTGAAGTTTTTTTTTTTTTTTTTCAGAAGTTGTGGGTATGAAAATTTTCTTGAATCAATTTTACATTAAAAATTTTGAAGTTGAAATAAAGTCGCTCTAACCGTTGAAAACTAATGCTGAACGCTAAAACCAAATGCTAACCTAACATTTTTAACAGTTAGAGGCGGTGTTACTCCCTTTTTAACTCTTTTGAAACAAAAGTGACAAAAAAAACCTTTGAAATACTTACAGCACTTAACCAATTAAATCTATCTCAAGAATATTTGATAAAATTAATAAAAAAAAGTGTTCATGGCAGACTCAAATTTCTGTTGCAGGTGAAGTACAGCAGCAGCACATCAATATATATCACACATAATATAACAACAACTAAACTAATTAACTGCAAGGTGGATAATGATCATAACTATTTAGCTAAAAAACAATAAAACAAAAAAGAGAGAGGGACAATGCTTTTAAAGAAATATTGGTATAATGATAATGGCAGTTAACTATTATTAGCTTATTACAGATCATCCATTCCTTAACCGTAATTTTATCTCATTTTTCCCTTTTCCATTAATGAAGTTGTAACTTCCAAAACACTAAATTAATTCTCCATAATCAAAGTGACATATAAAAAGGGAAGAGCCTCCTTAACTCTCTCAAACCAAAGGAGAAGGAAATTAATCTTAATTGCTTCAAAAGAGAGCTTAGAGACAGACATGTCTTTTGTACAGAGAAATGTTGTTGTGTTGGTGACAATGATGATGATGATGAAGATGATGTGTGAAGGAGCAGTGTATAAGGTTGGAGACTCTGCTGGTTGGACAACCCTTGGCAAAGTAGACTACAAGAATTGGGCTTCTTCCAAGAACATCATTGTTGGTGATACCATTAGTAAGTCCTATAAATCCCAATTGCTCAATTTTGTTTTGTTCATTTCCGATTTTAATATAGCATGTTAGAAACAGCCTTTTACATGTAACAATATGGGGGGAAAAAAAATTGGCCATGGTGATTATTTATTTATTTTTCAAATTACATCATGAAGGGTAGTTTGTTTTAGCCTTTTTTTTCATGAAAAATAACTTTTTTTGGGTTGGGGGGGTGTAATGCTTTTGAGAAATGTTAGGGTATAAATTTAAACGCATAAAAATCATCAAAATATTTTTTAAAAAAAACGAGAAGATTAGAAGAATCAAATTTCCAATTACTTTTGAAAAGTTACCCTAAATTTGGATTAGTTTATTTTAAGTAGCTTTTGAAAATAATTAGTTGCAGTAGATAAAAGATAATGTTAGATGAAAAAAATAAATATACACACAGAAACATCTCAAAATCTAAAAAATACTGAACAATAAACCATTTTTTTAAGGATTGTAACCAAACACAACAAGTTCCATTTTCATAAAATCTCTGAAATTTCTAAAAAAACCACTTGTTTTTAAGCCTAAACAAAGAGAGCAAACAGGGGTTCAGACATATTAAAGAAATCCAGATATGAATTAAAAGAGGAAGAACTACTGAAACTGATATGTGGGAATTTGTGTGAGCAGTTTTTGAGTACAATCCTGAGTACCACAATGTGATGAGAGTGACAAATGAGATGTACAAGTCATGCAATGTCTCAGAAGGGACTCCATTAGAAACCTTCAACACAGGAAATGATTCCATCAAAATCAACACTTATGGCCACCACTACTTCATTTGTGGCATTCCAGGACACTGCCAAGAAGGTCTCAAGATTGATGTCAATGTCATCAGGGTTTCTGCAACAAAACCTCCAACCCCTTCAAGGGATGACACGTGTCCTTGCCCCAACAAGGCTGCCCCTTTCATGGCATCTTTTGGTCTTATAGGATTGGCCATGTCATTCCTTGCTCTTCCTGCTTTCTAGCCTCCCTATTAATAAGTGCCAATAAAATAGATAACTATATGATCCAATCAATTCTATATCTAAAAATTGTATGATTTTGTTAATAAATATTAGTCTAGTTGATAAGGACTTGACTCAAAATCTACAAGATCATAAGTTCGAATTTCATTGCCGATGTAAGAACCTTATTAGCAAGCAATCTACAAATATTTCTATTTGAACTCTTTGAGCCCTGAGGGGTGTCATAACTCTGACGAGTCCCAAGACCTGACTCACCTAAAGTTTTTCTTAAGAAAAAAAAAAAAAAACTTGTATGATCACAAGCAATAAATGAATAGTATCCTATCTATGGAGTCCACATTTGGCATCTTTCCTACCCTGGGATGTTGAGAAGATTTCACTTTTCATGTAATATTATAATAATAATTAAAAAAAAAACGTGGGAGAGGGCAAACTGTCGGCAAGGAAAGAAGAAAAGAAAAGAAAAGAAAGAGAAAAAAAATACGTGGGGCCCGCTGGAAGAAAAAAATGTGAGGGTGTATTATTAATACCCTTTCATTTCATCAGTTTCGTTAGGCTTCACGAGCAGGTGAGCGGAGCGAACGTAATATTAACAGGTAAGGTTCTGAATTTAGCAGATAATTTTGATACTTAAGATCACGTTTTCTTAACAAACTTCCTTCATAAAAGTTGTTCTACGTATTTTGATCTTCGTATTGATAGTAATATTATATTGATTAACGAGAAATTTGGGGTTAGGATTTTGGGAGAATTTGAGTTTTTACAAAAGATGGTTATAGATATGTAGAGAATAATTAATAGTTGATTTTAATCGGTTTAGATTTACCATTTGGTTATTGTATGATTTTATAATTAATTTCTTCTTAAATAAATAAGAAATTATGTTTTAGGAACGTTTTTAACCGATTAAATTTGGATTAAACAATTTATTTGAGTTATTGGAAGTATTATTGAAATTTTAATCGGTTTAGTTTTGCAGATTTTGAGTTATGTGAAATTATAAATTATGATTTGATATTATAGTTAGAAAATTATAGTTATTAAATATTTTATTGAGTAAAATAGAGTTAAGAAATTTTAGAAATTTTGATTTAAAAGGAATTTGAGGAATATGTAAATTATTGTTATTTTTAAGAAAATTGAGTTAATTATGGGGATTATTATTTGCTATTTTGTAATAGTTAGCAATTATTATAAATTATATTAACATGTAAATATATATATATTTATTGTAGAGTGAATTTGATTTTGGCTTGTTGGAGTTAAATTCTCAAGTTTAGGTGTCAAGAACTTGAGGTAACCACTTTCCAATTTATCATGTATGCTTGTTGAAATGATTATATACGTATGTTGGTATTTTTAACTGTTATAAATATGTTATAGTAATTTATATATGAAAAATGTACAATGATAGTATTAATCATGTTTTTAGTAATTTTTAGTTAAGTGGGCGTGAATGATTTATTTGAATGATTGATGAGGTATTGCATTAAATATGAAATATAAATAAATTATTGATATTGAAGATTGTGATGTTGAGATGTTGGGTGTGGTGTTGTGATTGAGGAGGTTTGATTCTTTTATACCACGTGGTATAGCCACCACCGTGTGCACAGTGGATGGTTTTGGCATTCAGGACCCTTGGTATCACCCTTTCCTTTGGCCGGGTTAAGGGTCAGCTTAAGGGTAGGTGACACCTTTCCATTTTCGACGGAAAGGAAATCCATGATCTGATATGAGTTCTGTAGCTTTTGGCCGGGTTACACCTCATTATTGGAGAGCTTGGTGCAGTCTTGTCAAAAAGATTAATCCTATTATATGTTATAGCTCATGGATTTTGTCAGCGGTTAAGGAGGTTATAAGGATGGTTGAGGGAGTTTTATGCATATTGAATGGTTTTCTTGAAATAATAATGTTTTGGGAAGATTAAACTTTATGTGATATGAATATATATTTTGCCCGCTTAATTATATTATAATCATTCCCTGCATATTTGTTAAAGTGGAATTGTGGTTACTGAGTCTGTGTGACTCACCCTATCAATATTTTAAATTTTTCAGGCGAGAGTTCAGGTGGTGTTACCAAGGGGAAGGCAAACGAGACTTGATTTGATATCAATCGTATGTTTCGTTTGGTTACATGAGCATAATGTATATTGCCAAACTTAAGGGTTTTTTTTGGTTTTATGTTGCATATGTTGAATACTACGCTGCATACTGGGGTTTGTACTGTGGACGGAATCACCTAATATGTTGTATTATGTAATATTTAATGTTTTACTTGGTTTGGAAATTAATTATATGGTAATTAAGAGGGGTCATTACATTTCACATATTGGCAAGCATTTCTCATGTGCCCTAAGTTTGTTTTTATTTAATATTTTTATTAAATAATAAAAATATTGGATTGGGTAACTAACCTTTTTTTATCAAGGTGAGGGACTGTTTGTGCTTCTTATTTTGATGAAAAAATAGATTATTCCCTCAAATTTTCGTTTCCTTAGAGGGGTGTGCAAAGTTGCACAACACTTCCTTTATTAACAACAAAAACAAATCGAAGTAATATTACAATGTTTCTACAATTTACACTTTCCCTAAATTTGGGGAGGGAAATTATCAAAGCCCCTTGTTATACTTCTGAATTATTCTCTATTGAGGCCTTCCTCAACAGTTGAACTTGCCAACTCAACATAGCTAGTCAAATAACGGTCAAACTTAATCTAAATAACGATGTAAAATTGTTACAATTTGAAAAACTTCTAAGACGACATCGCTTGTCTAAAAACTTCAAGGACAATATTTTTCTTGCGTGACAGCTTTTAAGACAAAATTTGACCTTAACTAATCATTTAAATACCCTTTATGGAAAAAAACAAATAGCCCCCATTTTCACCGGCTCACCACCAATAACAAAGTCTACTGTGCTAAGGCTATGACCCCTCTAGTCGCCAAAATAATTGTAACAATCGAACTAACAAAGCACTTCAATATATATATGTAGGATTAATATCACTTTTGGTCTTTAAAATTTTAATTAATTTTGATTTTGGTCGCTCAAGTTTGAAATAAGTGATTTTAGTCCTTCAAATTTGCTCCATTTATAACAGTTGGTCTCTAAAATTTGAAAAGGACTTGGAGCTGCATTTAACGGTGTCAATTTTGCCTACCTGGCGATCACTCTGTTAGTTGCTTATGTGGCAAGCTAATTGGGAAATATGACCTGATAAAAATATATTACTGATGTGACAAAAATTCACTGATGCTATGTCAGATTGATAGGCACATCATCAAGATCTGATTCGTTTATTGCTTGTGAACTGTGAAATTGGATGGGAGAAGAAATCGTGTCCGTGCGTTACTTAGGAACATTAATTTTGGTGGAAGAGTATTATATAATATATAGATATCTAGAAATTCTATATGTCTTTTACTAGGTAATATAACGCGGACCGGAAACCAACCAACCGGCCTGTAGACCAGTCCAATCCGGTGACTCGGTCCAGTCCGAATTTTTTATTTTTATTTTTTTAAAAAAAGCAACTTTTTTTTTTTATTTTTCTTTTAGAATTTCATAGTATAAGCCTAAAATCTTCAATTTCTCATCGATTTGGTCCCGGTTTAGCTCCGGTCTGACCCACTAACCCTTGACCAAGTACCTCGGCCGATTTAGTGACCGGTCCGGGTTTAATTACCTTGATCTTTTACGCAGGGCTTATAAATTTTGAAGGAAGAATTCATAATTTATCGCACTGTTTTAATTTACAAATCTTCTTGCTTGGAAGACAAACTCATTGATGAATTTCGGATGCCTTAGTTGTGAATTTTTGAAAATTTTGTGAAGTTGAATTTTAAGTTATGTGTGAAGATTTTGAAATAATAATAAGATTTAAATTATTAAATAATACAGTATTGCTACTGTAAAAAGATATTATTAGAAAGTATAATATTTTTAATTACAAACCATGTTGCCAAATGGTTCGATAATCACTGGTAGCCCAACAAGATCGTTGATTAAAATAAATATTTTGATATTTTTACGCTAGGTTAAAAATAATATCAACCTCTTGGCGTTTATTTATCATTTTACAGACTTAATACTATTAATTTTTTATAAAGTAATTATTTACAATTATATAAAACCTTTTCACTTACTTTCTCGTCAAACCAATAATGATAAAAGAGACAACTATTTAATGAATGAAAGAGATCACGCCGCCCCTTACCTTACTTTAGAGTGAGTTTGCGCGTAAAACACAAAAAGGTTCAAAAACAAATACGAACTAACTACTAGTAATAGGTTTGAATAATTCAAAATATCTAAAAAAAATATTCAAATCTTCCTAATCCATAATCAATAGTGAACTAGATACAAAACGACTTTTTCAAACACTAAAATTACATTAAAAAACAAGAAAAAAAATAAAATAACCTAATTGAGGCAAATATGATATTTAAAATCTTCTTCCTAGGACGCCACTTGAAAGTTGAGGATCGGCCCTTGGTGCATATCAATGTGACTCACAATCGCATTCAGTTGTTGTAATGAATCTGGGAAATATCCATTGTCTGCATTGCATGCCCTTATTTGGATATTCCCAAATAGTAGTTCCATATTTGAGCGAATAGATACCAACATCATGATAAAAACCACCTTTGAAACATATTTGGTTGCCTTCAAAAACATCAGAGGTTGAACAATCTTTAACATCAATAATCTCAGAATACGAGTCACCTAGTAATATAATCTGATCTCCCAAATCATTCATCCTCACGAACTCATCCCCATCATGTTCCACCTTAAATACCTCAAATTCAAAAACCTTACCAAACATACGTTGATATTCCATCACAATAAACATATTATCTCCTTTCGAATCCTCCACTAGGTATGCTTGTCGTATTGAGTTCAATAATGAAAGATTAATGATATCTTCATATTCTATAACTCCTATAGGAAAAAGCCCCAAATCATCAGACCCAACTTTAAATATGTCAACTGTGTGAAATTCCTGCTTTCTCATAGCATACAACTTTTCATGGTAAAATGTTACATTAACATAGTACCTTTCATCTGGGCGATGATGTTCATGAGCTTTCCATGTGCTGCCTCCATTAGTCTTGCACAAAGCTAAGTCCCCATATTGATCAACAATTGCAATCATAAGAGGCCTCATTGATTTACATAATGATAATGCAAAAGCTTGGGCATAGAGAAAGCGACATTTAAATTTAGGTATAGCCATGGTGGACAAAGGGGGGAGATCAACTTGAACATTGATGAATAGATTCACAAGGTGGATTAAGTCGTTGCGAGAATAGTGAACATAAAACCATCCTTTAGAGTATCCAAGAATGTTTGGTTCAGAATATTTGAATGGTCTTGTTCCTATCTGATAACATGTGACTTGGTCATCATATATTGTTTCGTAGAGCGATGATGTGTTGTCAGTGAGACCAATCAGCCATGGAGTGTCTTCAAGTGCTTTCGGGTTCGGTCGTTCGTAAACCGAAGAGTGAGTTGACTTACAAACCCTAGCAAATCGAAATTGATCTTTAATTGATAAGGTATCACACATGGTCTCAAGAACATCTCTTGGTACAAGCTCAAAGAATCTCTTCTCCCTTCTCAATTCAGCTAATTGCCTTGAATCTTCCATGTTCCTGGAATAACAATCAATATATGAATCAATCAATCACCATTAAATAAAGGTACAAAGTTTAGGGTTTATGTGCATCTAACACCTGATCATTATCAACAAATAAAAGTATAAAATTTAGTACTCCCTCTAGTCCTAATTATAAGATAAAATTGATTTTTTTTGGAAAAATTAAGGAAACTAATTAAATTACTTTAGAGTATTTATATTCTTATTTTTTTTTCTTTAAACTAATTAGTTTAACTAATAAATTAATATATAATCTAAGGATACATAACATATATTATGATTAAGTAATTTATTTAGCTTCATTAATCTTCCAAAAAAAATCAATTTTATCTTATATTTAATCAACTTGTAGTTGAGAAAGGAGTGAGGGTTTGAGAGAAAAGGAATTTTTTTTAACAGCGTTAGGGGGGGTCTGTTAAGTTCAGCCGTTTAGGTTGAAATTGCTTATTTTTAATATTCTAGAACAGAATTGCACCAATGAAAAAAAATATATATTTTAGGCAGCTAGATGTATCTTGAAAATTTTTTGAGGGTGCAGGGGTTACCTTAAACCTAAAATTTATAATTCAGGTAAAAAAAAATTATAATGAACTCAATTACTCAAATATTTACAAGGACAGTTTATGTGTAAGACTTCTTATAATAATGTAAAAGAACTTACGTACCTGTTGCGAAGTAAAATCTTGTTGAGTAGTTCCGACTTCGAAACAATGTTTGGTGTATGTTGCTAGGCATTTTTGTGTCTATATATAGAGAGAAACCTTTTAAAATTATTGGTGTTTTTGATTGGTTGATATCTCTAATCACCATTAAGATAATGATTTATTTAGATGATATATGCCTTATCTAATTAAAAAGATAAAATAATTAAACTGGATAATTGTCACTTATTTCAAATCTTATCAGAATAAATAAAACTTGGTTAGCTTAAACAATAGATTCTATCAAAAAAAAACAATACAATGATCTTTAAATTCGAAAAGCCCAATAGTTTTAAAATGTTTCATTCTAGTTTGTCCTAATTTATATATTTATTTTATTTATTGATTTTCACATGAGATAACTCTAAATATTAATATATTATTTCCAGTTCGATAATTTTAGGTATAAAATATCTGCTCATTTGTTTAAACCTTTTTTAATAAAAATTACTTTAAATAAATTTTAGTATATCTATTTTGATTTTTATTAAATAATCATAATCTTTAAAAAAAATATTTTAAATTGTGTTGAGTAGATGCTTTAAGTCGATGCATGCTTCCATGTTGATTAGATATATAACTTTTTTGTCAAAAAAAATACTTTTGAGAAATTTTAGGTTTGTTTAAACTTTTAAAATAATTAGAATCTAAAAATGATAAGATATTTTAAACGATTCTCTTTTTTTTCCTTTTTGTTTCACCTTTTGATCTTTTTAACTACTTTAAATAAACCGAAATAATAGGACGCGTGTGATGGAATCAAATAAAATATTATAAAAATTGGAAATCGCTATTAAAAAAAAATCTTCTGAAATTACAAGTCAACAGCCCCCGACCACATTATTCTGTCTAGGCCTACGGCATATATTGAAGAAGAAGAACCCTAAATCTTAAATCCTAAACCAACACATCAAGAAATAATCGGAAGGAAACCATTCCTTTTTATTCTACCAACTTCAGCCATCTGTGATGAATCTTCTTCCCCCCTTCCCTAGTTGATAATATACAAAATTTTTTAGGGCATGCTTTCTGCAATCTCCCTAGAAAATAACTGGACTAATTATTGGGAATTACTACAACTAATTCTAACACGACCAACAAAAACTATAAGAAAATGAGCTTCAAGCAAAAAGGGAAGCTCAGAGACTACTTTGAAGGGAATTCTGAGTTGTATCAGTCATATATTTGAGCATAAGCCAGAAAACCATTAAGCAAAAGACTCTCAGCATCTGCATCCCCTGTCATCTTGTTGCAGAATCCTGCAATATGGAGAAGGAGAGGGAGGATAATATAGCCAATTTACCTCAGGCAGTATCTAGATCCTTGTCAAATATGTAAGTGTGCGCGAGCGCGCTGTGTATATGCTACAAACCATCGAATATAAATAAACGAGAACTCACTTGAATCAAACAGATGTAAGGTGAGTAAACCATCATAAAGACAAAGTGCTACTTGATTGGAGCTGTATTGTGTTTACATTTTTGGTGTCCTGCCAACATATCAATTACAAAGTAAGAAAAGATAAAGAAGAATTCATTTTCTGCTGTTCTAATACAATCAAAATTAAATAGTTAGTAAGATTACCTCCATCAACAGATCTTTTCTGGTTATTAAACCAAGAACACGAGACGGTCGCGGAACAACAAATAAATGCCTCAAACCTAGTTGGCGGAAAAGATTGTAGACCTGTGTCATCAACAACAATTAATGACTATACAACAACAAAAAATAATGGAGAATGAAACAAGTCTTTGAAGGATAAATATCACACACCTTTGTCAAAGACATGTCTTCGGGTACAATATATGGTGAGGGGTTCAAAAATGGGGCAAGGTCTATGTACATTTCTAAGTCATCTGAACTTAGATGTATATCATCGATACAGATTCCTTTACTAGAAACAGGCTTAGTGAATTCATCAGAATGGTGCCTGAAAAGTATGATGAGCCATCAGAATAGAATAGAGAAGAAGACCGAATTAAAAATGTTCATCAAGCGTTACCTTATAGGGTTGGCCATGCCTCTGGTATCACCAGGTATAGGAATATGCTGGAAATCAACCTTTGACTGTAGAATTACCAATAGATGACTGCACCCAAAAATAGGCATAGCAACTTTAGAATTCGCGGGCAAAAAAAAAACAAGAAACAAAAAAAATGGGGACTTTAGAATTCAATCAAATCAAGCTCTTCAATTGAACGCCCAACCAAATACACTAATAAGACACAATAGAAGAAAATCATATAACCTCCGATGCACTAATCCAATAACAAGTGATTCTCCATTTCTTGTGTGATCAATGACCTGAGTATTGTAAATTATAAAACACAATTTAAACGTTGAAGGAATTAAAAATTAAAAGAAGGTATCATGACAATGGCTATACATACAGGAAAACCATTGTGATCATTGCTCCGCAGAATGGAAACTACATCTGCAACCTTGACAACACGAGGGAAAGAAACCACCTTTGACAAAAATAGCTAATCATAAGATCATTTGCCAGAGGAATCTTTAAAATGCAAAGCATTTGAAACATAAATCAATGGGAGCAAATACTATGGCAAAGACTATACTCTCACTTCCTTTCTGTGGGGAGAGAGGTGTCTCCACTAACCCTTCTCTCCATTCCCACTCCACTTAATGTCTTAATCATTGAATCATGTTTTAATGGATGAGATTTAATGTTATGTATTAAATAGTATTATAATATTAAATATAATAAAAATCTACAATTATAATAGTTACATAGCATTAAATCTCACCCATTAAAACATGATCCAATGGTTGAGACATTAAATGGAGAGGGGAGTTAGTGAAAAGACTCCTTTCCCCTTTCTGTGTGCCTTCTTTACACCAAAAACCCACCAACAACCCAGATTCCTCATATTCTGAGGATGATTTATCACCTAAATTCTTTACCTTGCCCAGATTTAAAAGATGGATGAATGGATGTATGCATGCATGCATGTAACCTCATTTTCCTAAGCAATGCATATTTGAAAGGAGCTGGGATGACCAGTAGCTTGCTTCCTTTAAATTTGGCTGGCACAAACATGTTTTCTGTGTTCCTAATGGTTTGATTGCTGGTAACTTTCACTGTGCAACATAAATTACTAGACCAAAGAAAAAGGATTTGCAGTTCAAATAGCCATTTACCCTTCCGCTCCCACAGGCCTCCTTTGCTGTCATATTCCGCATCTCATATTTAGGCCTTGATTCCAGCAATGGAATTCCCTTAAGTCGTGCCTGCTCTTCATAGAATCCCTCATTAAAAGCATCACCGACAGCCTGTAGAGGAAAATACTTAGCGCATTTTAAAGTGGTTCTTTGTTGACAGAGGAGTTCAAGAAATATATACCTTGGATATAAGGAGAACAAGCATAATAAGAGGTAACAGCTTTAAGTTATTTGTTATTTCAACCATAATGACACAGAAAGACACTGTCATTCGCATTGAACCTCCAAGAAAAGATGCAGCTCCCAATAAAGCATACCTGAAGACAAGAAAAGCAATGCACAGGTGTTGCAAATTTTTCTTAATAGAAAAATCAAGTCCTACACAAAAATATATACCAGTAGAATACTATTTAAATGAAGTCCATAAAAGAGCATATTCATTTGAGTACAATCTAGTTCATACCAAAGATTATGGAAGAATGAAATAATTAGCTGTTTAACCACTCTTACATAAACAAAACCAACTCATTAAATAAATTCTTAATACTTGAAGATCTGTTGTCAAGGTCCTAACCCCCCCCCCCCCTTCAAAAAAAAAGTAGTAGTAATAATAATAATAAAAGCAGCACTCTATGGCTGCATAAAAGTGTCAACTTGATGCTACAAATGCCAATTGTTACTCAACAGAAAAGAGTGATCCCTGACGATTGGGATAAAAGCTACTCCGCTGGAAACATGTTATGTACTTGATAAGGGAATATATATTAGTTAGTTAATTTGGTGCAAATCTCCTATTCAAAATTATTCAAAAAAAATGACCACCATCTCAATCCCTGATCTCATAGATAACGGTATAAAATGGGCAACAGAAAAGCATCCATCGAACAATCTCAACATCTTCAATTAAGGAACTAATTGCAGCTGGGAATATTACATCCATCTCATATTTTCACCTAGAGACAAATATATAAACAGCGCAACCCCATTAGCAGTCAAGAGGGAAGCAAAGAATATATGATTGTCAAATATAAAGACAAATAATCCAAATACCCAGGAGACCAACAAACATACACACCCTAATACGCTTGGTTTTATCAGCCAGATCTTCAGAAAGAGAATACATCTTTCTTAGACACCAGAATAAAGGAGTCTATAAATGTAATCTTGCATGCATGTCTTTTTTATCATGATTTTAAAAAAAAGAAATTAGTAAACACTTACGTTCCCTCTTCAATGTTGAGCTTTCCATAATATTTTACAACAAACATGCCAACAAGACGTCCATATGTTGATCCTATCATGATTCCAGGAACAAATTGACCAGCTGGAACTGCTGTACCAAATGTTACAACTGCTAGAGTATAAAACATTACCTGCCACATGTAAGAGAAAATAATCAATATAGGAGCAATTAAAGAGTAAAAGGTGCTGACTCCGTCCCTTTAGTGAACAAGATGATAGATTATTAAGTGGCTATACATATATTCAGATTAGAAATGTCAATATTCACTATACACCAAAAAGAAAAAACCTTTTCCAACAGGCTTATAAACTAGAAGCATGGACATTCAGACATAACATTAACTTGAACAAGACAAACTGGCAAAATCTCTAGCGTGTTTATATAATCCAAATCCAAAATATTGCAATTATAGCTTCACGTCTGATATCTAGAACATGGACACTGCTCCTCTTTCAAAGTTCCCAAACTTCATAACTTGTAAAATATTAAAAGAGAAGGAACAGACAGAAAAATTTTAGTTGAAAGATCTATTCTTGAAAAACATATTTAAAGCAAAAAAAAAAAACATAAAGAATCAGATACAAGACAGACATTTCTCTTGTAATATACAAAAGCAGGAGAACAAAATGTCCCATGTATGAGAAGTCCAAAGCAATAAGTGAAGAATGCAGTACCAAAAAGGTCAATAAACTTTGGGGACTGTACTCATGTATTGTTTTCGCACTAAACAAATTCCTTATGGCGTCATCCTGAAACAAATGAGAAGTAACTTAATGTGTCAAAAGAGCTAGAAAACAAAAATAAGCAAAGACTTCCAGTGGTTCTTTCAAAACCTGTGTATTGAAGAAGATTGTGGCAAGATCATTGTATTCCTTGTCTTTGCTACAAAAGAACTGCAAAGGGCAAAACATCACAACTCAATCTCCAAGGCTTCAAGCACAATTTCAATCAACTTTAGAAATAAGATAGCATTTGCAAAAATATTCTCTCTGATGGAAATCAGTTGTATTATTTCCAATAACTAAGGATTAGTCAGTACAACCCCCTTCAATGAGGTATGGAAGAGGAAAATATGGCAAAAATGACTAACAAATCCTAGTTACAGCACTGGAAATAGGAAAACGGTAACAGTAAGCAAGGAAAGAAGGACTTCCCTGACGTTAGAGAGGTCAGAGGCTCTCCCAAATCATCCAATCACTGGTTGCCTATGTCACCTAGGGCACACAATCCTAGAAAACTAACTCTGACCACCCTCCTCGGAATTAGAGGGCTGTAGGCCATCCCCAGGGCCCAATTCCTGCTGCTGAGTGTTATGTTCAGGAGTGGGCTCCTTCCTCTTGCATACTCAGCCCACTTTAATGTTGGGCCCATCACTCTCTCGTTAATAATACTTCCTCCGGTCCTTAATATAAGACATATTTAGAGAGTTGATCTTAATCCTAAATATAAGATATAGTTTTCATTTCAATATTGATAAAGACCAAGGTAGTATGGGCTGCCAAAGTTCTACATTGAGTAGTATAGGCTATTTGATGGAATACTTAAGTGCCTTGGCTCTCCCACTTCAATAGCTAGTTTTTGGGGTGTTGTTCTCCAAGGTGCTTGGTGCCTATCAGTTGATATCAGAGCCGGTAGCTGGAGGACCAGAGAGGGCTACCTACGGAGGGTTCTGACCGGAGGGGCTGACCAGCAAGTGGCTGAGTGAAGTGCCATAGAGTGGAGCCGCCGAGACATCGGCTTTCCGGGGAGGGTGTATTGATAAAGATCAAGATAGTATTGGCTGTCAAAGTTCTACATCGAGTAGTATGGGCTACTTGATGGAGTACTTAAATGTCTTGGCTCTCCCACCTCAACAGCTAGTTTTTGGGGTATTGTTCTTCAAGGTGCTTGAGTGCCTATCAAATCTTTTCCTAATTTACCCCTATTGATACTACCTCAATAATAACCAAGGAGGAGAGGAAATGAGGGAATTAAGAAAGATAACTAGGATGTTTTAGAAAATATGTCATATTAACTAACATAACTTACTTTTTTAATCGAACCAAATTAAGTAAATATGTCTTATATTAAGGACCCAAGGAGTAGTTTGTAAAAATGAATTTTTGCATATTTGACATCCTAATAAATCCAGCATAAATATTTCACACGAAGTTCTGGACTTTTGGTTACATTATTTTCAATAGCTCAACCTAGAATATTTAAAGCTATAGGAGAGCAAAGCTTTTGGCATAGAATTAAGCCGTTAAAATAAGTTGTGAACCCTTTCTGCCCCATTCTCATGATAAAATTAAAATTATAACTCAAGGCAAGGGTTAATTTATTATGTGAGTAGGAGTTTTAGATTTAAACCTAATCCTGAGCTGACATCTGACAGCTTAAACCTTTAGAATAGTTGGTTTCTCTTTCCCAGTTTAGTTTTAGATTCAGAGTTTCACAAGTGCTTTAGTGTTGAATTCATCTTTCCCAGTTTAAACTGTCATCAAACTTTCTTTTTTATTCAAAAAAGATTTACTATCAAAGAGAGAAAAAGGTGTGGAAACAGAGGATAATATATCCTCCTGAAAGAATGAAACACATGCAAACAGCAAAAGAATCAAAGAACAGACAAGAAACACATCAACAAAGCAAAGTTGATCCTGTTTTTGTCTAATAAAAAATAGGAATATATGGATTGTGGCTAAACATAATTACAAACTCAACATAAACGCTGGTTCAAACAATGTCATTAAAAGAATAAAGAACCTCAAAGAAACATATAGAAAGACATGCAGTCTTACATTTACATAATTCCCATACATTCCAGGTGGTCGAGGACATTCAATAGTAGAATCAGAATGAGGATCAGATTCAGGGCACGGACTACATTTTCTTAGGAGTGGCAAACCAAATGAAATAACCGAAGTTAACAAGGAGACAAGGCATGCTTCGATGATCTGTAAGACGGGAAGATATGAAGAGGACAAAACAGGCAAATGTGAGGGGAAAATTACATCCTGCAGATTAAACATTACTTACCGTACAATAAACTCTGCATTTCAGTTCTTATGTTCTTTTTCCCTACCTTTCTTTTTCTCCTAGTTTAATTCAAGTAAGGAGGTTCTAGGGAATGGATCAAAATCAACACCATACCTTGACTCGGCCCCCTTTCTTGTGCAGATGATTTCGACGCCAAGAAGACACATAAAGAGTAAGCTGATTAAACAAGGCTCCTGCAGATTATTTTTCTCAACCAGGTTAATGATAAGCAACTGAAATCACCATACAAATTAAGTTCAGAACAAAGGTAATAATACCTACCTAGAAGTCCTCCAATAACCCCAATAATAGCCATTGGCAGTAACTCAGCAAAGGAATAATCCTCTTGACCACTGAAAGTAAAACCAGCCAAGAAGGGTGAAATAAGAAGTGAAATTTTAGCACCTAATTGGCAGTAAGAGAATTAAAACTAAAAGCTCGTATATTAACCCTGATATATCCCATATGATGAATCCACCCGAGCCAAAATGTCCACACTTTCCACTCTTACACCACCCCATTGCAGTACGCACTACAACAGCCACAGCAGCAGAAGTGAAGAAGACACGCCACATCAATTGACTTCTCCACCTTCAAGTGCAACAAAAAAAAAAAAAATAAAGTACAAAATTAGATTCTTGCACAGGTGAGCGTACATATTCAGTAGCTTCTGCCAAATAAATATGTATGTGTGTAACAAGATATTGAAATATGTATGTTATACCAGTGCCAATGGATCTTTCCTCAATTCTCATATATGTGCATTAACAAGTTATAACTATCAAAAAGACATATAAGCTATCTTCAAAACACATACTTCTAAATAAAGAGAATCACGTAACCTAGAATAAAAATCATCCTTACCATGATGTTACCTCTTCCAATGCAAACAAAACACCACCAACTGGAGCTCTAAATGCGGCAGCTACTCCAGCCGCACACCCACAGGTTACCTGTTCAAGATGTCAATCACATTGGAAATGAGCACCTCCTTTGTGCTTTCAGGATTAATAAGAGACGGTGTCCCCCATGGAATTCTAGATTAAAAGGACAATTAATTTACAAGATCTCGCTGATCCCGATCACTTTTGAATACTTGAAACCACCTAGAATTTAGATGATACTTGGTAGATCCACCCTGCCCAATACATGACATCAAAATGTTATTTTCACACTTTTCACGCAGACAAACGTGTCTACAACAAAGAGCATACAAAGCCCAACTTCTGAAGCTAAAATCAATCGGGACGCTAATAACAAAACAACACTGAGAACCTAGGAATACAGGCTTACTTGTCCAAGCAAAGAAGCAATACAAGCACCAGTATGCACAAGAGGGCCTTCTTTACCTAAAGCAAGGCCACCTCCAACTGAACCAATGCTTCCAAATATCTGTTAGCCACTAGAGGAATCTTGAAATTAATAGCAAAAACATTTATCTAAATATTATTAACCAAAAAGGAAAAGCACAATGCAAATCATCACACCTTTCCAATCAAGGTTCTGAGAAGAAGGATGCCATGAATATCAACTCCTGCTCATAAACGAGAATCAGAACTCCCAACATATGAGCGAGACTGTTAGACAAGCAAATGAAACACATGGAGAGACACTTGTAATGTTCATCTTACCATTTAAGTAACCCTTAATTTCAGGTATACCGGATCCAGCTGCTGCTGGAGCAAATTGTGTGATAATATATACAGAGGAATAGACCAAAACCAAGTTGATCAGGACATATACAAGAAAGCCCGCGATATAGGATTTCTGAATTATATGAAATGTCAGTGAAAACTTCCAGCCAGCGAAGTTTTCAACAGAAATGTTGATGAAAACAGCAGCAATTCCAGTACCTGAAAAACATTGGGTGAAATACATACATCAGAAATAAAATTTTAACATATATGAGAAAGCTAGAGACATATAAGGTCCATGTCTAAGCTTTATGCCTATGTCTCATCCCCCGCCCTCAATGAAAGTCAATCTCTCCAAGATACAAGTGCTTGCTACCCATAAAGGTCTGAATATGGTTGATAAAAAAGAAGCATTATAAAATTATATATAAAAACAACGAAGCAACTAGCTGATGGACCATTGACAAGAAATTATCAAACCCTGTAAATTAAATCTTTCTCCACGTCAAATTTCTTATGCACATGCCAGCCATGGATTTTATCAACATTTCTGCTAATTAACTTGGATTATCTATGGCACTTAAATAATAATAATAACAGCTACCTAATCACTAAACGCTTAGTGCATAAAATAGGAAGGGGTGAAAAAGAAAATAAACATGAAAAAACGATTTAGTGCTTGTTTGAAATAACGATTAGAGCCTTCAAAAGCAGCTTTTCAATCGTAATTTATGGTATACGAGATAAGTATGTGAGAAGAGTTTTATCTCGATTTACGTGAATAAGCACTTTTGGGGATCCAAATGTGATCCCAAACAAGCACTTAGATATTTTAAATGCCATCACATCTTCATTAAAATAATACTCCCTCCAGTCCGTTTTATAAGCAACTTTTATCCTTACTGCGCAAAACGAACTAGCAGTTAAGATTAGTTAAAAATAATAAATGTGTCAAAAATACCATGTTTCTTTTAAATATACCCCTATTTATGTAATGAGAATAGGAGAGAGGATGAGTAACAAATATGAGAGAGTATGAATATAAAATATGAGAGAGAATGTGCAATAAATAATTAAATGAAAGAGAATTAGTAGTGAGTGGAGGACAATTAATATAAAGATATATATTTGATAGGGGTAGAAAAAGAAAAAGTAGTTTAAATCTTGAGATATAAGGAGAAAGTTGCTTATAAAAAGGACGAATCTTAAAAGGAGAAAGTTGCTTATAAAAAGGACCGGAGAGGATAATAATTTTAAAAAATAGAATCAATTAAAAATAGTTACAGACGCATGATAGTCAAATTGAAAAGGAAAAAACAAGGATCTCTCCAGCCACATACCAAACGAGCTATTAATCGTTAAACCATTGCAATTCACGATCAGTGCCCCAAAATTGAAACAACCAGAATATATATACACTTCAAGGTTGAGATAGAAACTCCAAAGGCAAGAAGAAGAACGTACCAATGCCTATGAGCAAAGCAAAGAACCATTTCACCACCAACAAATAGCCCACATACAGCTTCCCTCTTAGCGCCTATCAATATGCAAGTGCAGAAAAATAATCATTCAATTAGCAGGAAAAAAAACATGCACCAACAAAACCAAGCATAATGGAACTAGAATGAAACAGAAACCGAAATAGGAATAGCAAGAAATATGGTAGATAATCAGGGAAACCTGTTCTTCCCGATAAGCATAATTCTCTATGACTTCATAGTCAAGGCTCTCGACGCCGCTTCCATCACTACTCTTCAACAATCCATCGATGCCTTCCGAGTCCTGGGGTTCCTCCGATTCCGAGTTCGGAATTCGCGACCAAACTAGCTTCGCAGTTTCAATACCGTTCTGGAAATGATTGGCCATCGTCGTCATCAGTCACAATCAAACCGCCGACCAAAGATCACGACCTATAAACCCAAAACCCGCACACCATAATCCTAATTTATTGAAATCGGAGAAACAGTTAACACAGAAAGGCCAGAAGAACACAGAGAGAGTCAAAAGTAGCTTCAGTATCGTGAAGCGACGACACTTGGTGTGCTATTTCATCGTTTTCCTCTATGACTGTGGCACTTCCATGTTTTGAATTTCAGCAAACTACGCGTAAACGGTGGACGGTGGAAGTTCGTTTGGCGTTATAATTCCATAGCGGATGCGGAAGAACGAGTTTACAATTGGGATTTTCCAGTTTGTTGTGTGCCATAAACATAGAAGTCAAATCCAGGTAGTATTCACGATCAACGGCTATAGTGAGCTCTATTCATATTGCGCGCATTTATTTATTTATTTGTTTATTTTGCCCCAAATGAAATGACACGGCATTTTGCTTGACCGAGTCTTCCCACGGCATTTGACCCAGATGGGTTATATGGGCCCAGAAAGCTTACGTTCATCTGTGGACTAATTAAAAATTTTAATTTTTTATGAAACTAATTTTAAAATTTACGAAAGCAAATAAAATTAGTTTGTATTTCTTTAAGCTTCTTTCAAATTTTTTTATGGGTATTTCTTTTTAATTATATTTTTTAGGAGGCATTCATTTGGAATTTTTCCTTCCAAATTATTCTTTCATATTTTATTTAAGTAACAATTTTATGAGTAACATTTCAGAAAATATATTTTTTGGTCATCTTAAAAATATTTCATATATTGAACCGATAAAACAATAAAACATCTTAATAAATACTCATCCAACTCTTAATGTAAGCCATAGCCGAAAAGGCAAATATATTATATTTGATACCAAATAGGAATCCATATTCAATATTCAATGGGTGGGAAGTGGGGGCCCAAATTGAAAGTTACTTTTAGAACGGGGAGCAAGAATCTAATTTAGCATTTTTTTTTTTAAATAATTACAAGAATTGTTTATTCTGACCCAAAAAAAAAAAAAGAACTGTTTATTTGTCTCATCTGTACTTTTTGTTTTTTTGATCAAAATGTCTCGTATGTACTTTACTGGGTCTATTTCTTAGATGTACAAGAAAGACACTTGACGTTATTTTATGAGAAAATTCTAAAAAACTATACTCAAAATATAAAAAGGATAAATCAGTATATTGAAAATGAGAAAAGATAAATCAGGTAGGTGTCAGAAAAAGTGAGGAATCTGTCTTTTTGAAATTTCGGCCAAATTATGAAAATGCCCTTCAGCCCTCATTCGCAATAACAACATAGGAGTTGTTAATGGCGAATCATGAGTTGTTAATGGCGAGGTAAGTGTTGTTATTGGCCCTGAAACTTGTTAAGTGTTGAAAGAAGAAATTGGAGTTGTTAATATCGAATCCGGAGTTGTTAATGGTGAGATAGGTGTTGTTATTGGTCCTAAAACTTCTAAAGTGTGAAAGAAGAAATTGGAGTTGTTAATATCGAATCCGGAATTGTTAATGACGAAATATGTGTTGTTATTGGCCCTGAAACTTCTAAAGTGTGAAAGAAGAAATTGGAGTTGTTAATGTCGAATCCGGTGTTGTTAATTAAAAGATAGGTGTTGTTATTGGTCCTGAAATTTGTTAATTGTAAAAGAAGAATTGCAGTTGTTAATACCGAATCCGAAGTTGTTAATTACGATGATCATGTTGTTATTCTGAAGTGGGCATGAAGTGCTAAAGGGCATTTTCGTAATTTGGCCAAAATTTCAAAAGGACATATTCCTCCTTTTTCTGACACCCGCCTAATTCGTCTTTTCTCATTTTCGATGTACTAATTTGCCCTTTTTATATTTTGAGTGTAGTTTTTTAGAATTTTTCCTTATTTTATTGTATCCCATATTCCCACATGACACCAAATATTTTTTTCAGGCTTTTTTTAGTATGAGGTTTTGAGTATAAGTCTTTCATAAAAAAAATATTACGTTTTTTTTAGCCAAAAAAAATAGTAAAAAAATATTACGTGATAATTTGCACCATGAGCTCTTGTATTAAGGGTTAGTATGATAATGATGGATATAGTATGAGCTATGGAAAAAACTAGGCGGCGTATAAAAGTGAGATACAATGACCTTGAGAGACCATTGTGCTTGTACCACCATAACTATTATCAAAAAAAAAAAACAAAATGGAAGTGGCACCATAACCACTAAAAGAAAAGACAAAATTGAATCAGAATGCACTAAATGAAAAAAAAAAAAAATGTTTTTGATCTTTATCAGTGGAACTATCAAGAATTAACAATCTTGATAAATTTTTAATGAAAAACATTTACCACTCTAGTTAATTTTTTTTGGCCAAACACTCAAGTTAAATAGTCATGTGTATTTTTGTTTTTTCTATCCATGTGTTTTTTTCAATCAATGAAAATATTACTCCTTCGATTCTTAATATAAAACATATTTATCTAATTTAATTAGATTAAGAAAGTTAGTTAAATTAGTTAATATGACAAGTATTTTCTAAAGCATCCTAGTCATCTTCATCAATTCCTCCACTCCCTCTCGTCTTTGATTATTGTTGAAAAAGCATCAATAGAGATAAATTAAAAAAAGATTAACAAATATGAAATATTATATCTTATATTTAGGATCCAAGATTAATTTCTTAAATATGCCTCATAGTAAAAACATGAGAGAGTACATCGTGATATTTGGATCCCATTCCCATCAATTGAGTCTAAATTTTACAAAAATATCAAGGAAAGATCTCATATAAAGCTATTTAAAATAAGACAATTCTAAATCAGGTTGATAAATTTAACAAATCTCTAAATGAGTCATCAACCTAATTTAGAATTTTAAAATGTGGGTAAAATGACTTTAATATCATCTTCCTTTCTCCTCTTTAAAGAATTCCATTACTTTGTGACTTGTGTTTTTCTATATACATATATATATTAACATTAATATTTAATAAAAAAAAATATGATTCGTCTATAATTTAAATATATTAATTATCATCATAAGGACAAAAGCTTACAATGTTTTTAAGCAAATAGTTCATTTTTTTAACACGAACAAATTTTTCAAATAAAAACAAAGAACATATGTCACAATAAAAAATTATTTTTAAATAAATATATTAATTATAAATTTTAATATATTTATTTCATATATAAAATTTTTCTTGAAAATTTCTATATTTGAATAAGTATTTTATGAAATTTTAAGTACATTTAATATTTTTATCTAAAATATATTTAGAAGTATATCAAATTTTTTCGCTTTTTTAATAGAAATGAATAATTCATATTAAGAAAAGTGAAATATTAACTAAATTATTTTTAAGAAATTCACATTTATGCATTAGGAAAAATTATTTAAAGTTTGTTTAGATTATTGTTGATAAAAGTAGTTTTTATTTCAATTGATTTTTGCAAAATGAAGTTGGCAAGTATTATCCTTTCCTATTTCTTTTGTCTCCTTTGATAAAAATAGCTACATTATTTTTTTAATAAAACTTAATTTTTTTATTATTTTTTTATTTTTAATATCAATTGAATGATTTTTTGTTGAAAAAATAAATTTTTTAATTGATTTTTAATATCAATTAAATGATTTTTAGTTGGTATATATCATGGTTCTTTCTTTTTTTTTGCTTGAATTATTTTTTATAATCCTTTTAGAGCATAAAAAATTCCTTTGATTTAGAAAAATTATATTTTGTTTGATTATATATTAATGTTGATATATACAGAGCAATAAAGTCATATAGCAATAAAACTCTTTTAAGATGTAAGAAAAGAAAGGGAGGGCATTAAAGTTATTTTGCTCATATTTTAAAATATTAAATTGAGTTAATAACTTAATTAAGGATTTGTTGAATTTACTAACCTAATTTAGAATTTCCCTATTTTAAGTAGTTTTATATGAAATTTTCCGAAATATCAATAATCAAATCATAATCTAATGGCATAGAAAGACGAGTTGTAATTCTTTTTTAAAAAACAAACATTTTTTACTTTAACATCATTAGATTATAATATGGTGACTAATATTTTTCAATTAAAGTATCCAATTTCTTGCATTGTGTGAGAATAAAGGTTCAAAAGTCTATATATAACTTCGCTGTTGGCACTCTTGACTATAATAATAACGAGATGGAATCATAGAATACCTCCGAACTTCTAAAATTCCTTTATTAAGAACATTTCTATCATTCCCCCTCTAGTTAAGGCGAAGATATGAAGATCAGTATAAATATATAATCCGTTACTTATATAATAGAAGGAATGCTGGTAGGCTAATTGTGTGACACATTACAGGCTCACCTGTGCACCACATGTTTACTAGATAAATTAAACTATTCAATCTATTATTATTATTATTACTACTATTACACATATACTAGCAAGATAATCAAAGTCGGACTGATCACTGAACCGGTTGGGGTATCAGATTAAAGGTTAGTGGGTTAAACTGGAGTTAAATCGGAGCTAACCTAAGACTAAACCAGTGAAAAATAGAAGATTTTAGGATTATTAATATGAAATTCTAAAAACAAAATTTAAAAATTGATTTTTAAAAAATAAAAAATAAATAAAAAGATCAGACCGGTCTACTACCAGATTTGAAGGTTTCTAGTCCAGACCAACCAGTCCGGTCCAGATTTGAGTACCCTATATACTAGATAACTTCCCGTGTGAGTACTTCATATGTAATTTTTTTTTTCGCCAGTTATCCTAGGAAACTAGAGACTTATCCTAGGAAACTTGAGACTTATCCCGTATGATGCACAGATCAGCGTGTATTGTAGTATATGAATTTAAAATCAGACATATTTATTAGTGGTTCTTTTTCATGTATGTTGTTGAACGTTTTAATTTTGTTTTTTTTTGCCATCAAAGATAAATTCCATTCATAATATAATGTTCAGTATACATATATTAATGCTTTAACTAACAGTACTCCTAAACAACGTGAACCTTAGCCATACTCATTCTCAGAGCTTCCAAAATCATTAACTAATAATAGTTGCAGTTGTGGTGGGGGTCTATTCATCCAGTCTCCTAGGCATGACCCTCTAAGTGAAGCCTTGGCAACCCAATCTGCTACCAAGTTTGCTTCTCTAGGAACATACTCAAAGATGTAGTTCCTTCCAGAATTCCTTAACACAAGGATATTTTCCAAAATAATGTCACAATTCCAGTTTGGGGATGATACTTCCTCTTTTAAACATTTAATTAAGGATTGACTCATGAGGTTTGCGCAGAACATCCACAGTCAATTCAGTCAATGACTCATGAGGGCATGGAGATAGTAACTTCTTACCAGGGATGTCAGCAAGCCACGGGTCCTTCCATATCTTTGTGCTTTTGCCATTCCCAATGCTTGCTATTATGTTGTCCTCCAGAACTTTCCTTCCTTCTATAATGCTGGTCCATATCCAGGACGCTCTCCTACCCTGTTTCGCCTCCATAAATCCATGCTTAGGGAAATACTTGGCCTTCAAAATTCTTACCCACAAAAGGTTTGGTTCCTGCAAAATACGCCATCCAAGTTTAGCAAGCAATGCTAAATTAAAAGCTTTAAAATCCTTGAATCCCAGTCCCCCATCTTCCTTGTGCCTTTTCAGTTTTTCTTTTGAGACCCAATGTATCTTCCTCTTGGTGTCAGTGCTCTTCCACCAAAATTTGGATACGATTTGGTCTAACTTTTCTAGCACATTCCTAGGAAAAAGAAAGCATGACATTGGATAAACAGGTATGGAGTTGGCAATAGATTTCACAAATACCTCCCTCCCAGCTTCTGATAGAAAATTATGTTGCCATCCTTAGACTTTTTTCTTCATTCTATCTATTACAAAGCTAAGCACCTGTTGTTTAGACCGCCCCCATAGTATCGGAAGTCCTAGGTAATTTCCAGGGAGGTCAACAGCGTGCACCTGGAATATATGGCCAACTTCCTCCTTTAATACCTGTGGCGAGTTTTTGGAAAAGAATAAGCAAGACTTATTAACATTAATCATCTGGCCAGAAGCAGAACAATAGACATCCAAAATATCTTTCAAAGCACGGCAAGCATTAACATCTGCCTGTAGAAACAGGACCGAATCATCAGCAAAAAAGCTATGTGTAACAGTAGGGCATCCACGAGCGACTTTAATGCCTTTGATCAGCCCGTTTCTTTCAGCCTTTTCAATCATTTTGAACAACACATTACAGACAATGATTAATAAATATGGGGATAAAGGATCCCCTTGACGCAATCCTCTCATTGGGGTGATAGTAGATATTCTTTTTCCAGACATCATGATAGAGAAAGACACCGAACAGATACACCACAGGATTCTGTCAGCCCATTCACTACAAAATCCTAACTTGATAAGGACAACATACAAGAAATCTCATTCCACTCGGTCATAGGCTTTGTTCATGTCAATTTTCAGTGCAGCCTCACTTGATCCAGTTCTCTTTTGCTTCATGTGATGAAAGACCTCATGTACAATAATTATATTATCCTGTATAAGCCTACCAGGGACGAATGCCCGCTGATTTTCTGATATAATTTTACCAAGCAATGGTTTTAGCCTATTAGAGACTACTTTTGAAAATATCTTATATGAAAAGTTACATAGACTAATGGGCCTAAAGTCACTAACACCTTCTAGGCTATCTATTTTTAGGATGAGCACTAGATCTGTTTTGTTAATATCAACCAGTTGAAAACCAGAATTAAAATATTTTCGAACCAAAGAACAAACCTGATCACCAACTGTGTCCCACGCCCTGTGGTAGAAGTTGCCCGTGAAGCCATCTGGTCCTGGTGCTTTGGATCCCCCCAGTTCAAATGCCGCCTTTTTCACTTCTTCATCAGTGATTGCGCTCATCAAGTTCATGTTTTCTTCCTGAGTAATGACCTCTTCCAGACAATTCAATGCCTCTGAGAAATCTCTATTTGGGGAGCTTGCAAACATATTGTTGTAGAATTCTGAGAAGCAATTACCCACTTGCTCTTCATTCTCTATCCACTCACCTTGGTTGTTCTTTACTCTTGTAATTTTATTTCTACATCTCCTTCTAATTGTGGTCATGTGAAAAATCTTGGAGTTCTGATCCCCACATTTAGGCCATTGAATCCTTGACTTTTGGGCCCAATAAAGCTCCTCTTGTTCCCACAGCTTACTAATTTCCTTCTTTAATTCAACAACTTCATTTGCCACTTCCTCATTCCATTCTTTGTTTAAGCATGACTGAACCTGTTTCACCAATTTATAAATCTACCTTTTTGTGTTTCCGAACTCCTTCCTACTCCATTCTTCCAGAATTTTCCCAAGCTTCATCAGATTTGTAACAAGTTCTGCAATCTCTTCATGGATTTCAGCATTTCTCCAGCTTGCTTTGATGATATTCATTAAATCCGGTGGCTCCACCACCTTTCATCAAACCGAAACAGCCTCGGGGTCTTGGCTTCATTATGCTCAAGTTCCAACCATAAGGGGCAGTGGTCAGAGCCAATCGGTTCCAGCACTTTACATTGCCCTTTTTGGAATACCATTCGCCATTTACTGTTTACTACCACACGATCTAGCTTTTCTCTTATGAAACCCTCCCCTTCCCTATTGTTTGCCCATGTGAAGAAGCTGCCTTTTGTCTCAGCTTCCATCAGATTACAGTCCATCATGAAGTCTCTGAACCTTTGGAGCTCTCTTGGAGATTTCTCTATTCCCCCTTCCTTATCCGAGCTATAGAGTAGATCATTAAAATCACCAAGTACACACCAAAGAGTGTTCTGATTTGGACACAGCCTTTGAATATTATACCACCATCTTACTTTATCACTATACTCCTGCGGTCCATATACCAGAGTCACTGCTCCACAATACCTCCCATCTATCTCTAGAGAATCAATATGCAATATATATATACTAAGGACACCAATCTGCACATTTACTCCCTCTCTCCACCAAAGTGACAAACCCCCAGATCTGCCTATTAGGTCAACATATGCGCCATAGTCATACTTCAATTTTCTTCTTATCCTATTAACACTTTCACTTTTCATTTTTGTCTCGCATAAGAAGACTAAATCTGGTTTAATCCTCCTACATTGGAACCTCAGATTTCGAATTGTCAGGGTGGTTCCCAACCCCCGACAATTCCACCCTAGGCAACTCATGGCTCCCTGGTGGCTGCATTTGGCCAGCCACCTCGCCTTTTAGACCACATTTTCAGAGAATAAGGCCCTTCTAGTACGATTAGTTCTAAATTTAAATCTGCTTACCTTCTCTAAAGCACATCCCTCCACTACTAGTAGCTTTTCTTCCACATCGATATGAATTTCTTCCTCTACCCTTTCAGTTTTTGCCTTCGTCACCCACACCTGATGCTCTTGGCCATATTTCTGAGACTCCTTCCTTGCCCATTTCTCTAATTCTCCTCAGCAACTCGTCTTAGCCCTGCAAAGCCAGGTGAGTCTTATTCATATGCCTTCCGCCTCTTTGCTATTGGAGATGTCCATTTCTCCTCTACGCTTCTCTTTAGATTTACACACTCCACTTGCTGCACCAGAATACCGATGGCCTCCTCATTCCTTGCCAAAATCTGGGCTTGTGCTTGTTAGGCTAGTACATTTTGAGCTTGTGGTTCTTGCACCGGTGGTTCTTCAATTTCTGTTATTTTCACTCCTGGATTGGGCCGAGATGGCCCAGCCTCACAATACTTCTGGAAAGACGAGAGCAAGCCCAAAGAAGGGCACTTGGTCTGCCCACCCAAACTGACCGAGCCCACTTCTGTATCAGCTTCAAAATCTTTTTCCCATTTATTTCCTGCTTTTTCCCTATTAAAGTACTGATTTGACCCCATAGGTATGGTTTCCCTTACTCCTCCTACACTCTGACTTCCGCCCCCAACCATTAAAATTTCAGAATTGAAAATATTTTCCCGCGCCTCCATTTCTTCGTCTTCTCCCTCCATACCGTCTGACATCCCATACCCCATCCTTTCACACGTGTATTTTGAATTTACCAACTCCTTCTTCCAATCACCGTGACTCTTTTTCTGGTTGGTTGTCCGGCTAGCACCACCTTTTATCGGCCAAGCTTGATTTGTTCTAACAGGTTGAGCACACATGTTTGCATCAAAGATTCTTCTTGGCTCATTAGATGGGTCCTCTTCATCATCTAAGTCACATGCTCGGTCATCGTGTCTAAGCTTCCCACATACAAAACAGAATTTTGCTAGCTTTTCGTACTTAACTTTCACCTTAGCTTCCTCCATTCCTTCCGGGCGTGGTACTTTAAACATCGGAATCAAGGCTTTTTCTGTGTCAATCTTTACTCTCGCTCTGCAGAAGCTTCTGCCTTTATACCTTGGGTCCTCTGGCCTTTCAATTTCAATCACTTTTCCCAGCTTTCTTGCTATCGCTTCCACATTCACCGTCATTCTTCCTTCCATTGGAATGTCATGGAATTGCACCCAAAAAGCGCACGTTTTAATTTGTATTTCGCTGTCGCTCAGAAATGGCTTCCTCCTTTCCAAGCTGAGCATATGTTGTCTTACCACCCAAGGGTTTTCCTCCAGGACTCTTTGTGCTTCTTCTCCTTCTTCGAAATCGAATGAGAACATATTAAATCCCAGAACATTTATGTCTACACCTTTTTTCAATTTCCACGCTGCTAGTACTTGTTCTTTAACAGCTCCAATGTTCACTTTGGAGTTTGAGATCACTCTCCCAACTAGATGGCCTTCATTCTTTTGGTCCGACATTCCCCCTTTCCATTGCATTTGGACTTCTATTTCTGCCATGTTCCCCGATAGACTCAATCTCCTTGAGGTACTAGCACCTCCGACAATGAGATATTAGAACGCGAGAAGAAACAGTACTTAGACTGAACACCAGGATGGTGAAGAACACTGTCTATAGTATGACAGGGAGAATGTGGCATTCCAACTCCCAAAATCATTAATAAAATTATTAAATTTTGAAAATATTATTTGTAACATTTCAGCTTCTTCTATTGTTATGTTTAAATTAACAACCATTCAATATAATTAAATAGGTACTCCCTCTGGTTCAAAATATAAGAGCCAAACCTGTGAAGGTGTGTGGTTTTTTATATAAGAGCCACTTGCTTTTGTCTCATTATTTTTTTTTTCAATTTCATCTCTAATTAATTATATATCTCTCTCATTTATTTTTTTCCACTCATTCTCCCCCATATATATTTTCACTCATTCTCTCTCCCACTCACCCTTACCATAAAAAGGGTTTTTTTAGGAAAGTAAGTTATATTTTTATAAATATTTATTGTCTTTAACCAATTTAAACTAACTTTACGAATTATGTAATTTAGTTATTTGACTCTTATATTTTGAACGGAAGGTAATAACATTTAAGTGGCTTTTCTGCTTCCTACTTAATAATCACATTTACTATTTCATAATTAACATTTAAGTGACTTTTGTCCCAAACATTTTTTAAAATAACAAAAATTGGGGATTAACAAATACTCCTCCAATCTTTAGTATAAGACATATTTGGGGAGTTAGTCTTGGTCCTAAATATAAGATATAGTTTTCATATTTGTCAATGTTTTCCTAATTTATTTACCAATATTTATGCTTCCTTAACCATAATCAAAGAGGAGAGGGAAGGAGGGAATTAAGGGAGATGTCTAGGATACTTTAAAAAATACATGTCATATTAATTAACTTAACTAACTTCTTTAATATAATCAAATTAGATAAATACGTCTTATATTAAGGAACGAAGAAACACCACATAAGTGTGATTTATTAACCCCCAGCCAAAAAAATGGTATTAGAGATTCCATCCTAGGTTCCAAAAAATTTGGGACCAAGTACCTCTCGTTCAGATTCGACAACACCTTATTTACAGTAGTTATAAGGTCCCAACCCTTATTGTCATGATCACTATAACTACTAGCAATAGTTGTCATCACAGCAGCCACATTCACAAACTAACATATCATTATCATTCTTACTAATTTATAATTAAGAAAACTTGAGACCTCAAAACTTAAAAAAAAAAAAAAAAAAAAGATGTAATTGAAATGAAATGTCAAGGCATACCTGAGATTTACATATTGAGGTAGTATACATTATTCTCATCCATTTTACCAAGAAACTTTGGAATTCAAAAGTAATGGATGAATAAACGTTTTTAACTATGTGCATTAATTTTCTTCCTTTCTTCCTTAATGATACATCTCTCAATATGTCCTTTCACTTCAATTTAACCGCCTAGACAAATATTTCAACATTTAAGTAATAAAATATGTTAATAAAATAAACACCATTAATAAAGTGGTGGCTTAATCAAATGTTTCAACTTAACACCGTTAGTGAATTCGTTTCCACAACTTAATTATAGATGTTTCATCTTCCTTTCTTCCTTAACAATACATCTCCCAATTTATCATTTCACCTCAATTTAACCGTATAGGCAAATATTTTAACTTTTGGGTAATAAAATCTGTTAATAAAATTGACACCGTAAAAAAAGTGGTGAGTTAATCAAATGTTTCAATTTAACACTGTTAATGAAACCATTTTTACAAGTTTTCTAATAATATAATAGATAGATAGATAATTGACTTTAATATTATAATATTTAAATATTGAATTCTATATGTGAGTTTTTTCTAACTATTTACTCTCCATTCAATCTATATATCATATAATACTCTTCCACTAAAATTATTGTTCCTAAGCAACGCACGGACACGATTTCCTCCCCCATCCAATTTCACTGTTCACAAGCAATGAACGAATCAGATCTTGTTGACGTGCCTATCAACCTAACACAGCATCAGTGAATTTCACGTGCCTATCAGTCCTCAATTCGAATTTTGAATTTAAATCCCCTGCCTTACTTTTATTTCAAACCAGGGTTACTGACATCCTCCATTCGTATCACTTCTCTCCGGTTTCATCCCTCGATTCTCTCCAGTCTCCACGCACCCTCTCTTCTCCATCGATTTATTCTTCCTCTTCATTGTCTGTCGATCTCCTTCATATTTGATGATGAATCAGTCCTCTTCAACTTCACAATGTCTTTTATCTTCTTCTACTTCTAATTACTGAATCCGTTATACTTTTACAGCTCACGGAGGCAGGAACGGAGCGAAGAGGGGAAGAACTACCGCCGACGAAGAGTAGAAGTATAGCCGCTGCTGCGTTTTCCTTCCGCCGACGAAGAAAGAAGCAGAAATATCCCCTTTATCTTCTTCTACTTTTGATTAAAGAATCAATTTCCAAGCTTCTACCCTTTCTCTTGTGTGATGTGTGATGTTTGGCTGTAGGTGGTGCTTTATATGTGGGTATTCTGTAGTATTATTCTTTTTGTTACTCAATTTGTAATTTAGCATTCTTTTGGACACCATTTTACCACACTGTTGTAGTTGCTCCGACTACATCCAAGAGAGATGAAAGGGGAAGATGCTTCAACTGAAAGAAAAGGTGAAGATGAGGATGAGAAACTTTGAAAATCGGAGGTGATAGCTCGATTCGATGTAGTGATAGTGGATTGTTATATGGCTTTGTGAGAAATTCATTAGGTTCGTGCTTGGATTACAATTCGCCAACTTTCAAGCTGTATGGTGGTGACATAGCGGATGAACTGACCTTCAATTTGGAGGATTTTTTTGTGGGGATACTTTCGAGCAGTACGCTAGAGAATTGCTTGTGAGTGCCCAGTTAAATCACAAAATCTTTTGTGAAGAATCCGTTATTAAGGCTTTCTGTGAAGCCGAGAAAGCGCATAGAGGGCAGGTAAATAAATCGAGATATATATAACGAACTTATACATATGGATCATATGATTGATAGGTTTATTGTTGTGAGTTGAAAGTGTTTCTTGTGAAAAAATAGTCCCACATCGGTGGGATTATATTGATGAAAGGGGGCTTCATGCTATAAAAGGGAGCCCCCTCCCTTCCTTTCTCTTCACCCCTCAACTTGCATATTTTCTTCTATAAGGCATTTTGTATCTCCTCTTCTCTTGTAGTATTTCACTTGTGAATTATTTAGAGTAAACATTAGATTCTGGTATTTCCCTTATTATTGTCCTATTTATTATTTATTAGTTGTTATTAGATATAATAGTTGTGATTTATTATATTATTAAATTACGTCTAGAGACTTTGTTTCTAGTTTGTGATTTTTTAGTATAATTGGTTACGCTCTATATATCCCGCTTCCACAACAATTGGTATCAGAGCCAAGGTTCTATCTGAGTATGCTCTGTGGTTGCAGTGTAATATGAACTTCCACATCAGAAAAGAATTACTTTGGCCTTTGTATTGACAGCTATTAAATAGTATCTGGAGCAGAAATGGCGAACAAGAAGATTGAAGAATCCATATCAAATGTTGACAACTCGTCGTTGACATCTTCACTTATGACAAGAATTGTGTCAAATGCGAAGGTTGCAATTGAAATATTTGACGGATCTGGACATTTTGGGATGTGGCAGAGTGAAGTTTTTGATGTCCTTTTGCAACAATCACTATACTTTGCTATTGAAGAGAGAAAACCAGATGGCATGGGGGAGGAAGATTGGAGGAGGATTAATCGTGTTGCTTGTGGTACCATTCGATCATTCCTTTCAAGAGAACAGAAGTATCCACACACAAAGGAAACTTCTGGATATAGACTGTGGAAGGCACTGGAGGACAAATTTTTGAAGAAAAGCACTCAGAATAAACTTCATATAAAGAAAAGACTGTTTCACTTCATCTATGTACCTGGTACCACAATGAATGATCATATTACCAGCTTCAATAAGTTGGTAACATATTTACAAAATTTGGACGTGACCTTCGAAGATGAAGATCTGGCCTTGATGTTGTTGGGATCACTTCCTGATGAGTACGAGCACCTGGAGACTACTCATGGCAAAGATGAAGTATCTCTTAGAGACGTTTGTTCTGCGCTATACAGCTATGAACAAAGAAAGAAAGAGAAATAAAGAAGCAGAGAAGCAGAGGCACTAGTCACAAGAGGACATACTGAAAATCAATCAAGATCACGGAAAGGGAGATCCAAATCGAGGTCCAGACCCAGTAAAGATGAATGTGCCTTTTGTCGAGAAAAAGGCCACTGGAAGAAGGATTGTCAGAAATTGAAGAACAAATCCAAACACAACAATGAGAAGGATGCTATGGATTCAAATATAGCTGACTTTGATGATGAAAATTCAGATTTTTCACTATCTACAACGACGTCGTCAAAATCGTCAAGCATATGGTTGTTAGACTCAGCTTGCAGCCATCATATGTGTCTCAACCGAGGCTGGTTCACTGATTTCCAAGAAGGAGGATGTGGAGTTGTCCACACAGAAGACAACACTTCACTTACTGCATATGGCATTGGTTCAATTCGTTTGAGGAACCATGATGGACTGATCAAAACATTGACTGATGTTCGATATGTACCGGATTTGAAGAAAAATCTCATTTCTGTGGGAACTTTGGACTCAAAGGGATTCAAAATCACCATAGAAAGTGGAGTAATGAAGATACTTTCTGGTGCACTGGTGGTAATGAAGGGTATACGAAAGAACAATAACACGTACCACTATCAAGGTAGTACGGTTATTGGAACAGCAGCAGTGACATCCAATGATGAGAAGGAAGTAGAAGCAACGAGGTTGTGGCACATGCGCTTGGGACATGCTGGAGGTAAATCCTTAAAAACTCTATCAGATCAAGGGTTGTTAAAAGGATTAAAGCATTGCAATTTGGATTTTTGTGAGCACTATGTAAAGGGGAAGCAGACAAGGGTTAAGTTCGGAACAGCTATCCATAATACAAAAGGTATTTTGGATTATGTTCACTCTGATGTTTGGGGTCCTTCCAAAACACCGTCATTAGGAGGAAAACATTATTTTGTAACCTTTGTTGATGACTTTTCCCGAAGAGTCTGGGTATATACAAGGAAGACCAAGGATGAAGTGTTGGGAATTTTTCTCAAATAGAAGGTGATGATAGAAACACAAACAGGCAGGAGGATCAAATGTCTTCATACAGATAACGGAGGAGAATACAGAAATGATCCTTTCCAGAAGATTTGTGAGGAAGATGGCATCATCAGACACTTCACCATCAGGCATACACCACAACAGAATGGAGTGGCAAAACGCATGAACCAGACTTTGCTAGAGAAGGTTCGGTGTATGTTGTCCAATGATGGCTTGGGCAAAGAATTTTGGGCTGAGGCAATTACATATGCGAGCCACCTCATTAATCATCTACCATCTTCTGCTATTGGTGGTAAGACACCATTGGAACAGTGGTATGAAAAACCTGCTACAGATTACGATTCTTTACATGTATTTGACTCAACTGCATATTACCATATAAAAGAATCAAAATTGGATCCGAGAGCAAAGAAAGCCATTTTTTTGGGAATCACTTATGGAGTCAAAGGATATCGTTTATGGTGTCCAGAGACAAAGAAGATTGTATTCAGTAGGGATGTTACCTTTGATGAATCTGCCATGGTGAGAAAGGTAGCAGCTGCAGATACCAAGCAAGGTGATGGTGTTTCAAAGCAGGTGGAGTTTGAAGGAAAGTTGATTTTCCCAGCACAAGGTGCAGACGGGGAAACAAAAGAAGACTTTCCTGTAGCAGATGAAGAGCCAGTTGAAAGGGAGGTTTCAACTCATGAACCTCAACAGCAACGTGAATCAATAGCAACTAGCAAGCCAAAACGAATAATAAGAAAGCCTACTCGTTTCGGGACATGGTGGCTTGTGCAACCTCAATTGTAGCTGATGATATTCCTTCAACTTACAAGTGGGCTATCCAGAGCTCAGAGAAGGATAAGTGGAGGAATGTCATGAATGAAGAAATGCAGTCCCTTCATCAGAACGGTACATGGAAATTGGCCAAACTCCCGAAGGGTAAGAAGGCAATTGGTTGCAAATGGGTATATGCAAAGAAAGAAGGATTTCCTAACCAATGTGATGTACGCTACAAAGCAAGATTGGTAGCTACAGTCTATGCTCAGAAGGAGGGAATTGATTACAATGAGGTATTTTCTCCAGTTGTGAAACATTCCTCTATTAGAATTTTGTTGGCTTTGGTAGCACAATTGGATTTAGAACTAGTTCAGATGGATGTTAAAACTGCATTTCTAAATGGAGACTTGGAAGAAGAAATCTACATGACTCAGCCAAAAGGATTCAAAGTTGCTGGAAAGGAGAATATGGTGTGTAAACTTGAAAAATCGTTATACGGATTGAAACAATCTTCGAGACAATGGTATAAATGATTTGACAAGTTTATGTTGCGGCATAAGTACAAAAGAAGCAGATACGATCATTGTGTTTATTTACGAAATCTTGAAGATGGATCCTTTATATATCTCCTCTTATATGTTGATGATATGTTGATAGCTTTGAAAAATCAGGCAGAAATTGAGAAGCTGAAGGTTCAACTAAAAGGGGAATTTGAGATGAAGGACTTAGGAGAGGCAAAGAAGATTCTCGGCATGGAGATAACAAGAGATAGACAATCAAAAAACTCTTTTTATCTCAGAAGGAGTATTTGAAGAGAGTGTTAAATCGATTTGGTATGGATGAGAGAACGAAGCCGGTTAGCACTCCACTTGCCCCTCATTTTAAGCTTAGTGTTGATATGTCGCCAAAGGATGAAGATGAATGAGAATATATGTCAAAGGTACCATACGCAAATGTTGTTGGTAGCTTGATGTATGCAATGGTTTGTACGAGACCTGACATTTCACAAGCTGTTGGAGTTGTGAGTAGGTATATGCATGATCCAGGAAAGGAGCATTATCAAGCTGTGAAATGGATTCTACGGTATATATGTAATACTGTGGATGTTGGTTTGGTTTTTGAGCAGGAAGATGACCGATCTTTAGTTGGGTATTGTGACTCAGATTTTGCAGGTGATTTGGATAAATGAAGATCAACTACTGGTTATGTGTTTACTCTTGCAAAAGCACCAGTTAGTTGGAAGTTGACTTTGCAGTCAACAGTTGCTTTGTTTACCACAGAGGCAGAGTACATGGCAATTACAGAGGCTGTGAAGGAGGCAATTTGGCTTCAAGGATTGCTAGGAGAACTTGGTATTGGTCAAGAAGACATTATAGTATTTTGTGATAGCCAAAGTGCTATTCAATTAGCAAAAAACCAAGTTTACCATGTAAGAACGAAGCACATTGATGTTCGATATCACTTTGTACGAGAAATTTTAGAAGAAGGTGGAGTCATGATACAGAAGATACGGACAAGTGAGAATCCTGCTGATATGCTGACAAAGGTAGTGACTTCTGTCAAATTTTAACATTGTTTGGATTTGATCAACATTGTTGAACATTGATTATTGAATTGTAAATAGAATTTGTAATTAGGAGAAACTGAGAATGTGAGAATTTTTCCAAGGTGGAGATTTGTTGCTTGTGAAAAAATAGTTCCACATCGGTGGGATTATATTGATGAAGGGGGGGCTTCATGTTATAAAAGGGAGCCCCCTCCCTTCCTTTCTCTTCACCCCTCAACTTGTCTATTTCCTTCTATAAGGCATTTTGTATCTTCTCTTCTCTTATAGTATTTCACTTGTGAATTATTTAGAGTGAAAATTATATTCTGGTATTTCCCTTATTATTGTCCTATTTATTATTTATTAGCTGTTATTAGATATAGTAGTTGTGATTTATTATATTATTAAATTACGTCTAGAGACTTTGTTTCTAGTTTGTGATTTTTTAGTATAATTGGTTACGCTCTATATATCCCGCTTCCGCAACAGAAAGTTTTTTAATGTGTTTCTATAGATGCGAGCTTTGGTGATCCATATTTGTAGTATTGTGTTGAAACAACGGTTCTGCTTGCTTTGATTGGTGCCAATTCCACAATTGTGTCTATTGGGCTTTTGCATGACTCACTTGGTGATTCTTTTCTGATTTACGATCACATCTTTGAGCTTTTTGGCGCTGGAGTTGCTGATTTAGTTGAAGGGGTGAGGAACATGTCTCTTGATATTTAAATCAATTCTGATATGGTTACCTCAATTAGATGCTAATTTTAAATGAAGCCCTGTAAATTTTGAATTTGAACCAGATATTGGATGTTCATCTTAAATCATGTCTCTCTGAATCTCACTCATCAAGTAAGTTCTTAAATGTGTTAGTTTTTCCTATTAAGAAAACTGTTGGTTTTATTTTCGTTGTCTCATTTTCATTATCAAGATCAGATTTCCTGGCACTTGGATTACAATAGCCTGTTGTCATTAGTTATGAACTTGTGAAGTAAATCAATATTTAATCTCACTTATGTTAGTGCAGGAATTACTGTTCATTTTGCATTCTATGTACAACCTTAATGATTTAATAACTATTCTGCTCTGGCCAGATGCTCTTTCATTTTTTTTGACATCTTAAATTGCTTGTATCTTGCAATCTAGGAATCTATATTGAAAAATTGTCTCTGGTTGTTATGTATTTTTTGATTTCTGGATGTTGATTTTGATCCCTTAAGGATTCTGTCTAATCTCTATGGCATTTTAGGTTTCTAAGCTAAGTCACTTGAGCAAGCTTGCATGTGAGAATAATATGGCATGAATATACAATTAGTGGATATACAATATACACTTTGCAATCTCCTCTGCTTGAATTTTGTGAGTATTTTTTTATTTCAACTTAGTGGCCTGTGGTATAATTGCTCGGCATAGGCTTTGGATGTTCCATCATGTATGTTCCATCCTGTATGTCCCATGTTTTCTCTCTTCTTGTCATCACTTATTCTATTGCCTTAAAATTGTTACAAATTTTAGGCCCCATTGTTCCAAAAAAACAAAATAAAGAGACTTGATTTTTTTTGAAGTAGTTTAACAAAGGAAAAATTCAAAAGAATGCAAAACGTAACTTGGTTATTGTTATTGTGCATGCAAATCCTCCCTACTATTTTCTTTGTTTCAAGCATCAAGCACCTAGATTTGAGCTCCATAATATTTACAGGTTTTGAAGGTGTTTGATAGCTCCTTTGAGAATTTAACATGAGGAGAATGGAATGCTCAAGGAATTGCATGGAGAGAAGGCACTAATTTGTTTCAAAAGGTATTGCAATAATTCATGTATGAGTATAGGATTTCTTAGCATTCATTATATTAACATGATTCTTCTCCATAATTTCAAACATACAACTTAATAATTGTTTGTTTTCAAGGCTTTTTATGGTTTTCTGAGATTTTCTATTCAAAGTGGTACTGAGGGATATATGAAGTTTGCTCTGGAGTTGCCCATCTTTGAAGGGTTCAATGTTAATTATCCCAGGGATGAACACGCTGGTGCAGTGTATTTGAGTAGACTGCTATGTATTTGTCTTTCATTAGTGTTTTTGAAGGATGCAAACAGAGTGTCGTATGCAAACTTTGTAATATGAGTTGACTGCCATGTTTTTGAAGGAGTGTTGACAATGTTCGACTACCACTGGCTGTTAATCACTCCCTCACTGAATCATCACCTATTGTTATTGTTTCAATGGTCCCCCACTTGTGTGTATGTTTCAATGCCATTCTTTATCAAAATATCAATGGACAAAGTTTGATAACTTGTAATTGGAATAATTAAATTATAAGTAGAGCTTAATATTAATAGAGGTAGAAACTAATAATGTGAGATAACATTAATGACAGAGGATGAAAATACAAATTGAAACATGACACGACAAACTTGAACCTGAAACATGACGCTTATCACTAATACTCCTCAAGAACATGCACTAAGACTTTACTAATACTCCTCAAGAACACGCACTAAGACTTGGAATTACTCACCAAACCATACTTACAACATAAAGGGAAAAACATTAAAGTCTAATCGACGATCCTAAATCACCTGGGTTCAATTTGTATCACTACTAACAAAACCAAGATCCATTCCCAGTCCTGAATCAGTTAGCAAGGACAAATAGGCTTCTTCATCCATGGTTATTGATGTGTAGTTTTTGTCCAGTGTTGAAATTTGCCTAACGTTAGTTTATTACTTTATGTTGAATTGATAAGTGTCATCAAGGGAATTCAATGCAAGGCTCTTCATCAATGGAGACCTGAAAAAGATTAATTCCATTTTGAGGAATAAAATTCTATCATCCTATGGAAGCAATGTCTGCAAGATACCATAAGTATTGAGGGTTGCAATGATATATGTACCATGTTTAGTCACATCTAAGACAGATGAGGGACAATATGGTTCAAAGGCACTAAAATTTTAAACATGAAGTACTTTGGATGACAAAAATATGAGAAAATCTGTCACTGAAATTTTAAACATACCATAAATATTAAACAATCTGTTTTTGTGTTATGGATAATGGAAGTCACTTTGGATTTTTGAAGTCCTTTTTTGTTTATCAGTTCTTTTTTCCATGTAGATGCATCTAAATATTCTTGTATTCATTGAACTTGACTCATTGCATGGTCTGATCATAACTCCCTAATTGTTAGAAATGTGATGCAGTACATTAATCAAGACCATAAAGAGAATTCACCCTTTTCTTAATGAGCATGCTAAAAATTTTTGACAAGATTTTATATTCCTTACTATTATTATATTTGAAAGATGGTAGCCCAAATCACAAAGCAGGAACAATTGGCAATAGATGGTATTCCTTACTGTTTTGCTGGTGCAGCATGCTGTTGGCTATAAATGATAGGAGAAAGGATGTAATATGAGTTGACTGCCGTGTATTTGTTAGAAATGTGATGCAGTACATTAATCAAGACCATAAAGCCAGTAGCCCTTTTCTTAAATGAGCATGCTAAAACTTTTTGGCCATATTTTATATTCCTTACTATTATTATATTGTAAAATGGTAGCCCAAATCACAAACCAGGAACGGCTTCAAGTCTTGATAGACGAAATGTAGGTTCTTCAATATACTTATACTATTCAGTCAACATTTTGTGAAGCAACACCAGATTATGCTATTTCATACGATAATCCTATAGATACACCGCAACATGTCTTCCAAGAACCTATAGAACATGTTTTCAAGCGCAAAAGTTCTAAACTAAAGGGCCTATTGAGTAATTCCCTTCAACAAGATGTACCACCCACTATAGTACCGAAGGACACTGATGCTGATGCTTCAACAAAAGAAAACAATAATGCCATACTTGATTAAGGTCTGTCACCTTCACTGCTCTATAAAAAATTGAGACAGAAACATTGATGCAACTCCATCTAATTCCTCCAAAGGATAAGCAGATTGGTGAATTTAGTAGTTCATTTCCATTTAATTGCTTTAGTTAGTGAAATTATGTGTTTACTGCAAATGATTGTTAGTCATGCGTGTAATTTTGCAATGGGGTATCATTAATGAAATGCTCCTTGCGCAACGCACGAGGGAGTTTATACTAGTTTTTTTAAAAGATCATCACCCAAGTTTTGAAACTTGTCAATATAAATTACAAATCTCTTAGACTAAAACCCAAGTATCATAATATCATTTCAAAATAAATATATAACAAAAATTAATATAAAAAATTTGTGCATATTGAACCCATTCATCTATTTCTTGCTATTATGCATAATCTCTCACGTAGCTATTAGAGAGAATCACATTAAAATCCAACAAAAAAAAATTATAATAAAACAGTCTCAATAGAATTTAAAATTACTTATTTTTAATAAATAAGAGTTTATGTGAGTTGGGTCCGGGAGTTTACGGGTCAGGACATGTCTCTAGGCTCAAAGATTTCACTTATAGAGGTATTTATAGATTGTCTATCAATAAAATCCTCACATCAGTAGGATTTGAATTCACAACCTTATAGTTATTAACTAACCCTTTACCAACTGGAAAATTTAAAATTACTCTGTAAGACTAAGGTACTAATTGAAAATTAAATTTTGTTGTCCAATTATTGAAATGTTCCTCATTTATTATTTACAAGAAACAAAAACTCCCATCAAACAACCAATAGCTCTTATGAATAGGGGTGTTCAAGGGACAAGATAGGATTGGGAAACCCCATTCCCAATCCCAAGACTTTCCCGTCCTAGTCAAGATAGTACAAGGACAAGATTGTCCTGAAAATTAAAACATCCTCATAAAACCAAAAACATGAAAAATTGAAGAAGCCATAGATTGTCCAAACTAGGGATGAGCATAAAACCCGAAGTCCAGTTTGACCCGGTCTGGTCCAGTCCAACCCGAAGGACGAAAAAGTAGCCTGATGAGACAATTGGACTGACCAGACCGGACCAAGTCATAGAGTCATGCCAGGTTTCGGGCTGAGCATTAAGTCCAACTAGTGCAGATCGGTGTCTTTCTCTCTTATTTTTTTTATATATTTATTTAATATATTAGATTAGGTTAAGTAGGAGGTTATGACTTTTCCCCTTTCATCTCTAACCCTCTCTCTCCAGAATTCTTAGCCGCCTTATCTCTCAGCCTCGGCTTCTTCTGTTCACCAGAATCATCATTAGGGGTGTTCAAATCCCGGGACGGGACCGGGAATACCCATTCCCGGTTCCCGTCCCGGGATTTCCCGGGACTGGGATCTCATTCCCGGTCCCGGGAAATTCCCGGGACAACCGGGACCGGGAATTCCCGGTCTTAATAATATAATTATATTAGTTAAATTTTTTTTATAATCTAGTGTTTAAAATAATTATTTAACACCTAATAAGGTCATAAAAATCACATAAATTGAGTTAGAATTGAAAAATAACATATTATTATCACATTCATCATTTTTGTTATTATCTTTACACATTATATAGTTAGGATTTGTATCACGATATATACAATTTAACTCTTATTAAATATGTAATATACATTTTATCAAATGATAACTTAATTTATAGGGTAAAAAATAAAATAATAAAATAATAACATATTTTTTAAGGAAAAAAGAAAAAAAAACCGGGACCGGGAATTCCCGGGATCACAAGGTGTGATCCCGGTCCCGGTCCCGGGTTTTTACATCCCTTTCCCGGTCCCGGTCCCGGCCGGGACGGGAAATTCCCAGGATAAAATATCCGGGACCGGGCCGGGACCGGGATACTTTGAACACCCCTAATCATCATTGGCCTCCTCCTTTGTCAAGCTTCGCTGCCATCACCATCTCTTTTGTTCTCACCGTTGAAGTCCGCCAAGCCAGATCTTTACGATTGTCTTCTCATTCAGTTTTTACTATCAGCATCTTCATATCATCAACATCAAGGGCAGTGCTGATCCTCCGTTTCCCTTATCCTTCCCCGCAAGGCAAAATTTATTGCCCAGATCCACCAAGGCCGCTACACCACAAGCTCTCCTTTGGCATTTTTTTTTATTTTTTACCTTTATATTCTTCTAAGAATCATGTATTCTATTTAGATTTAGATATGTTGCTGCAAGATATTGATTTGATTCTCTCCTAAATCCTTTTTATTGATAAGATATAAATGGTTTATTGAGATCTAATTGCTTTTTGTGGTCTCGTTGGATTTGGATATCATTTTCCCTTTTATTGTTTTGCCAAAAAAAAACATTGGCCCGGTAGATTAGTCTCCAGCCCAAGAGACCAAACCTGATCTTACATGACATCGGGTTTCTCTCAGACTAGACCAGACCACAGACCATAATTTTGAGCCCAGTCTGATTTCATACTAGACCTCGGGTTGAGGATAAACCCGATCTGGTCTGATCTTTGAGCAACCCTAATCCAAAGTCCAAACAACATTGGTAGAACCAAATCCTGTAGATCTACAACTTTCTAACCCTTTCATCAATTAGATCCAACCACCTAACCTTTCTTGCCGGTCATATAAAGAGGGGAACACCCCAAAATCACAATGTTATTGGAGGATATCCTTATTTATTTAAGAAATTCGAACATTATTTTCCCAAAAATTTGCACGTTATTCATGGGTGGGGAAGCGAGCATCACAAATTTAACAAGCAAGAGATTACACACCCATGAAAAGAATAGAAAAACCCCTGGCAAACTACACCAAAGCTACAGCCATCGTCTGGCAAACTAAACGGTAATAAAAAGAGCAATAAATGCTGGATGCAGATGGTGATCCATAGGCACAGATATCTAGCGCACAGCATATTCATAAAACTCCACTAAAAATTTTGCTTTGTACATGTCAAAACTATTTTTGCTCGTGTATTTAAGTATATTCCCCTCATGGATAAGTTTTAAAATTGGGGGGGGGGGGGGGGGGGGGGGGGGGGGCCAGATAATTGTACAAAATTAGAAGAGCTCCATCAATTGCTGGGTAACATCTGCATCACATTGAAAATCATAACAAATGGTTAATAAGAAGGAATTTAAATTTAAAATTTATAAAAAATAATGGATAGGAACAGTGAGTGTCAGCCTCTACTTCTGTGCAACAAGACCTACAGTAAATCCTCCAGATTAAGTATTGACAACCCAGAAGAAATTGGCACCCTCATGAGCAGGCATCTAAGTTTTTTCAAAAGCTAACTTATGAGATAGGAAAACTAATCCAATCAAGCAAGAGGCCAAGTGCTTGTTTGGTTTTTCGTTACAAACCACCAAAACCATGGTTTCTAACATAAAATCCAAACACACTCAGCGGCTCATACCACTGAGTATGGTGGTAGTGATTCTTTAGTATCCTAATATCCATCATTAGTGCCGGTAAAACGGATGCTGGCCCGCATATTTTTTTTAAATTTTTTTTTTATTTTCTCTTATAAAATAAATTCAAATACTCTGATTACCTTTCCTTTGATGCTGTGTTCAACTACTTTCTTATACTTCTTATTTGACATTTTTATTTTCATATTATATTTATTTATTCTACTATTATTAAATTTAAAAGGAATGTGTTTATATAGTTTTGTGATGTGAATAAATAAAAAAAGAAAGAAAGTAAGAATGAAATTGACTTCATAACACAAATATATAAAAGAAAAGAAGTTTGATATGAGTGGGTTAAAGAGAGAGTAAAAATTTTAAAAAAAAATGGCGGGCTAGCGGGCGCCTAAACGGGCATGAAGGGGGCGGGCTACACCTATACCAGCCCGCAACCCATGAGCCAGCCTGAATTACCACCTCTATCCATCATGTTGTACACACATAATGGTAATTTCTCTCTCTTTTTGGTAATAATTCATTAATTAGTCGAGAGTGAAGCGGAAAGTGTTAAGTGTGAGAAGCACCTTGAAGAATGGATGGTGTTGTCTGAAACTCGTGCCAGATGTTATGATAAGGTGAAAGATCCATGTTCAGGAACTTGGCCGCAAGAAACGCAGCACCAGCAGCAATATGATGGGGTTTAAACTGAAGCCATAGAGAGCTACGAAGCCTGCAAAACAAAACACTTTTCAGATTCAAAAGACCTTAAAATAGATATAAGGCATACATCAATTCTACTTACAGTCACCAGAATTATTCAGCACAAGTAGAGATACAGAAATTATCAGACTAACCATTTGGAAAAAAGATTCTTCTATAATTTAGCACATATTCCCACCATGACTGAGATCATGTCAGCTTCAAAAATGAACATTCATACCAAGTGAAAACGCAGGTTTATTAATTTTTCCTTACCAACCAGAAAAGCAGCAACTCAGGAAGAATATCATTCCAAGAATGTCTGCGGGATAGCTGATACAGTACATATTATATCAATATTTAATAGCATCTAGAGATTTATTTACACTTGCAAGCCCAAATGTGCTGTGTGGGAACTCCAGAGATGTTATGCAATTAAAATATGAAAACTTAAAAGGCCGAGCTGCACGGGAGACATGACCTCACAATTTTCCCCCACATCATTCAATTGATCCCAAGTACAAAGGCCCACTATTGAATAACTTTATTATTAATTCAGATTGTAGAAGAATCATCTACATCCTAATTTGACTAGTACTTTGACACCTTTCTCTATTCATTCGTTGGGATTCTCAGATCTAGTCAGACCAACATGGTTTTAAGACCATCATCTTCTTTCCATCCATTTTTATATTGACAAAATTGCCCCCACCCCAAAAATACATGAACCCTCTACAGCTATAGAAGCGACTCTCTATAATATATCTAAAGAAAGATGAGGCGCAAGGAGATGGTAAAAGAGAAAGTGGGTCCCATTAACAGTCTCGCTTTTCTGATCACTTTCTTCTTTTCCTTTTCTTTCTTTCTTTCTTTTTTTGTTATTTGACCACTTTCTTTCTGACAACATAACTGCAAAGAATCTACTCAAAAAATTGAGGAGGCATAGATAAGCCATTTGGCTAAAGGTCTCCAGCATATGGATTGAGGGTTGGATATAAAAAGTAGGCTGGGGATACTGTGACTATCTTGGGTGGCCCAAAACTAAGTTATAGGATGGGACATAACCAGTAGCTAAGCAAACCATTATACATCAGCAGTTTTGCAAAACAAAACTTTCCAAGAACAGCATATCAATGATCAATCCTCCAGCTAAGAATATCATACAGGCCAGCATGTTAATCTTGTGAAGACCCTGCAATTGTATGCATGCCAAATGAATCAATATCCATGACAAAATAACTACACAGAGCATTGCTCTAAAATATACATTAATAGAATGAACACAATCTTGAACCAAAAACAGACTTGAGACACAAGGTCTCCTTGGCCTCGTGTTCTCCAGACATCAAAAACATCCCTTATCCTGTTCCATAGACTAAGATTTTCAATCCAATCACACCAGATCAGAAAGCATTATACAGGCATGGAAGATTGAACATGTTGAAGGTGTCTAAGGTTTGATACAAGCCAACTCGTTTTTTCATCAAGTTGAGTAAAACAATTAACGCCAATGCTCCATCTGCAGATGGTATCCATCTATTAAATTAATAAATGTAAGAGATAACTCACCCTTCACTTATCAATTGTAATGCCAGATTCACCAAATCAGTCTGTGATAGACCTAATTTGGTAAGAATAGAAGTAAGCGAGGCATATGGATGCTGCACATTGAGTTCAAAGTTCAAAGTAGTCAGTATCAATGTCTCAGCCTCAAGCACCCGTTCCCGATATCGTTCAAACCAATCCTGTGGAACAAAAACATATGTATTATATCAGGCAATGTGATTTTAAAGTACAAATATCATTTAAAGATTATTCAAGAAGCTTAAAGTTACATAGACTAGTTTGTGCGCTGACCTTTTGGAGGTAATTACCTTCCTATAAAAATACTTACAAAAGAAAAGAATGAATATGAGCCAATTTGAAGTATACTCACCACAGAAAGATACGGCCAAAAAGCATAACTTTGCTGGTGTAAGATTTCACTGGATGCCTTTAAAACATTGTTCAAAGGACACGGCGTGTCCTCAGACTTTGCAGCAAGAAAAAGTGTGGCAGTAGCAATCAGCTGCACCAGAACAAGATCAACATCAATATAAACTCATTCAAATTTAAAGGTTCAACTGAAAAGGGAAGAAATTAAGAAAAAAGGAAGAAAGAACGGTATTCTGATAGTTAAACAGAACCATTACCATCCAGAAAATGTCCAGTGCAGCACAGTTTTAACAACAAAACAATTCAGAGAAGTACCTAGTGGTAAAGCAGATACTTAGACTGATAGAGATACTCACAAATCTGTCATGGCAAGCATGTGATCGCCGAACGAAAAAACGATGGCACAGAACCATGGCCGTCCCAATTGTAGTTTGAGGCCTGAAAAGGAACATAACAACATTTTAACGCTAAATAATATTTGACAATGACTAAGTTCAAAAGTTACATGAACCCAGCCATGTCCTGAGGAGCATTATCGAAGAAACCATAAAATCTCCAAGAAAATGATAGAACCGTAAAATAAGGAAATTAAAAAGAGAAATCATGCAGTAAATCTTACAGCGCAAGCTGCATTCCAAGATCCTGAAGGAAAGCACAATATGAGTAACGCAAGTTTGTCTCCTGAAGTGGCTCAATACCATCTTTTCTTGATGGTGAGAATCTATCAATCTCATCCCTTGACAGGAATACTAGGTCTTCATCTTCGGATCCAGAGCATTCAAGCTTGCACCTAGCTGATGTAGAAGGGATACTGTCAGGAACAGTGGTTGGAAGATAGTACCTACAGCAGTCTTCCCATGTAGAAGCAGAATGTTTCCTCTTCTTCAAAGATGATTGAACGGAATTATTGAGCTTCATATAGTTAGGATGACCTGCCCTGTAAAAATGAGAATAGTCACTATGCTCCCAACATGTTGCCCAGTAGTCATAGTAATTCCCGTAATTCCAATTATTGTAGTTATTCCTACTTCTCTTTCTACTGGTGTTGCCACAGCTATTTACACCGAAGGTGGGCCAATAAGCACCACCATGAAAAGCATGTCCTTCCCCGGAAAATTCGCCGTAAGAGACATTTTACTGCAAAATTACACATTCCACAAAGTTAGAATCGAAATTAATGCACTTATAACTTCACATAAGCCATGCTAATGAAAAATAACAAACCATCTGTTTCTGGATTATCATTTTTTCCTCCGTTTGAAAATTTCTAACATGCTACAAACAATTAATTTTGAACGAGTAGGGCACCCGAGAGGAATATAAGCCCCTATAACAACAAATGCGATTCACAACAATCTATCGTCTGAACTCGATTAATGAGATATTTAACCGTATGGAACGTTTCACGAGGGGAAGAAACAAGGTTCTTTGGAACTTCAACGCCCCGAAAACCTTGTATCTACTGTGCTGGATAAAGCATGATGAATTACAGCAAATCACGCGACAGAGAAACAAAACACAGATTTTGAAGGTGAAGGTTATATAACGAAGATCTCGTCGAATAAAATTTTCCTTGATCAAGCTATCGGAACCACCCTCCAAATTGAAACAACACGTAAAACATTGCTGAGCTCACCTGATTGATTAGCGATGAAACTGATCTCGTAGTAACAGGCCTATGACTCAAGAATCAAGATTGTAATCGGAATGAAGAATTAGGGCTTTGAAAGGAGTTGAACAACAAAGAACTTGCCTTGGAAGGTTAGGGAATAAAGAGCTAGCTAAATTAAATACCAAGGACTCCATAAGAGGATAATTTTGTTCGCCCTTTTTTATTTGAGATATAGCATCCTTTTTTCTTTTCTTTTCTTTTTTTTTTTTTTTTTTTGTCAGAGAGATATAGCATCCATTATCCATTATTTTTTTTTTTTTTTATTACAACCATTATCCATTATTGATAATTCATAATTTAAAAGAATTTAAGTCGCACTGGTAATTTTTTTTATTTATGAAGTTGAAATTATGAAATTTAACCATTATTGGTAGTATTTTTATTTTTTGAGGTTGCTTAGATTTAAATTTTTATTGAAATTTCTCATTCTAAGAAATAGCTGAATATTTTGCTAAAAAAATAAATATCTTTATACTTTTATACTTTTTTTTTTTACCTCAATTATAATTTTATATTTTATATTAATGTTTAGATAATGGATATCTTATTTTGAACTAAAAAAAAGATCATGGATATTTTATCGAAAAAAAAAAACTTATCCCATCAAATATTATATCATGAATCACAGGTACTTTTAATTCATTTTATGACTTAAAATTTATTTATAATTGAAAATCTCGTAGTGCTACTTTACCTTGGCAGTTGACACTAAAAAACGTGCCAGGCCTATCCTATAACGTTGGGCCTTGACGGGCTTATCCTAAAGTGAGCCTAATATTGAAGCTCAATCCTCGAATTCACGGGCTCGGGTCTAGCCTGCAGGATTTAAAAAATTTTCAATGCTCTTTTACTTACATAGGGTCCGTTTGGTTCGATCCCATTATATCCTACGGTGCAGTACAATACGATACAATGGTAATGCAATGCGATATTAATTACAAGGGTAGTGTTTGGTTTGATTTTTAAGCAATGTGTAATGAGTTAATATTTTAACAATTATTTAAAATTAATATATTACACAAAGTCTATTTTACCCCTTAATATAATCTTTGGAGAAAAAATAGTTACAAGACGGCAACGGCGGGGATGGAGGAGGAGGAGGTAGTGGTGGTGGCAATGATAGAGGTGGCGATGGGCAGCGGGGGTGGAGGAGGTGGTGGTGGGCGATGGGCGGTGGGAGGCGGCCGGGGTGCGGGCGGCGGCAGAGGAGGAGGTGGTGGTGGCGGCGGCGGCAATGGGCAGTGGGGGTGGAGGAGGAGGTGGTGGCTGTAGGCGAGGGTGGCAGCGGAGGAGGAGGTGGTGGTAGTGGTGGTAGGCGATGGGGGTGGAGGAGGTGGTGGTGGGCGATGGAGGTGGAGGAGGTGGTGGTGGGCTATAGGCGGTGGGTCGGTGGGGGTGAGGGTGGCAGCGGAGGAGGAGGTGGTGGTTGCGGCGGCGGCGACAATGGGCGGTAGGCGTGGAGGGTGGCGGTGGAAGAGGAGGTGGTAGTGGCGGCGGCGGCGATGGAGAAGGAGGTAGTGGTGGTGGCGGTGGCGGTGGGCGGCGGGGGGTGGAAGAGGTGGTGGTGGTGGGTGGGCTGGCGGTAGGCGGTGGGCCGATGGCCGGGCCGGGGGTGGTGGCGGGTGGAGGTGACGGCGGTGGAAGAGGAAGAGGTTGTGGCGGTGGCAGTTGTGACATGATGCGGCAAGTGAAATAAGATAAGTGAAACAAAGACAAAGGAAACTAAAGGGTAAATTGGACTTTTTAGACCATGAAATGGGATGGTAATAAGGATTCATAGGGGGGAGGTATGAATGAGGATTACCAATTTTTTGGTAATCTTCATTACCATGGTAAACCCTATTACCATGCTAAAGAGCTACCAAGCACTCTTCTCTTGGTAATGCAATCATGATTACCATTGCAGGCATGCAATGGGGTTGAACCAAACGGGCTCGTAATATTTTAAAATTTCAAATAGACAAAATTATCCAGTTGAACTTTAATAGAAAAATATCCATAATCTTTTTTTTTCCCGCCAATGATCCATAATCACAGAAAAACCTAGATATTTTAATATCCCGTTTGATTATATAATTTATGAAGGATTAAAACAATTTTACATAAATACAAGGTAAAGAAAAAAAAGAACAAATATAATTATCAAAATAGTTAAAATATATTTAAATGAAAAAATAATATTATGCACCCTATAAGTTAAAGCATCACCCTTGAGGAGCATCCACATTAATCTAGATACGATTTTGATTTAATTTTCTTACTTTTATTTTTTAAAATTAATGTGTACATAATCTAACATAAAATAATCTCTTAACTGGTAGCTTTTTAGAAAATATTTTTTATTTAAAAATTCTTAAAAACCTTAAATCTGAACCATTCAAAATGTATTTGGACAATTAAAATATCAATGATAAGCATAATAGACATGGTCTTTGTGTGTCAGTAGGGGTGTTCGGGATCAGGAAATGTCATTCCTGATCTCGATCCTGAGAAGGATTCAGGAATTATTTTCATTCTTAATTTCGAAAATCGGGAATTTTTGGGATTGGGATCAGGAATTTCCCGTTCTCGGATTTCTTTTTTAAAAAAAATCTATATTGAATTTTTTGTTGTGTTTCATTTAGTCTAATATAAATATATAATTTGTCTAATATCATATTATACCAAATAAGTCTAATACAAATATATAATTAGTCCAATACATACTTAAAGTTATCGATTCAGCTGTAAAAAGAATAAAGACAAGAACAAAAAATTATAATTATTTAATAAATAATAAACGAAATTAACTAAATAAACTAAAAGAATAGATATTACTTAAGGGTGTTAGAGATTTTCACATTTTATTTTACATTTGGTCTTATTTTCTTAAATATTTTAAAAAAATGCACGCACACGCACACGCACGCACACACGTATATATATTCAAGATTGGGAAAAAGTCGGGATTGGAAAGTCTCATTCCCTATCCAAAAATTTTCAGGACGAGATTTTCCTGTCCCGATTTGTTTAAGATCAGGACGGGAAGACTGGGACGGGAAATTGATGAACACCCCCATATGTCAATATGTAATTCATAGGTTCACCCACAAACTCATTTTATCATCCCTAATTCTCTATCACACTTTGACTATAATACCAAATAGCTAAAGCTGTAAATAAGAGCCGGCTTGGGGCCTGACTTTTGTAAAATCCACAATTTACGAAGCCTGGTTCATATATTATTGGGTGTGGGCCTGACCCGTTTAACTGAAAAATACTATTTTTTTAAATCTTTTTAAATAAATAAAGTTAAAATAGCATGGAGGAAAATTTCAACACTTTACACATATATGCTTACAATATCACACATAAAAACTATTACCGGTAGCCACATGAACGTAAACTTATATTTTTTTTAATGAAAAAAGCAATCTTTGTAGGTATCTACACCTAAGAATATATCCTAAGTGATGAGGCAAGCTGCAACATAATAATTTGAGCATAACTTAACTATTTTTTAGGGGGGCTTGTATTTATATTTCATGCTCATTTAAGTTTGTAAATTGTAATATTCATTTTAATTCAAATATAATTCACTTTTTAAGTTTTACAGTTTAGTTTTTTTTTTTTTAAATTGAGATACATTGTTATTAAAACTTATAAATTTATAATTAAAATCATTATTTAATGTCCAAATTAGCTTATTTTTTAAAGTTTAGATGAAGAAATTATTGTAGAATACCAAATAAATCAAATCATTCTATAAAATTCAATTTTAAAAAAAAAAGATAATAAGGACTAAATATTTGCAATATCATTAATAATATAAAGACTCTAGTATTATATAAACAATTTTTAAAAAATAAAAGCTTAAATGAGCCAGCCCTTTTAAACCCCTAACCTATTAGAATTAGCCCTTTTAGGCTCAATTGCAATTTGAAGGGAAAATTTTTCAAACCTGGCCTTTGTGATAAAAGGGCTTACACAGATTAGCTCGTTTTCCCTGCTCTAAAAATAACACAAAAATAACAACAACTATGATGATATGTGTTAATATTATTGTATCCTTGGTTAAAAAAAAGTATCAATATTATTGTATCAATTTTTATGGTCCTAAATAGGATATAATTGTATAATTGATACTGATCCTAAATATAAGACTTATTTCCTACATTAATCAATCTTTTTTCAATCTACCATTATTTATGCTCTCCCAACCATAATCATGTAAGATGGAGAGGGAAAGAATTAAGGAAAATGATAGTTACCTCATGGGGAGTTAGCTGCACCCACAAATGATATAAATACTACTGTTGCATTAGCTTTACTTACGTCGGTAGCATATTTTTATGCGGGTCTTTCAAAAAAAGGACTCCGTTTTTTCCTCTTTTCGGATGGTAAATATTTCTCCTGGGGGTAGGAAAATCATGATCGGGATAGCGGACCCAAAGCTATGGAACTTGGGTGTGGGTATTTTGTCGAAATGGAATGGCCTTACCTTACTGTTTTCTTTTTATTAAAAAAAGCAAAAAAGATATGCGGATTAGGGCATAATAAATATAGTATGCCCCTTTCCGCATATCTTTTTTTGTTTTACACCTCGTAATTCTTCCTCAGCCAGGCTTGGGCAGAATAGCAGATCATCCCAATCAAATTCCTTTTTTTGAATTTTAATGGAAATCAAAATGTTTTCACCGCTCCACCGGAAATTCCCTCTGCCCCATGTATTTTCAAAATAAATATTTCTTATTAACCAAATTAACTAATTTTCTTAATCTGATTAAATGAGATAAATAGACATATATTAATAATCGGACCGAGTGCATTGTAAGTTTTATGTGTGTATTATATCACCCATGTCCTAATCTCAGCTGTCAAGCGTGCATCTTTGTGACAGTTTTCGGGCGATCATTCTCTATTCACAAAAATATGTTAATAAGTAATTTTAGGCTAAACAATTTAGTAATTTACTCATCTCAAATTTTCAAGACCTGACAAATACCCATAGAATTTTCATCGAAAATACATGTATTATTCTTAAATGGGGTTTATGAGGCAATAATGTAGATCCTATGTCTATGTTCCATTTATTTCACCCGTTTTTATGTAGGTGACTTTCTTCAACGGAGAAAAAAAGCTCATCAGGAGTCTAATAGTTCTATCATCACTCTTTTTTTCTTTTTCGATAAAAATATAAAATATTAATTAAAAATTGAAGTATCTCAGAGCTAAGTATGGTTGTAGCAATGACAAATTTCCAAGGGTTGAAAGGAGAAGAGCTCAATTGGCAATATGAAACGCAATTACATCAGTTTGGGACTCCTTCAGAAAAGCTGTTGGAAGCAAACTCCGAAGTGGTAACTCTACAAATGCCTGGTGGGATCTATGGATAAATCTTGAGCAGCCACCTATGTACTACGTAGACAAAAATCATAACCTCATAAATCCGGATGATGTGGTTAGCCAGTTTGTCCGCCCAGATGGAAGATAGGACTTGCATAAATGGGCTTTGTTCTTGCCGAGGTGGGTGATTGAGAAGATCAATTACATTCACCCTCCTTCCCAAATAGGTGATGATTTGTACTGGTGGCGGGAATCTTCTAATGGAAACTTCAGCGTTAAATCCGCCTATTCCATGATTTACTCGTCGCGTTCAGAGACGCCTGATCCTTTCTGGCATCGTATCTGGAGGTGGCCTATTCCTGAGAAAGTCAAGTTTTTTATGTGGCAATTGTTCCAAGAAAGAATTCCCACCAATTTAGTTCGAGCTAAGAGGGATGTAAAGATAAACATTGAGTGCCCATTTGAGTGCAATTGTGAGGAAACACCTTTACATTCTTTGAGAGACTGTGAGCTTGCGAGTAGTGTGTGGCTTTCTTGTACTAACCCAATTTATCACCCTGTTTTTTTCTCTGGCAATTTGCAGGTTTGGATCAAATGGAATATGTGACACTCCCCCGGGAACAGCAGAGTGACTCAGTGGCCCTGGCTAAGGGTCTTTGGCTCACTATGTTGGCTCATATGGAAAAATAGATGCAAGAGAGCTTTTGAAGGAACTTGCGACTAACCTCGACAGCTGATGCACAAAGGATTGCATTTCCTTCATGAAGGCATAGAAGAAGGACGACTCAAGCACAAGATTCTAATGGTACCAAACAGAGATTCGGATCAGTGGATTGCTCCCCCAGACGGCTACGTACGGATTGACGTGGATGCTGCATTTGATGAGCATCGACACTCAGCAGTAGGAGGAGTTGTTCGTGACAATTATGGAGCTTGGATATGCGGGTTTCAGAAGAACACAGGTTTCTCTCTTGGCTCAACAGACTCGGAGATCCAGGCTATCAAGATCGGTCTCCAAGTTTGTCAGTCCATGAAATTCACAAAGGTGAAGCTACACACGGACTCGGCCGAAACACTTCATTTACTATTTCACGGCGGTGGTCCACATCATCCTTTACACAAACGAGCTAGAGGAAACCAGAGATTTAATCTACAAGAATTGGGATTTGGAGATTCATCACTCACACAGGGAATGTATTGTATGTGCAGACCTTCTGGCAAAAGAGGCTCTAGATTCAAACAATGACCTGACTCTATTGCAAAACCTCCCAGGTTTTTGTTTGATCCAAATTTTAGCTGACTTAAGCTAATATTTGGATTCTCTTTAATTTTCTTCTGATCTACATAGCTTTTTGTATGAGTCCGCCGTGACTCTCAAGGAAACGACTCCCTTGTCATTGTAATAAAAAAAAAAAACTGAAGTATCTGAATATATAGTAGTATTTGAATGGTGATAGTATGTAAAAAAAAAAGGGAGAATTACAATAAGGTCCCAAGGAAGAAAAAAAAAGAAAAAATGATCCCTATAGATTGCAAAATGAAAAAATGGTCCCATTAACAACTCAATGAGCCTGTATTGACAACTCGTTAACAACTCCATGAGCCTGTATTAACAACTCTATGGGACCATTTTTTTATTTTGCAATCCATTGGGACTATTTTTTTCATTTCTCTTCTTTTATGGGATCTTAGTATAATTCTCCCAAAAACAAAAATTTGAATGGGGACAGATGGTGAAGGTTGGCCAGAAGCCCATAAGTAATGGCGTGGATGATCGGGTGAAAGACTGAAAGCATGTGGCTCCGCATGATCTTGAGTCAGCTGACAAATCACTGAACACGACAAGACAAAGAGGTCACGACAAATAAATAATTGGAAAAACTTTTCACTTAAGACATAAATATAGAGGAGGTTATGGAGTTTAAGTCATTAAAATTAGAGATATGCAAATGTTGAAATTTATGGACATTCACTCTTTAAATAATATTTTTTAAGGTTATTAAACACAGACTGACTACTGAATCAGTTAGGTTAGTGAGTTAAGAGTTAGTAAGTTAAATCAGAGTCAAATTGGATCTCACCGAGGTTAGACCGATGAAGAAATGAATATTTTGAAGCTATTAATATAAAATTCTGAATAAAATTTAAAAAATGAATTAAATTAATGTTAAAATTAACTAATATTGAATTGGTCAAACCGATCAGATTAAACCAGTTAGCTGACTGGTTCACCAGTTTTCAGGTTACATCGGTCAGTTTGATTCGGTTTTAATAATTATGATATTTTTAATGTTTATAGTATTTCATATTTAAAAACTGAAGTGGATTGCTAAAGGTTTGTTTGAAATAACAATTAAAATTTTTAAAATAACTTTTCAAACGTGATTTATAATATATGAAAAAATTATATGAGAACCATGAAGGTGTGTATGTCTTTACCACAAGCAACTCCAAACACACACTAAATGTCTGTTTGTTTTAGTGAATCGATTGCTTATAAGTTGTTTTTTAATAGTGATTTACGGTATACGAAGTAAGTATGTGAGAGGGGTTGTGTCTCGATTTACGTAAAAAGCAACTTATAAGCAATCATAACGCCCAAACAAACATGCCATAAATAATACTCTCAAAAGGTAACAAGAAACTCACATGAACTTTCAACTTTATTGAGATAAACTCAAACTATCCTCTCTAGTTTTTAATATAAGAGCTAATTTTTTTTTTGAGAGATTAATTAAGCTAAATAAATAACTTAATTATAAAATATATTATGTATCATTAGATTATATATATTAATTTATAATTCAGACAAATTAACTAGGAAAACAATGATAACTATAAATATTTTAATGTAACTTATGTAACTTTTTTAATGTCTCTAAAAAGAATTTAACTAACTTTAACATCAAGAATCAAAGGTGATTTTAATTATGTACCCCTTGAATTGTATTATTGTGTGTATGAACCCCTCAAATTTTACATTTATTCAGCGGGGTAGGAACTAAAAACTTGTAGTCAGATTAGGATCAGATCACTCGCCTCCCACTTATGTGGGAGCTTCCACACTAATAAGTTATAATAAGGTCATTGACAAAACCCTAAGCTTTTGAATTATATCCATATAAGCCCCTTCAATATGCATTCTAATGTTAAAAACTACTAGTAAAAGAGTTATTTACAAAAATACAAGAGTTTAGGGGGTTTCCTGGTAAAGTTTCAACGTTTAAACATATTACTTGTGAATAAAATAAAATTGGGAAAAAATCCCTCATTAGCAACTTATTTGTCAAATGGGACATTCGCGTGCAGATGGTCTTCTGCGTGTGCAGAATATCTTTCCTGGTGTGCAAATGATCTTCCTTGTGTGCAAAATTCTCTCTTATACGTGTGCAAAAATCTTCATATGTGTGCACAAAATTTTCCCTCCGTATGCAGATATCTTCCCAAATTCCATTTGGCAATTAAATTGTCAATGAGGTCTTTTTCACAATTATCCCAATAAAATTTAAGACAGCTAATGGATTTGCGGATTTGGGGGCTTCATGTATTTTTGGATCATCTTTTGGAGAATAACTTTTATGATTTACAAGGTAAGTATATGAAAGAAATTTTATCTCTACTTGTAAAAAAGAGTTTCTGAAATCATGATTTTATGATTTCCAAAACACTTACTTCATGGTACTATTGTACTAACAAGCACATGTCTTCACTTTGGTTTACCGATTCACTTACCAACAAATAATATTCAATCCTTTAACACTCAATGTTTGTTTGGATTAACGGTGGAAACTATTTTTTCAATATGATTTACGATGTACAAGGTAAGTATGTGATATGAATTTTATTTCGACTGACGTGAACGTGCTTTTTAAACGCTAACTCAAATATGCTCTAAGACGATTAGTCACAAATATTTTCTTTTAACAATTATTGTTATTTCAAAGATTAAAATTAATATTTAAATATTTATGAGTATTTTCTCAGTAATTAAAATCTCAACTTCAACATTTTTTGCTAATTAATTTTAACAGAAATAAAACTTTATATAGTTCAGGGAGTAAAGATAAACCTTTGCTTATTTTTTTAATATTTTTATTTAATTATTTACTTAATTTGATCCCCCAGATTTAAATACACACACCATATATATGTGAGTCTCGTGGATCCCCCTTCATGTCCGCTCCAACCACGTGACGCCTCATATGTCAGAATAGAAAATTCACAGCTCATTGCCTCACTGACACGATACCTTGTCCTACATTGTTTCTTTTAAATATTCTTAATTCTCTAAAATTAAAGAATACATATAATTTTTGGATCATGGAATTTAAGTCGGTTTTGATTTTGGTCCCTCAAATTTACACCGTTTATTATCGTTAATCCCTCAAGTTTCAAAATGACTTAGTGAGTATTTGATATTACTTATTTTTGGACAATAAATTTTTATTACGTAAGTCGAGATAAAACTTTTTTCACATATTTACCTCGTATACCGTAAATCATGATTTATAAACACTTATAACCTAAAAATAAGCTATCTCAAACGAGCATTTAGTGGCGCCTTGACGGCGTTAATTCGTCTAACGTGATACTACTAATGCTGTTAAAAGAACTCAGGGTTAATACAACTTTTGGTCCATGAGGTTTGACTCGATTTTGATTTTGGTCTCTCAAGTTCACATAATCTATAACTGTTGGTCCCTTAAGTTTGAAAAGGACTTGGCAGCCCCTTTGAATGCGATAATTCATCCGATATAGTACTAAAACCATTAAAATAGCTTATGTATCATGCTTTTTAGGACAGCCAATATGACAAATATACTATAATATATTATATTCTACTGAAAAAAGAGAGAGCAAAAAAGGGTATCAAAACAAAACGCACGAGGCATACACAAGCTTTTTCTAGCTCGTGCGTTTCATTTTGATGCCTTTTTTTGCTTTTTTTTAAGCATAATATAATATATTATAGCATATTTGTCATATCAGTTGTCCTAAAAGGCATGACACATAAGCTATTTTAACGGTATTAGTGCTACATCGGATGAATTAACATCGTCAAAGGTGCCACCAAGCAAGGTAATTAAACCTAGATCGTTCACTAAACTAGTCGGGGTACTGGGTCAAGGGTCCGTAAGTTAAACCGGGATTAAACTGGTGAGAAAATGAATATTTTAGGGTTATTAATATGACATTATAAAAAAATAAATAAAAAAATCGATTTAAAAAAAATAGTCGAACCGGGTTGATTCCTGGATCGGACCAATTTACAGAACGGTTCACCAATTTTCGGATCGAATTGGCCGGTCTGGGTTTCATAACTTGGCTATCAAGTCCTTTTCAAATTTGAGGGACCAACAGTTATAAACGGAGTAAATCTGAGGGATCAAAATTACCGATTTCAAATTTGAAGGACCAAAACCAAAATTGAGTAAAACTTTAGAGATCAAAAGTTGTATTAACCCTAATCTATTTTAACGGTGTTACCGCCATGTCGGACGAATTAATACCGTCAAAGTCGCCACCAAGTCTTTTTCAAACTTGATGGATTAGTGGTGATAAACGAAGTGAACTTAAGGGATCAAAACCACCGATTTTAAACTTAAAAAGACTAAATCAAAATTGGGTTAAACTTCAGGAGCTAAAAATTATATGCACCCAGAATTAAAATATGATCGAAAAGGCAAAAGGTATATTAAACATGACTTAACTTGTCGTTGACGTCAAGTTGATTTTAAAATATTCTAAGAATCTCTGAAATATCTGGATATAGTTTTTGATCTTTTATTTAATTAGTTTTTTAATAGCATATCAAACAATATTTAATACCACCATAGATCAATGTTGAACTAAATTAAATGTACATGAATCCTTATATGTGAGCAGGCATTTTGATTGAAGGATGCATTCTATCATTTTTGTATTTTTCCTTGCGAAATGGGTTAATCTATGTGTAAAGTAGCCACAAGTTTTTTTTTGGAATTTAATGTTGTTAATAAGTTTCGATATATAACAATGTTACATTACTCTGTTAAAAAATTAATACTGAAAGTTAATATTTTTAACAATAGGGATAATATTGTTTCGTTATAATTGTTTCAAGAAAACCTTAACATTATTTCATTTTATTATTTCTGAGAAAATCTTTAATCTAAAATTTTTTTGATAATAACATTGTTCGTGAATGAAAACTTTCTCGATAAATTTACACCTTAATCTTTAAAAAATTCGTGTAACAACATTTTTCAATTTTTTCTTTATATTATATGGGTGTTATATAGTTTCAATTCAATTTCGTCCCCTTTATGAAAAATTCTAAACCGCAACACAAAGATTGATTATTGAACTCTTGCTAGATAAAAGGGCGCGCTTACCATTTACACTTTACCTAATCACTTACAGGCAACAAATCCTAACAACTTCTGCGCTGAGATTAAAACATATTGCCAAACAAAACTTAAAATATTTGTACTATTAAAGTATTTCTATTGCACAATTATAAATATTCAAGGTTAGGGTCATTTTTATAACGAAAGTATTTATAAATGAATTGTGGGTGAAAAGTTTTTTTTTCCAATGTTAAAAAATAACCAATGTCAGTCTAATTATTAAAAATATTAATAATTAATATTAATTTTTTAATAGTTAGTGAAACACTGATAGGGTGACTTTGGAAAAAAAATTGTCATATTCCTAGCTCATTATTCCCTAGACAAAAATAACTGTTAACCCAAATATATGTAAAGGGTTATACTATTTTACCTTCCATTTTTATTATAAGAGCTAGATGATTAGTGATTATTTGTGTGGATTAAGGAAATTGGTTATGTTAGTTATTTGTAACAAGACTAAAGTATACTATTAATCTTTTAAATTTTACATGAGGTATACTTTTGGTCTCTTAATGTTATAAAATGTGCTCTTGATAATATATATCTTACACCGTTAATGTTGCTAACGGAAAATGCCTACACAACAAACTAAAGTGATGAATGTGCAATTGACAAAGCATATATAAGTTTTAATTTTTTAATATAAGATATTTATATTATTAAACTAAAATAAATCGACAAATCGCAGTAAGTAAAATCGAAGTTTTGATATTTAGATTATTACACTAATATATTTATTTTATCAAATTAATTTTTTTAATACAATTGAGGTTTTGATATTGATTGATTCATTAAGTTTTTAGATTTTTTTTTTAATTTACACATATTTTAAATTTAAGATCAATGATATTTAATTACATAGCTATTAGTTGAGTTTGTTGCGTCAGTGTTTTCCATTAGCAACATTAACGGTATTTAAATTATGGGACAAAAAGTATACTTTATAAAGTTAAGGAATCAAAAGAATACCTCATGTAAACTTAAAAAAATAAAAGTATAATTTAGCCTTTGTAACAAATAAAGATTGATTTCCTTAAAACACTATCTTTCATCATGACCACCTTTAGATAAAATTTTTTTAATATATACAATTAGTAAGGATATTTAAAAAAAAAATTATAAATTTAGGAGATAAGATAGATTAAGATACAGTTTTTTTTTTGAATGGATTGAAAAATGAAAAGTTACCTTACTTTCTAATTTAGAAATTAAATAGTTGCCTTTATTTTTTTTTTTGACCAACAAATAGTTGCCTTTTACTAATATGTACAGCGCAGTCAAAAACATCTTATAAAAACCACCCAAGGTCAAGATGTATCAATGCATACATAATTACATATAAATCAATCAAATAAGGTTGGCCAAAAAATTAAATCAATCAAATAGGAGAAGCAGCCTGTATTTAGTGTATGTTTGGGAACATTTATTTTTTGAATATAAATGTTTATTACGTAAGTTGAGATAAAACTTCTCTCACATACTTACCTCGTATACCGTGAATCACGATCTATAAATACTTATTGTCCAAAAATAAGTTATTCCAAACGAACATTTATTTTTAGACAATAAATCCTTATTACACAAGCCGAGATAAAATTTCTCTCATATATTTATCTCGTATATTGTGAATCACGAATAATAAACACTTACTACTAAAAAATGATAGTCCAAACGAAAGCACGAAAACGTTGCCGGTCGTGACGTTTACGCGTCACAAAGGAGCGTCGGCAATGGGGATAGATAGCAATCTTTGACCATTCTTCACACGTCTCTGTCTGCAAAATTTCGCTCTCAAGTTTCAAACTCTCACGGTTTAGACTCTCTTCATCTTCGTCTTCGTCTTCTTCCTCTTCGTCCTCCTCCTCTCTGCCTACCATGTCGCAATAATGGCGAAGCTTCCCACAGACAAAAACATGGCAAAGTCAAACTCCCACACGCTTCCGCCGTCGCCGACTCACTCCTCCTCTTCCTCCAACTTCGAGTTCACCATCTCCATCTCCCCCCGCAAGTTCTCCTCCGCCGCCCTCTGCCCCGCCGACGACCTCTTCCTCGATGGCCACCTCTTGCCCCTCCACCACCCCTCCCACCAACGCTTCCCCACCATGCTCCCCTCCTCATCCTCCTCCGCCGCCGCCCGTGATTCCTCCGGCAGCTCCAACGACTCCCAACATTCCCTATTCACCGCCACCGATTGTGACTCCTCCCGCCCGAGCTCCGCCACCGACGAAGACGACGTCAAGCGATTTCACAATCCTCTGTTCGTCCCCCAATCCACTCGATTCCAATCCCATAGAGAAATCCACAAGATCAGCAAAACCAGCGTGATCACGAACAAGTACTTATCATCCACCTTCTTCAGATTCTCCTCTGTTTTCCGGAAAGATCCAGGTAGGACCCGAGATCCGGATAACACATCCGGTTCCTCAGTGAAACGCGTGAGCTCCACCGCTAGAGAGGTTGTTAGGAAGTATTTAAAGAAGGTGAAGCCGTTGTACGAGAAGTTTTCTCAGAAACATCAAAATCAGCAAAACAGAACAGAGGCCGCCGGAGCGAAAACGACGTCGTTTTCGACTCTGTTGGCGAGAACAGAGAGATCGACTGTTAAAGAAGGAGCAGACAAGAAACACCAAACAGGAGGAGGGTCGGTGGTGATTTCTCATTCTTTCTCGGGAAATCTTAGGCACTTACGAAGGAAGAGAAGCTGCGTTTCGAGCTGTCCGTCGTCGATGAGATCCTCGCCGACACATTCCGGCGCTATTTCTCGAAGCGGCGGCTCCGGAGGGATGTATTACGGCAGTTACAATTCGTCGACGATGGAGGAGTTGCAGAGCGCAATCCAGGGTGCGATAGCGCACTGTAAGAACTCGTGGATTCAGGAAAAACCAATGGTCAGTAGAGAAATCTAAATTAAAATCTCGTAAAAATTATTAGGGCATTTTGATTTGCAGAATGTAGTTTCAGTTATCGTCTATCTCTGTTTTTCTCTGGTTTGTTCTTCTTCGTTAATTAAATATTTACTTACTTAGATTGGATTAAGTCAATATGGGAAAAGATTATCTTCTTCTTTCTCTGTTATTTACTTTTAGCTTTTTTTCTGGGAAAATCTGACGTGAGAGTGTGGGATTATAGCTGCATGGGATTGCATTTTGAGCAGAAGTTGATTTTGATTTTCTCTCTTTTTTTTTGGTGAAAATCATAATTTCGTTTTTCGTGCCATTCCCCTGCCAGAAATATTCATTTTCATTCATTTCACAATTCACAATTCACAATTCACAGTGAAAAGATTATGCAGACAGGTGAGCTTTCTGACTTGACTTGCTGTCACTTGAAAAAATTGAAGGGATCCATGTGGCTTATGCAGATATATCAGATTTTCATAGTAATTTAAATTTATAATTATTGACAATTTATGAATATCATGACTCTACTTATAAATATATATTCCTTTCATCCTATATATAAATATAACTGAATTACATGATAAAAAATTTAATTAGTTATTGGCAAATGACAATAAACATATAAAAAAATATTTTATTTTTAAAGAATATCCTTATTTCATGGAGAGGAGATGGATGAGGGATGGGATGGATAACTAAGGACCTGTTTGGTTGGAGAGGAGGGAATGAAAGGGGATGAAAAATGACTCTTCCCTTATTTGGTATGAAAAGTAGGAAGGGAGGGGCTAAAAAAGGGCTTCAAATCCCTCCCACTCCTTCAAATTGGTCCCCTCCGAATTGGGTGGTTTGGTGGGAGTAAAAAATTTGGGACTATTTTATCTCCATAGTCTTTTCATATTTTCAATTATTTCCTTTGAGTCTTCAATAAAAATATAACTTCTTCTTGCTCTCAACTGTTATCTCATTCTCGCGGTGCAACTCTCATCTTTCTCTGCAAATGGAAATTGCTCCAACCCTCGTTGGATCTGACTAGAGAACACATTAGATTGGGGATTTAAAACTGGTACCTCATTGTTGCCTCTCAGTCAGTAAAAATTTTCCGTTGTCATTTTGCACCTAATTGAACATTTCCACTTAGAAATAGTTTTTTTAATTTTTTCTACCATTTTTTTTTCAAGTCCTCTACATTTTTATTCAATAGAAGGAATTTTTCATTTAATTTAACATGATAATTGTTGGAATATTCATATAACGAGAAATTAAGTTGGGGGAAATTGAAAACTATTTTCATTTTATATCTTCATCTTTTTTTTTATAAATTATATAATTTATATTGAGACGTAAACTAATTTAAATCATTTATATAAGGAAAAATATATAAAATAATGTTTAAGGTAAAATGGTAAATTAGATATTATCTCCCCTCCTCTCTTTTCTTAAACCAAACAACGTATCATTAAAAAAAACTTTTCTTTTCCCTTCCTCTCCCTCCAATCAAACCAAACAAGGTGATTCTCCATCCTCCCCTCCTTTTAAACTAAACAAGCCCTAAAACAAGATTGATTTACTAGTGTAAAGTCCCGTTAAATCCTCATCTCGAGTTTGAACCTCAGATGAGATAGTTGTATTGGAAGGGAAACTTCCAGAAAAATGCGTTGGATACTGGATAGTTTATAGAGTGATATGCATGTAAATATTGGGAATGAAAAAAAAAAAAAGGATTGAAATTTCAGATATTGTTTGAGTGTATATTATTAATATGACCATACCACAAAGTAATAGTAATACTTTGAACTTATGGCAAAAAGTAATACTTTGAACTTGCTTATATTGGAGTCCTTGCATGTGATGTTGTAATGTTTTCTTGGGAATCTGCTTCTTGTGTTAATAATAGTAATAAACTAATAATACTCAATAAATAGCAAGTGTTGGTTGTAGTTACATTTTGACTTATAGTGCATTCTGCCACCATTGGAAAGCAAAATTGGCAGAAACTGAATTGGAGCTTTCCTGGAAATGATTCCATGAGATTCTCTATTGTTTTAATTGAGGTCTGAAAATGTCCAGCCTTTTGGCTTTTTCCTTCTCAACTTACAATGCATCTCTTTCTTTATTGAATATCAATTTATTAATATTATCTTCTATATCTATACCCTATACTGTATAGTAGCATGTGCTTACTGAGAACCTAGTTAGAGTATAAATAATTAAATAATAACTTTTTAGCTGTGAAAAGTTGTAAAAAATATAAATTTAAGTAGTAAGAATAAGGTTATTGCGTGACACTAATTATCTAATCAAGACTTGTGATATTCCTTAATAAAACTGATCAAATGTATATCACATATTCATAGGTCAATGATAAATCCTTATGTATACTATGTTTTGGGTTAATGGTGATAATTATTTATTTGTTGAGTAGAGAGGTAACGCTTTACGAAAATGGGTTCGGTGCGAATTCAATTAAGCAATTTGATATTCATGTTCCAAGTTGGATTCATATGGCCTAAACTTTATTATTTTGAATATGAAACAATAGAACAAGTAATATCACTTTTATAATAACCAACTTTTTAAAAAATGTTATTTTTATACACGAAAAAGCGAGAAAAAAAGTGTTGGTTCATTTTTAAGTTTGTCCCAAAAAAAAAATCTCCTATTTTTACACTTATTAATGAAATATAAGAAATGCCTTTATAATTATTGCTTTTAAGTAAGCCCGACAATACTCAATACTCGGATTTTTTTTTTTTTTTTTGCCTGCGACAATACTCGAATTACAACCAATCAAATAGTCATATCATAAAAAATAATGAGGGAAAAAAAATGTAAAATCATTCAAATTTAATTAAGATTTTATTATTCAGTGTAGACTATCCGACTATGCATGGCTGGTGGTGGGATAGCTTGTGGTGTCGTTTATTGACGCCCTGATACTTCCAGTTAGTTTTGGTGTAAACTACAAAATTGTTGTTTTAGAAAATCTTTTTTGTAGGTTTTTTTCATATATTTATTTCGTAAATCAAAAAAATTATTTTTTAAAAGCTAATCTAAGCATTCTCAACCTATCAGTATGCCACGTGTACGTCCGCATTAAATAGGGTCCTAAATTCAATTGTATGACTCATTCAAATTCACACTACCTTGCGTTCAAAAAATTAGGCCATAGGCAATAAATTAGCCAATAACTGCAAGATCTGCCTCATGGGCCCATCTCTTTTGGTTTTGACTCATCAAATAAGGAAATTGTGTGTCATCATCCATGCTTTTGAATCCCTCTTAAAAAAAAAATTAATTAAGGGTTAGTTTTAATTTTTTTTGTAGAACTTGTTATAAAAGAGTAATATTGTTTCGAAAGTTTTTTTCCATACAAAGTCACCTTAAAAGTATTTTAAATGAAGTAATTTGTCCCAATTTAATAGCATGAATAGTTAATTAATACTGAGGCAGCATGCTAACGTAACACCCAACTCACAATTTTTTTTTTCTTGGAGCTTCCCATTCTGAATTAGCAAAAAGGAGACGTGTGGCATTTTTTCTTATTGTGCTTGTGAATTCATCTTCTTCCATGCCTCTTCATTTGTACCCCCTTTCTCACCAAACTTTCCCCATAAACAACACTAGCAAGTCAAATCTGGTGAAGCACAGCTAGCCGAAAAGGGTTTGGTTTGATTTTATGTTTTGCCAAAAAAGCGCAAGTTTTTGACTTTGTTCATTTTTAAAAATGTGACAAAAGATTCAAAGAAGCACACATTGATGATATTAATTATGTCATTTGTTTTTGGGCCAAACTAGGGCCATGCTCTTCCATTCTGCAACTAAATGGATCCTACCTTATGTTCACTTCATTATTTTTATTTTTATATTACCAACTCCCAAGGCTATAAAACCAAAAGCTGAAAAAAACATTAATGTTGGGTTTATGGAGAATAAAGCCTAGCATAGTAGGTAGATGGTTGAATCCTTTAAATATAATTTTTTGGGCTCGAACCAGGTGATGTGCATGGAAAAAGTTTTCTTGGGAGAGGTAAAACCTATTTCAATGATCTCTACGTCTCAAGAGGATTAGTATCTAGCTATCAGCTGAAGATACCGCCTAAATTCTATAAAAGAAAATATATGAATTGGATTAAAGATATTAAAAAAAATTAGTTTAGTTAGTTATTTATAAAAAAATATGTGATGTCTTTTAAAAAATACCCTATTTAATTAGTTGCATAGAAACTATCCAAATTGATGGAAGCATTTTTTAATGCGTGCAATTAATAGGGATAATTTGGATAAAAAAAATTACAAATTTGATAGAGAAGATGAGTTAAAATCTTACATTTATGATCAAAATTGTTTTGTTCAACATTGGCTGGAATGAAAGACGCCTTATAAGGTTTGAACACTTCCTCCTCTCGATGCTTTTTAAAGCCATGAGGGATAACAAGGACCCCAAAGTGAACAATATCTAGAGTGAAGCATTAACATGTTACAAATGGTATTAGAGAGCTCGAGTCAATGTGAGTTTATGTGCCAGATACCTTCCTTCTCGACGTGTTTTAAAGTCGTGAAGGGTAACGGGGTCCCAAAACGGAAAGCGAGACATTGGAATGTTACAAAAATAAACCCATCAATGAAGGATGAGCTCTTGTTCTTTGTAACACCCCAAATTTTAGATTCACCAAAAATATTATAAATATTTGAGAAATTCAATAAAATGGTGAATATTCATGAATTTGAAATTTATGAATTTATAAATGTTCAATTTCATGAGAAATTGGGCAAAAATAATTATGGAATTAATTTGGATAATTTAAAAAGCCCAATATTAAGGTCCAAAAATGAAGGAATATTATAGAAAATATTTGGTCCAAAAATAGATGAAAAATTACCAAGGAAAAATAAGAAAAGAAATTGGAATAAAAAGGCAATGACAAAATCGTAATTTTGTCAATTTAGCACAAAATTACTTATTTTCCAATTAATTGAATTTAATTTCAATTAATTAAGGAAAATAAAGGGGGAAAATGTATTTAGAATATTTTGGTCAATTTAATATGAATTTATGAAAAATTTGGGCAAAAATGCAATTTTGACCAAAATTGAGACTTTACGTGTATATTTAACCGGAACAAGTTGTATAGCCAATTAAGACCATAGGGATGGACCCCTAGGTGTCTCCTACATGTTACAAGAGGAAGAAAATATTGGTTGGGATTAATGAGTTTGGTTACATGTACATAGAGTTTATTTACATAAAAATTGTTTTTTTGAAAGTTTTGGAAATTGTTAAACAATTAAAGTATAATGTTATATATATTATAAAACACATGTGCATCTTCATCCTCAGTCCATTTCCGTCGCACACAGCAGCTGAATGTAGAGTGAGAACGTTTGAACTTGTAGAGAGAGAAAGGAGAAGAAAAATCACAAGGTAAGCCGATTTCTCTGACGATTTAGCTCCTAATGCATATAACTCCGATCCTAAGCTACTCCTTTTTGTTCTTTAAGGTTTGGAAGCTCAAAATATGTTGTTGAGCACTTAGGGTTTTTCAGCCATATTTGGGAAAAACTTGTGGGAGCTTGAGGTAACTTCCAAACCTTTGTATATTAACTATTATGGTTGCTATGAGCAATTTAATCGGTGAAATTTCGCCAAATTGCCATTGGTTTTAAATTTTGGAAAAGTGTGTGCCTAAGGGTTATGCTGCCCAATTTTAGTTCAAATGATTGTTATAACCATTGTACAAAAAACTGGACCGGACCGGCCGGTTCAGACCGGAAACCGGCGAACCGGCCACTTGTCCGGTCTGGTTCACTGCCTGACTCGGATGGAGAGCAACCCGGAACAACCCGCCCTAAACCGGCACAAACCGGCTGTAACTCGAGTAACCCGCCGAGTTAGGGGGTTACCCGGGCTAACTAAAAAAAATTTCAAACAAACACTCACAATGGTGCCGGAGTTTCTCACTGGTCCGTAAACGATGCCGGAACTTTGAAACCAAACGCCCACTGCTTGTGGAGGTGCGAGGCTATGTCTCTTTGCCTCTTCTCGCGTCCTTTAGTGAAGAGAAAGAAGTTTCTTTGAAGTATTTCAGAAGAAGCCGTTGTCTTCTTCATCGGCATCACACTAAATTGTCGAAGCATTAGCATCTTAGGAACAGAGAGCGACTAAATGAGAAGGTTTTTTTATTTGCTCGAAAGATAAAAACTGAAGAGGATGGGAGAAGTGGGTTGAATTAATTAAAATGGAGTTTCTCGAGGTAGAAAAGTTGGACATTGGGGTTGGAAAAAAAGTCAAAAAACAGCTATATGATGGGAGATGAAAAGATTTAAAGTTCATGTCTCATCTCACGTTTTCCCAATCTAAAATAAATCGTAAATATGTGAGGCTTGCTATCTAGTTTTCTAGCTTATAAGATTATCCTATAAGTCTATTACTCAAACATTTGGCATTTATTTAATTATAATAAAATTTAAGTAAAAATATTTTAATATTTATTGTTTTCTAATTTTATTTTTTATTTCAATTTTAAATATTTATTTAATTTTATTCCATGAATTGATTTAAAATATTATTTTGTATAGTTAAATATTAATATTTTGTATATTTTAATTAAATTATATTATTTTAATTATAACCGGTTTGACCCCGGTCTGACCCACTGACCCTTAAACCACTATCTCAATCGGTTCAATAACCGGTTCGGTTTTTCGAACCTTGGTTATAACTCAATTAGATGGTTAATAAAGTGGTTAGGAATAGAAATGAACGTGTTTACGGAGTTGAAATCACAAAACACCGATTATGCCTGGAGGACTCCATAATTTTGGTCAGGGCCAGATATAGGGATAGGAGTTGAATTTTCAATGATTTGATCGTTTCATTGGGTTTAAGAGGGAAAATTAGGTGGGGTTACAGTTGAGCACTTTTTCGGAAAAGGCCGAGAAAGCATAATTACGGAAATGCCCCTAAAACCCTAAAAGTAGGGCTGCTAAGGGCAATTTCGTAATTTGACGTTGAATTTGGTAATTTTGAGCCCATAAATGGATTCCTTGGATGAAAATACGTCAGGATAGCCCTAGTCAAAATTTGGGAAAACGTGCCATCAGTCGGGTACGGCGGGGCCAGGCCGGGGTCCCGGGGGCATTTTGGTAAATTTTTACTATATACTAATATAACCACAAGAAACACTATGGAAGAGTCTAAAATGATACTTGGATAGATTATGACATATTTCTTGTACATTTAATATTTTAGGACCGAATCGGGAGCTGAAAGTCGACACGTTTCACAAGGCACATAAAAAGGGGTCAATAGAACTTTGAGGTAGGGACATTATCCTTCATACATCATATCATAGTTTTATGATTGTGTGAATGCCATTGTTTGTAAATGCGCTTTATTAATCAACATGTTTTGCCCAGAGAGGGGTCAGTAGTGCTAGAGGCACTTACACTGGAGTTGGTGAGAATTCAACCGGTGTAGATTGTGGGGTTAGGCTCTACTCAAGTATACATGACGATGATGTTTTTATATTGTTCATTAATTGGTGCATACATGACATATATCATATTTACTTTTCACATTTTCTATGAACGATAGCATATTTCTACTGGGATTCTTCGGAATCTCACCCTTTTTTCTAAATAAAACATCTCAGCGGGCTCCAATGGATCAAAAGGCAAGGATGTAGACCAAGAAAAATGACTGACATGTGCCTCGAGGCAAATACAAAGTTCATGGTTATAGATAGTTTATGTCTAAAATACTTTTGGATATTTTGTAATAGTGGTGTATATTGCCGCATTCTGTATGGTTGACTTTGGACTGTAAACAAATACTTTTATCAGTATATATGTACTCTTCTGTATGCCTGTGAAACTTGGTCTCTATTACTCTGTGTATATCGAAATGAAAACAGGTGTTGACATTCTTCCTTCCTCATTTTCGTTTGGCAGCATATTTCCTCTCTTCTCCTCTATGCTCAATAAAATGTTCTTCTTCTTAGTTATAGAGTTCTTTGTTTTGTTTGTAGTTAGCTGTAAGTTTAAACCCTACTAAGTATATAAAGAGAGTCAAATGTTTATAATAAGAGACTTTGGGTTGAGATTTCCCTCTTTTTTGCCCGTAATTGCTTTGTGCTCAATGTAAATAAATAATTGATAATTTCATCCATTCTTCTTTAATTCCTTGTTGCTATATGTGGTGCAGAATTGTATTTCCCACATTTGGAATACGATTTTAGAGGTTTGAAAGGGGATTGATTGGAGGACAAAATTGATATATTATCTCTTTTTGTTCAAATTCCAAGAATGATTGTTGGTTGAGTTTAATTTGTAGTTCATGTGAGATGTTTTTGAACTTGAATTTAAACAATAGCATAAAACTTGAATGATAATTCAAGGAATTGAGTTGGAATATTCTTAAGTAATCTCACCCAAAGAAATTAAATCTTAATTTAAATTCAAGTTCAATGATCTCACCAACTCCCAATTGATGAATTCAAGCAACCATCAATCTTGAAACTTGAACAAATAGAGAAGACATCAATTTTCTCCTCCAATCCTCCTTTCAAACCTCTAATCAATCAATTAGTTAGAAGTTTACAGCATCTCAATATTTAAGAAAAATAGTAAATAAATATATTTTAAATCTGAAAAATGCAATTTTGCACCAAGAAAATAGATGAAATTATCAAATCTGAAATTTCATATGCCTAAAAAAGTCCTGAATTACACTACCTCCATTTTTTAATATAAGAGATGATTGGGTATTAGATTTGATTTTAGATGTAAAACCTCAATTTACTTTGTCCCCAAATTTATAATTTTTTTCTAACATATTCCTATTGATTTACATTAAGTAGTTTTTATCTAAGGGTGTTTATGATGAAAGATGATATTTAAAAAAAAAAAAAAACCTATATTCATTACAAATATTTAAATAACTAACATCTTTTATCTATCCAAATTAGTCAACTAACTTTTACAATAATGACGGTAGTATAATAATTCTTCTACTAAAAGCCAAGTGGGTACAATCAATGTGAATTTACCATGAAATGCTCACGTGATTGCTTATCCTTGAGGAAAACTACACAACAAAATGCTATTTCATTATTGTTGATCTCATCATTGTACCATTGGTCCCAATATCTATAAATACAATTAGCATCATAAAAGTCTCATGATGATAGTTGCTAATTAATGACATGAATCTTCAAATTCAATTTGCAAATAAATAAAAAAGATATCAATCACAATTGAGTTGATGAGTGATAAGAAATCCAAAATCCCTTAAATAAGATATTGTTAATATAACTTTCCTAAAAAAATTGAAAATAAGGTCCCACGCTACACCCCTTAAAAAAATTGAAAATAAGGCCCCACATTATGACTCCTCCTTTAAGGAAACCCATCCGACGTGGGACTCGTTAAAATGTACCTCTTTAAAAGTTGATGTCTTGGTAGCTTTACACTATGACATTTCATTCAGCGTTTCACTCAGTCACTTGCTGGTTAGAACCCCTATAGGTAGCCCTTTCTGGTCAGCCGGTTGAGATGACATCCAACGGCTCTACACTATAGCACTTCACTCGACACTTTACTCGATCTTTTGTTGATCAGCCCCTTCAGTCAGAGCCCTCAACAGAAAGCCCTCTTTAGTTGGCCGTCTTTCAATGAAGGTACCTTTGTAATAGGTATAAGTTCTTGGGAGAATCACACCCCAAGCTCCCAAGGATTTATGCTCATTACAAAATCATTTATAATCTCACCTTGGTATGAAAACTCTCTGGTATAATTACACCAAAATAAAATTGTCTTATATAAGATATATGCATTGTTGTCAAACACACGAGTTGACTTTCTGAGTTTACTCATTTTACAATTCTACCTTATAAAATCATGTCAAGTCACTCTTAAACTCGTGCTAGCTTTAAACTCAGTCAAACTCGTGAGTTCACACATCAAGTTTACAGTTTTTACGTTTCTCGCTTACAAAATCATGTAAGCTCAATCTTAAACTCATGCAAACTTTTTTGATTTGATCATACTCAATGGATTTATATATGAAATTTATAAAAATTTCTTTATTGAATATGATAAATTATGAATATTTAATTTCAATTATTTGTATTTAAAATATATTTAAATTAAATTGTTGTTATTTTTTTATATTTTAATTATACACTATTAACACCTATTTATTAATAAAAATAAACATTTATAATCTTATGATTCAAGTTTACAATACGGTTTTACCTCACTATTATGAGTCTTTTTTTTTTTTTGCCGGTCACTATTATGAGTCTATTTAAACTCGTGTTTGACAAGCTTAAATATTAGTACATCATGAACAGCGAATAAGGTACAGCCTCACCAAACGTGAGTGGGGTTCATACTTCATATGCATCATGTTTATTTGTTTTATAGGAGGATCCGTTTCTTGAAATTAAACAAACGTTGAGTTTCACTTTATATATTACCATCTCTTCTTAGATTGCGACTCAATCCGATGAGTCATCCCGAATAAATCTGACTAATTTTAGAGCAAAACTCAATGGATAAATGATAATTATAAGCAATTTAGGTTTAATTTTTTCGGTCCGACTTGAAGAAGTTCGATTCAATCGGCTGAATTCTCACCACTTCTAGATTGTAAGATTCTATGTGATATAATTTGAAACACTCCTTTTACGTAATGAAAATGTGTTCCCTTCACCAAAGTAAGGTTGAATTCAAGGTGGTAAAAACTGGACCGATCAATGAATTTGATGAGGTAATGGTTCTAGGGTTAATATATAGGTTATAGGCCGGTAATAATTAAAAAAATATATTTTCAATAAAATGCTTAAAATACCTATTAACAATTTGTATATAAAAAGGTCTAAATCAATTAAAAAATTTGAATCCTATACATTAAAAAGAAGGACCGGAGGAACATATTTTTATGTATTATCAATATATGTTTTTTTCATCTCCTTTTCTATTTTCCTTCTCTTCATCCTCTCCTTAGTAAACTTTCTTCTTCTCGAAGTTCCTATGTTTCATACATTTTTTGAGCAATTTTTTTTTTTTGACAAAAATAGTGACACGGGTCATCCCCCAACCCAGCCAGTTTACAATGGTCTCCCAATTCCTCTACTTATCCAAAAAGGATAATTGATTAATTTAATCTCACTTTTAATACTATAGTTGAATCACATAGGTCATTGACATATAATTCCCTCACAGGTGTCTTTCACCTTACTTAACACTAGAGAGGTTCCCTCTGCTTTGGCTGCAAGTGAAACCCTAAGGGCTTGTTTGGTCTGAGGGGAGGGGAGGGAAAGTGGGCGGAGGGAAAATTTTTTTGAATTGAATTTAAAAAAATTAGAGAAGTGGGGTTAAAATTTTTTAATTAATTTTTCTTACTCTTTTATCTTATATATTTTCTTTATTAAAATTTTATTACCCCACTTCTTCAATATTTTAAAATTCAACTCATAAAAATTTTCCCTCCCCTCCCCTCCCCTCCAAATCCCTCACACCAAACAGACCCTAAAGGTTGCCACTTCCAAAGCACAAAAAGGACATTAGAGAACAATGGCCCCTACCTCTAGTCCCTGAACTGCAACACATGCATTATACAAATTGAAGTCCTTCACACTTAACTGATCTCTCTGCAAACTTTTATCCTTTAAGAGTCCCTACAAGAGTGATACGACTCGTCACCATCATATATATATAAGCAAGTGACAACACTCTTCTTGACAATTCATGAATATATATCATCTCTTTCACATATATATAATAACGATATTGACATGATATATGAGGATTTTCCACAATTCGAATTGAATATCTATCTCCTGTCTCTGTAATATTATTGCAAGTAATTAAATGTATACAGCAGTATAATTTATGGACTGTGGTTCAGGTTGTTGGGCGCCTCATAAATGTTTTCTTTCAAGTTTTGTGAATGGAAAAAACAATTTGACCAGTTTTAGAATAGTATAATCTTGTTTTTAAAATCAAATACTTCCTTTTGTACTAAATATAAGAATTGGATGACTAATTTTTAGAAAGATTAAGAATATCAGTTAAGTTCATTATTTATAAAAAAAAAATGTGTGTTTGTTTACCTAAAGTGCCACTTTATAATCATCTACAAGAACTATATACTCATTAATTAATTCCATGTATGTATGTATGTATGTATGTAGAGAGTATTAATAACAACATATAATTGTCTAGCACATGTTTTTAAATTCTCAATTTTTTCTTGTCTAGGCTTAATTCTATTAAGGCTCAACGCGTCTGGCAAAAAACAAAAGGGTTCAATCTGACTATATAGTATATAATAATAAAACTATATAATAGTTGTAATAAAAATCCATATAAAAATTACTAGGAACAAATAAAGAGTGCATTTAAAAAAATTTAAGAAAAAAGAGAGTATGATGAGTGTAATTACAGATAGAATATGAATGTTTCAAAAGTGGTGGATCGATCTTGATAGATTGCCACTAATTAATTTCTTTTCCTTCATGAACGAGAAAGCATATATTGTGTAATAGAGAAGTTGAATTCTTAATCACCTGAGAAAAGTCCAACTAACTGCTACTAACAGTCAATTATATAGCATTTTATATATTACTTTCAAATTTCAAGTTAATCTCTTTGGATCTTTTTGGAAAATTGAACAATTGAGAGAACGCACAGTGCATTATTAATAAATGATTAAATTAAATAATGATCAATCTTGAGTTGTCTTATATTATATGTCAGAAAACATGGTCAATACTTATCTTATATTAGGCCTCTAAACCAATAATAATCACATCTTCAAACTTAGTTTTATGCTTCCAGTTACTGTCACTTAACAAAACTTTTGCCACAAAATTAAACTAGTAATTTTTATATGATTAACTTAATCTCTCCCTTATTTCTTTTTTTAATCTGTGGCATGCGAATAAAAATGTGTTCTAAATAAATGCAAGTTATATGTAATCATTGAAAGATTTGACCATATTAGCTGTCAGGGTATCCACAATTTGATTGCCTGTTTTTCCATTTTGGACAATAAACCCCTTGTTTATACTGTAGGAATAATGGACTCTATGACATAGGAAGTTGTTTGGGTTAACGATGATAGAAGTGATTTTTTTTTTAATCTAACTTTTACAAAAGTTAGATAGGATAAAAGTCAAAATGTAAATGTGATTTGTGTTTGGATTGACGGTGGCAAAAATGACTCTTTTTTGAAAAGCTAGACTTCTGAGCTTCTTCTCAAAAGCTGTTTTTGAAAAAAAGGCCCAGTTGCCAAAATGCCAACTCAAACACCCCAATTTTCAAAAAGCTAGAAGCCACTGTGATTTTTTACAAAAAGCTTGTTTGAGATGGCATTCCAGGTGCGCACGCGCACATTTATATGAAGCTAAATCAGAGGGTAAATTGGTAATTTTATTGTAATATAGAAAATCCTCAACCCCAGAGGTCACATGGCAAGAAGCTACTCTCATGTGGCCACATGGTTGGGACTCTTAAATAGTAATCCCAATTATACGACTAAGCTTCTCTACTTTTTGTTTTGATATGTTCCAATCAGACTTAATTAATTAATTAATTAAGCTTGCAAATTAAGAAAGCTTTAATATCAAAGTCCAAAATGTACCTGGAGTTGAATTGAGTAAAAATGACTTAATTTCTCTCTATGGGTAGTTTTGACTTTTTATGTTTCACTCCAACTAAATGTAGGGGTTAGATAACTAATTTACAGATAATAAGAAAATTAGTTTAGTTATTTGTAAGGAATATGTTTTGATTTATTAAAATATTATTTTAATCATTACTCTTAATGATCGAATATCCCTTTAATATATGCAATTAATTGATACAGTTTTTAAGAGGTAGAGTAGATTAATTGGTATTTTATACTTAAAAAAAAAACCCCTTCAACAACCAGGGGGTTAAGTCTAGCGGAAGGCGTTAGTCTCTCGTAATGTGAAAAATCAAAAGGTTTAAATCCATTGTGGAAGAGGTACCCACACTTAATGTCCAATGCCTCGAAACAAGATTACCCCAATATATAGGAGGATACATATGCGTTGAAAAAAAAAAATTAACTAGCTAGTATATTTAAGATCAAAGGGAGTATTAAGAGAATTATCTTAATTGAGCTTACAATAATCCATTTTTTTCCAATGCAATAATCCATTTTATTTCAACAATAGTGGTTATATCAATTCTCTCTTCACCTGAATTAAATTTTTATTGCCTTTATTAGATGCATACCTAATTGAAATAAATTTTAATTTGACTATCGTTCATTTTTTTTTAAAAAAAAAATCCTTGCGATTTGGAATATTTGGATACAAAAAGGTCGATTATGAGAAGGCTTTTTGTCTTTACTTGTCAAGGTGTCTATGAGCTGTCGCTTATTATTTTATATCATTAAACATAGTCATATGTTGCTTGTTCCTGGTTTATCAGACCACTTGATTTTCTGGATTACCTAACAATTTTCTCAACCATTTTAACTGTTTCCACCTTTCTATATTTGATTTTCGATCTATACAAGTTTTTTTTATTCTCAATGCAGTCCTTGCTCAAATTTATATATGTCATTCACAAATGAATTGACTTTCAAGCAGTTATATAAACAATACTAACTATTAACTTTTACTCATACATCAATCAATCGCACAATTTTATTAAACTATACTAGAAATCAAATCTATCAATAACCTGTTAATTTCGTTTGGATTAGCGATTAAAATGCTTAAAAGCAACCTTTAAATCGTAATTTACGGTATATAAGGTAAGTATGTGAGAGGAGTTGTATTTCGATTTATTTAAAAAATAACTTATAAGCAATTGAATCACTAAAACAAACATACCTCAAATAGGCTCATTTAATAACTTTTTCAAGTATTTATTTTGATCTTCATCTATCTTTTTTTAAAAGACTCAATATTATTGTTTGATCTACTATTCTCGCTTGCAAGACCTTCTTCATACATCTTATCAATATAAATATAAAGTATTTGCAAAAATATTTAAAAAATTACAAAGGCAAACCCCTACACATTATTTTTGTATTTTTTTTTTCTTTTTCGATCTTAAATGCATTACTAGATTGCAACAACCTCTTGGTTCAAGAAGACCTCGCAAATCCTCTATGAAAGAGATTATGGGTTCTATAATCTAAAGTGACAAAAAAAAAATTGTTTGCATGATGGACCCAACTGGGGGAGTTTAATTAAATTGGTAGTGAAAAATAGAGGGAAAAAGAAAGAAAAAAAACTTCATTACTAAAAATTAATAAGGGAATGATGAAACTTGATAAGCAATTCATAACTCATTTTTTTGAGAAATACCTTATTTGAAATTTTATAATTTCAAATTTATTTTTTTTCCCAAAAATAAATGCATTGCCAGATAATTCTAGAGAATCCAACTTAATTGGATAGATTTTGATTGGTGGGACCAAAATGATGATGAAAATCTACTAGCACAAAGTATATTTTTCCCTATGCAAATAGACGAGATAAATTATAACTTGCAGAAATTTTTTAACCAAATATTCATATATTGATTTCAACAAATTTTTGGGTAGAATTTTTTTTTAATTCAAATAGTAAAAAAAACAGAAATAATGTATACGAATAAAAATAAAAGATGAAAGTTTAAATTTAAATTCCAATCCCTCCATGAATTTGAATACTTCAGTGGAAG